>CM044439.1:14473550-14534761 GCA_024363595.1 Xenopus borealis | reverse complement strand
AATTACTTGCTGCTTTCAAAGTAAAACTCCCAAACTTGGTTGCCCTTTTATTAGACACCATATATATAAACAGGTATGGGACCAATTATGCACAATGCTCAGGACCTCAGTTTTTCCGGATTATGTATCTTTGCATAATTTGGATCTTCATATCTCAAATCTACTAGAAAATCATATGAACATTATATAAACCCAATAGACTGGGTTTGCTTCCAATAAGGATTAATTATATCATTGTTTGTATCAAGTACAAGTTTCTGTATTAGTATTATAAAGAAAGTGGAAATCAATTTTACAAATTTGGATTATTTGGATAAAATGGAGTCTATGGGAGACAGCTTTTCCGAATTTGGAGCTTTCTGGATTACGGGTTTCGAGAAAGCTGATGCTATATCTGTATAAACATCAAAGGGACAATAGAAAATGTTCCCCAGAATTACTCCCAATCCATATAATTGTCAGTTTTTCTTTTCAGGACATTTTACAAGAGTATTTTCATATTTATCGATGAGTCCCTCCACATTTGTTTCAACTTCTATACTGTAAGAAATAATGTAAGCCCTAGTATATTTGAGTATAGTGGAAGTCATCTCAGATGACTCCGTTTGGGGTCAAATAAATTTTTATGTCCCAAAGTGCAGCCCTTATTGCTTATTTAAAGAGCAGCATGTATAGGCCTTAGTTACAGCCTGCACCAAGTGATGCACAAGTTAGAGGATGGCTAGGGATTGGGGGTGGTGACTACAGTATGTGCCTTACTCCTCCCACACCTCATAAATACATTTATGGGGTGTACTTGGGTTCATGTGTCTGAAATGGTTATTATTCTACCTGAAGGGCAAGGAGAAAAGTGCAATGCCCCCATTTTTAGCTCTTTGCCCTGTAGTAGATAAATGACCCCTCTATTAACCTTATCGAGGCTACATTATTTTCTATAGAGATATTCAGAAGGGAAATATATCACACTGCTAGGAGAGTATGTCCTCTAACTTGGGCATCAGTAAAAGGATCTACTCTTGTTTTTGCCAAAGCCTTGGTGGCAATTTCATATTTTGAAAGGAAAGTTTGTAGGCTCTAAAGGCTGGTTAACATGGCAGCCATTGGGGTTACAGGAGATACACAGGCCAGCGATACAATATTAATGACTACCTAGTTACATGGGGGACAAGGTTAGTGGTTTTATGGGGTCTCAACCCTGCAGGCTGTACTTACAAGGAACCATCAAGGGTGGAAATCCAGTGCAATGATTTGCTTGCAGATGGCACGACTTTTCTTAAATCAAGTGCATCTGTGGACAGATAAAATGTTGAATGGAGGTAAAGCAGGATCAAACACTCGGAGAGCATAAATGTTGATAGTCTTAAGTGCAAAAATCAATTGGCATAGCTCCTTGGGAATACATATGGCAAACCATGCATATTAAAGTACACTATGGCAAATTGTCTGCAGTCGATATGCATACAAGTGGACTTTATCCATTGAAGTAGAAGAAATTGGCCTATTAATGAAGCAAGGGATACTGGAACATTGCATGTGGGATTTTAAAGAGACAGTGTCCAGTATACCAATGTATTTCCTGGGAGTTGTAGTCTACCAACATCCATGGTTTAATTTCTCCCCCATAATCTATATCCTTTTTCCCTTTTCCTCCTTTTCCCTTTTACCTCTAACTCTGTCACCTCGAGCAAAGTATCAGTTTGGGCCATTGGCATCTGCACCCTGGCAGAAAACAAAGATTTCCGATCATTTTCCAAACACCCCAGAGGAACGATTAGAGCGAGGCATAACAAGTGGCATTAATTAAATCCCAGACACTTTCCAGCAGGATCATTTCATTAGGACAATGCCATTTTAAAGAAGTGGCTCCCAACTGTAACTGCTTTCTGATCTGATTAGATTTGAGTTAAAGAATACCATTTCATTATGTAGCACTTTCTCTGTGCTGGAAATGGCTCTTGTACAATTCCCAGGGCAGAGGATTCATTCGACTTATCAACACTTGCTGAGAGTCAGATGTTGGCTGGGAAATGACACCCTATTTAGAAGTAGGGTTTAGAAACAGTAAGAAGCAAGAATTTCTTAGGAACATGCAAATATAAGGTTGGCTGATTATACAGTCAATGCTGCCTTATTGTATAATTCTGAGGCTCATGCCTGGTATGATGCCATCAAAGGGAGTCAATTACCATTAAAAAGGTTCTTCAACTTTAAATTAACTTTTAGTATGATTAAGAGAGTGATCTTCTAAAACAATTTGCAATTGATTTTCACTTTTAATTATTTGTGATTTCTAAGTTATTTAGCTTTTTATTCAGCTGCTCTCTAGTTTGCAATTTCAGCAATCTGGTTGCTAGGATACAAATTACCCAAGCAACCAGGCATTGATATAAATAAGAGACTGGAATATGAATAGGAGAGGCTTGAATAGAAAGATGAGTAATAAAAAGTAGCAATAACAATACATTGGTAACATTACAGAGCATTTGTTTTTTTAGAAAGTTGGAAAGTTGGAAAGAGTCTGAAAAAGAAGCCAAAAACTATATAAAAAAAGAAAAACTGACGGCCAATTGAAAAGTTGTTTAGACTTAGTCATTCTATAACATAATAAAAATGAATCTAAAGGTGAACCACACTTTTAAAAGCCCAATCCCCAAATAATCGTTCCATTAACTGGCCAATTCTGTTTGCTGTATCCCGTGTTTGTGTTTTGAAAACAGTACGGGAATGACCAGTTTGCCAGAATATACATCCCACCCTCATGCATGATGTCCTGTTTTTGTCAACCCCCCCTTTTATTGTACCAAAAACACAAATTGCCCCTAAACACACTGAATTTACATAGAAGTGATTCCATTAGATAAGTGTGTTATACATAAGGCCTGGTGGTCCCACCTGGTGGACAAAAGGTTTTCCTGTGGGGTCAAGAACTCTAGAATATTTCAAATATATTTACTTGTAGACAAAGCAGCTTTGTGGTTAAGTGACCATATAAAGATGTGGGAAGCTTCTGGAAGCATTGGTCTACTGCAGTGATGTGAGAATTTATTCGCCAGGGGCGAATTCGCGGCGAATAAATTCGCGAAACGCGAGCCATTACTCGTTTCGCAAATTTTTTCGGCAATTCGCAAATTGCGCTGGAAATTCGCTAATTTTTTGGCAAAGCAAAACGGGGTAGATTCGCCCATCAGTAGTCTACTGCAGTGATCCCCAACCAGTACCTCTTGAGCAACATGTTGCTCTCCAACCCCTTGGATGTTGCTCCCAGTGGCCTCAAAGCAGTTGCTTATTTTTTAATTCCAGGCTTGGAGACATGTTTTGGTTGTATAATAACCAGAAGCAATGCCAAACAGAGCCCCAATGTAGGTTTACAATCCACATAGGGGCTATCTAATGGCCAATCATGGAACATTTTTCATGCCATTGTTGTTCCCCAACTCCTTTTACTTCTAAATGTTGCTCACAGGTTCAAAAGGTTGGGGATCCCTGGTCTACTGTATCACATTTGCTGAGCATGCAGACAAGTTGGGTACATGGATGGAGTCTTTGAAGCTCTTCTGATTGGATGCCCGGTTTGTAGCCTTATTGGATCCACCTGCTTCATCCACAAATTAACATTTATGCACAAATACACCCCATATTGTCTGAAATGTGTTCTGCACCCACTGGTAGCTACCCCAATGTGATAAATAACAAGCCCTTGCACCTCCAGGTGGTGCCTAATGCCTTACTCACACAAACATATGTACATTTTAGCACTTAGTGACTGCTCCTGCAATGGTCAACAAGTGCCTTGGAGTTCACAGTTGTAGGAGATATTTATTACCCTCACAGATAAAAACATTCCATGAAAATGAACAGAAAATTGTTCTGTTTGAGGGTCACCGCTTTACCAACACTAAGGTTTATTTTTTTAATGGAAAGCAACTTTTGAGAAGGTAGGAGGAGAATTAGTATTACAGAACTAAACCAGATTAAGGCGAATGTGAATTAGATTTGGTAACAGATGGTGCAGGGGAAATTAAAGGTGCTTTGCGAATGGAAGCGACAGCCGCTCGCGGCTTCTCTCTCTCTGTCTTTCCTTCATTCTCTTGATAGACGGGTATAAATCACAACAATCCCGTCCTGACAGCCAATTTCTAGAATTTGATCTGGTTAAAGACATGGCTTTCCTGCTCCAGCAGCCAGCTCTTATTTTATTTTCTCTTCCTTACACGGTACCTTGTCATCTCCATAAAACCAGTCACTGGCCTTCCCCTGCTCTCTCTCTGCTAATTACTGTTGTAGTGTAATTACTTTATGACATGGACACAGTTTTCCATCAGTCTCACCAGCACTTTCTTTTTCTAGTATTTATGTTCTGCACATTCTAAAAACAGAATCTATGGACTGAGCAACCTTCACTTATGTTCTTTGTTCGAATGATGTAGCTTTAGTTCTTCATTATGGTGGTATTCTCTATAGGAAGATCAAACACTAGAAATATGCTTAATATGCTGCCAAGGATATTAGTACATCTGTTTCAGATGCAGACCTATTATCCAGAATGCTTTGGACCTGAGGTTTTCCGGATAATGGGTCCTTCTGTAATTTGGATCTTCATACCTTAAGTCTACTAGAAAATCATGTAAACATTAAATAAACCCAATAGACTGGTTTTGCTTACAATAAAGATTAATTATATCTTAGTTGGGATCAAGTACAAGCTACTGTTTTATTATTACAGAGGAAAAGGGAATCATTTTTAAAAATTTTGATTATTTGTATAAAATGGAGTCTATGGGAGACGGCCTTTTTGTAAAACGGAGCTTTCTGGATAACTGGTTTGTGGTCGAATTGAAATCGATATTCAGATTTGAAGGATTTTACCGCAATTCGATCAATCGATAAAATCGTTCAAATTCGAATGATTTTAAGCATTTGATGGAATTTTTTTATTCAATCAAAAATAGTTAAATCCAATTCAGTAGGTTGAATCTGGCGAACTAGGCAGTCGAATAAAAATTTAAGGGCAAGTTATTCCACTGTCGAATATTCAAATAGAATTGTATTCAAGTTATTCGAATCATTCGATTCGATCGAGTTTTTCAAAATTAGATGGTCAAAGTGGTCTTCAAAAAAAATTGAAAGTTCGAATTCAAATCTTTTTGAAAAATCAATCGAATTTTGAATCATTCATGTGAATTTGATAAAGCTGTCCTTTAAAGTATGGAGATCCAAATTACAGAAAGATCCCTTTATCTGGAAAAACCCCAGGTCCCAAGAATTATGAATAATAGGTCCCATAGCGGTATAGTTTTATGGTATCTCTCTTTATAGCCTATGAGCAAATATAGGGGGTTGCATTTTGAGAATAGGTTTATACTGGCCCACTATGATACTGGGGGAAATCCTATTAGGCTCCAATTTTGGTGGTAATTTGACCCGCAGGGCTAGTCCTGCTGCCCACCCTCCTGTGGTGAAAGAGGTGTTGGTGTTGGCCAGAGTGTTAGGCATTGGAACCAGTGCAAGGTATAAAAAGTTGAGATGTTCAGTGGGATAAGGGGGACATAATAGAGGCTTTTAAAGGTCTTGTTGTCCATTGGGCCCGAGGTACCCAAATCCAACACTGCAGGAGAATTACTATACTGACTTAGTCATACAGCATTTATCTTTACCTACCATAAGCTCGTAAAATTTGGCCCCTAAGTGGCAGCTCATGCTCCTTTCTAAGTTCCTGTTAAGGGGGTATCACAATGCAACAAAAGATATGGAATGTGAGAAGAAAGGTTGTGATCACACAATGGTATACAATGGCTGAACTTGCATAGTCAGTACCTAAGAGGTAAAAAAGCAAGCATGATATAATTTCATAATTATCTCTTCATCTTTCCATTAGACAAATGTAAAAGGGAAATGAAACATTAAAATGGTTTCTATCCATTGCTTTATGCTGTAAACCGTCCTTCATAAGGCTCCAGTTCTTCCCTGTGCTTTGCCGCAGGCTCTTATACAGCTTTAACTGCAATGGATTAAGCATCCGATCCCGTCTCTCTGCTATTCTGTGATTATCGGAGTAATAAAGACGTTGGGAAAAAAAAAACAGAGAGTGAGAAATAAAGTGCTCAGCGATTGGGGAACCAAAGCCTATAAAGTCTTTGTTTTGCAATAGGGATTGTCAGAAACTTTATGCAGATTAAAGGGTAAGGCTGACAACTGACTACAGTGAATTCAAATACAATTAGCCAGTCACTTTGTTTGTCAACTGGAGTTCTCTGTAACATATGCCGAGCCTCTCCTGGCAAAATGGGATGAGAGCAGGCTGTCTAAAGAAAGAACAGATCTTTCCAAGAGGCAACAAACAGTTGGTGGAAATGATGTTTCCTACTGGCAATCAAATCAAATGTAGTAACAACTCACCAGCCCCCCCACTGAGAGCTGACAGCATGCGGGGACACACTGGGACAAACATTCACTTAGACACTGATTGCAGGGAAACGTCATTTTCCAACTTACAGAGCAGTTCTACAAAATACAGGGAGGTCTGATCTATTCTTTTTGTGACAATAGTCTGGGGGGTTTTGTTTTTGCAAGGGTTTCATTAATAAGGGAAGATGTTACTTTCCCTTTAGAGGGTATGTATATATATATATATATATATTTGCATTTCAAACAAAAATAAACTTGTTCCGCATTATTTCAGGTTTTCTGAAATACCTTCTTGCCAAACAAAATATTTTTCAGCATGTTAGATCTTAAGTACAGAATTTCTTATGGACTAGACATAATGTGATGGAAGTGGGTAAGTTATCCTACATTAGCATATTTTAGATGTTGTATTTACTAAAAACGGATCTAGTGTAAAGAATAGCTTATCTATAATTCAAGATGAGGTGGAAGAGTATAGTGTTCCTGATATTGGGGATTTTATGAGGTTGTATTTAATAAAATGCATGGGTCAAGTAAGGCATTTCTCATATTAATGCTTATAGGATCTTGTATTTACTACAAACATATCTGGCGCTCAGAATAACTAGTGATGGGCAAATTTATTCCATTTCGCTTCGCCAAAAATTAGCGTAATTCGGGAAACAGCAAAAATTTGCAGAACGGCGCAGGTGTCCAAAAAGCAGATGCCAGCATCCAATTTTTTGGACGCCAGGCAATTTTCGCCAGTAAATTTCCACAGATGATTTGCGAATTTATTCACCAGCGGCGAAATGTGGGAGTTTGCTGCAAATTTGCACCTGCTGAATAAATTTGCCCATCACTAAGAATACCATGACTCCTTCACGTAAGCTTTCGTGTGTGTTTTTTTTTTTTTTACAGCAAAGGAATTTTGGACAGTACATAAATACAGCACGAGGGTATAGTAAATTTGGTTTGCCAAAATATTTTTGTCTGTTTTACTGCTTCAACAACAAATTCCATAGGCAATCTGCCCAAATCCTCCTTCACTTTGTCCTTTTCATGACTATTTGTTTTTGTTGTGAAGATGTACATGAGGATGGGTCAGCTTCAGGGCCTTTTTGGAGAACAAATGGATAGCTAAGAATGCTGGGTATTACGAAACAGCTGTAGTCGAATGATTTGGCTATTTCTGTCCTTATCTAAGCTAAATCTGCATGTTACCAAATGAGGCTTGAATTTGTGTTGGCATTTGACAAAGGAATTCCCTTGCGTTGGAATGAGGTATTTGTTGCCTTCAGGGGCCAATGGCCAAAAATAAAGGATCAAAATAAATTGCATTGGGTCACTGTTAGATAGATAGATAGATAGATAGGTAATAGATAGATAGATAGATAGATAGATAGATAGATAGATAGAAGATAGATAGATAGATAGATAGATAGAAGATAGATAGATAGATAGAGAGATAAAAGATAGATAGATAGATAGATAGATAGGTAATAGATAGGTAATAGATAGATAGATAGATAGATAGATAGGTAATAGATAGATAGGTAATAGATAGATAGATAGATAGATAGATAGATAGATAGATAGATAGATAGATAGATAGATAAAAGATAGATAGATAGAGAGATAAAAGATAGATAGATAGATAGATAGATAAAAGATAGATAGATAAAAGATAGATAGATAGAGAGATAAAAGATAGATAGATAGATAGAAAGATAAAAGATAGATAGATAGATAGATAGATAGATAGAGAGATAAAAGATAGATAGATAGATAGATAGATAGATAGATAGATGGATGGATGGATGGATGGATGGATGGATGGATGGATAGATAGATAAATAGATAAAAGATAGATAGATAGAGAGATAAAAGATAGATAGATAGATAGATTGATGGATGGATGGATAGATAGAGAGCAATAATGTTTCAGTGCCTAGTCCATATTCAGTACTCTCCAGCTAAAGTGCATCCACCCATCCATACTATAATTCATTGTTGGTCACGTGCTGCAGGTCAATGAGATGCACTAATGTACAAATCACAGGCTAGTGCCTTGGGCTAAGAACTAAGAATAGAGCCAAATAGTTTGGGTATGGGGGGGGGGTCATGGGACTCCCTCTCTGATTATATGTGGCTGGTGCTGGTTATGGCATAAGTCTTTGCTAACTTCATTAAGTTATTTTAACATTGGGGCAGAGTATCAAACCTCAATTCATCAGCTCTATCTATCATCTATTTATCTATCTATTATCTATCTATCTATCTGTCTATCTACCTGTCTATCTATCTATCTATCTATCTATCTATTTATCTTTCTTTCTTTCTTTCTTTCTTACTAACTAACTATCATCTATCTACCTACCTACCTACCTACCTACCTACCTACCTATCTACCTACCTACCTATCTATCTATCTATCTATCTATCTATCTATCTATCTATCTCCCGTTCTACCTATCTCTATCATGACTCCTGTACTCATACTGATGCCCCTTTGTGAGTATTCTGATTTCACTCCAATGCACCTGCCTTCTCACCAAACACCTCTATAAAAGACGCTTCTTAAAATATGTCCCAGCTCTATCGATTGAATGGGAGCAGTTTGTTTTATACGTGTGCGTCCGCCCTGTTAGTACATCTCTGCTCTGTAATCAGAATGAAAGCCATCACTATGAAATGTCACCATCAGTTACAAAGTACCATCATAAGAATTGATCGGACTTTGGCACTAAAGGATGGCTCTGTACTCGGGTGCCAGACACGGACACGCTATAAATGATTGGAATTAGCCTTCTGTGCACATCAACTTTCCATAGAGGGCTGAGATCTCTTTTGTGAGAGAGAAAGATGCACAGGGTCTGGTTGAGGATGCTGGGAAGTGTGGTTCCTAAGAACATTTTGTGGCGGGGGGGGGGGTAAGGCTGTTGTGATAGTCGGTTAGTTTATATAATATGGAGGGATGGTGTCAGGAGATACCCCTAGTGTATATATGCACATACTGTATATATATATATATATATATATATATAGATAGATAGACAGATAGATAGAGATAGATAGATATAATTGGTCCCACACAAGCTATTGGCCGAGTCTCAACTCCGGTAAGCGATTGACATGCATGGGTTGCACGGTGACTCCAGGATCTAAAAACCATGGACATATACAAAACAGCGCAAGTATATTTACACGTGGTTATTATTCGTTTAATGGCGGTATTGATTTTCTGTTTCTCGTTCAGATGCCAGCACTATGACAGGCGGTTGCCCATAAACAAGGAATACTTATGTGTAGCTGCAAAGAGGATTGAATAATGAGAACAGGATCAACGGCCTAGGGCTAAGCGCCTTGGCTCTTAAAGAGACAACGATGCTGCAATGCTCCGGGAGTCAGATATACAAAGGCTCGTATATCAATGCAGCTCAGTGTGCAAAGCGCAAAACTAAGACTCAGATTGCTATCTTTCTAGGCTTGAATGAAGAATTCCAACATTATTGCCAACCCTTGCATCCAGGCTCGGACTGGCAATCTGTGGGTTCTGGCAAATGGTAGAGGGGCTGCTGTAAGGTGCCATAGAAAGTCAGTATTTAGTGGGCTGGTGGAGGCTTTTTGGGCCTCTGTGTACCTGAAATGCCAGGGCCTACTTTACTTCTCAGTCCGGACCTGCCTGCATCCACTGCAACTTGTGAGCCATGCATTAATACAGAAGCAAATTAGTGTCCATTTTGGACACTTGCAGGTTATGGTACATGCTTTTTCCTGCATCTGTGTTGGAATGGGATGACTTCGGGTGGGCTCGCAGTAAGATGCAATTCACCTGGTCATTTGCAGATACCAACACAACCCACTATGGGTAGGACCAGGCTGGTAATTCTAGGATTCCTTTGCATCAGCAGGTGCACTTGCCCATTAGACCATGCTGAAGGAACATATTGATACGTACCAGAAGTTGCAAGAGTTATGCACTCTACTTTTGGGGGTTATGTAGTAGAAGGCACTAAGTTTGCCCAGAAGCAGAAACCCATAGCAACCAAGAGTCGAGTAAGTACTAGATATTACTGGGCCCCACAGCAAATTTATTTTCAGGCCTCCAATATATCTAGAGGATGACCTCTTCTACTAATATTTATTAAAATTGTATATAAATTAGGACCTCATGTAGCCCCCTTTACCACCTGATCCCCCCACATTGTTTGCTTTCTCTGTAGTTACACCCCTGGCAAGGAATCAGAAGGTAGCATGGGGGCCCCTATACCACATGAGATACCAAATTAGCCCCTTTGCAGCCACAGGATTTACTCCCTCTGTAGTTGCACCCCTGGCAACCAATCAGAAGGTAGCATGGGGGACCCTATACTACATAATATACCACATGAGCCCCCCCTGCTGCCACAGGGTTTGCTTCCTCTATAGCAGGGGTGTCCAACCTTTTGGCTTCCCTGGGCCACATTGGAAAAAGAAAAAAATGTCTGGGGCCACACATGAAATACACTTTTGATTTGTAAAAGTAAAGAAAATGCACAGAAAAGGAATACAATACCAGTTGCATAACCAGATAGAGTTATATACTGAAATATGGGACACCTTGATATTAAGAGGAGCTTGGATAATTTCTTGGACAGACATAATATCAAAGGCTATTGTGATATATATATATATATATATATATATTTGATGATATGGAGGGGTGTGTGTTTATGGATGCTGGCTTTTCATTTGGAGGGGTTGAACTTGATGGACATTTTTCAGCCCAATTTAACTATGTAACTATATTAAATAGACTTATTATTACTACTAAATGGCAATGGGCAGAGTCCCCCTTGTCCTGCCTACTCCTATATCCTTTGCAACATAACGTTTCCTCGGGAACCAAACATTTCAAGCTGGGCCGCATTCATATCCATCCAGGGCCGCATGTGGCCCTTTGGCTGCAGTTGAACACCCCTGCTCTACACCCTGGCAACCTTATAAATTAGCATGGGGGGCCCTATACCCCTTGAGCCCCCTTGCAGCTTCAGGGTTTGCTTATTCTGTAGTTACACCCCTGGCAACCAATCAGAAGGTAGCATTTACAGCCCCCCTGTTTAAAAGCAAACATCCTTTTGGTTGTTATAGGTTACTGCTCCTGGGCAAACTTAGTGCCTTTTATTACATGTGGGGATCTTGTATCTTTTTTAGCATTGTGTCTATGAGTATTTTATTCCCATGTGCAAATGTCTAAGCAAGTCAGTGGCCCATCCTAAAAATGACACTTCCACAATTTTATGTTTCCCTACTATTTCCAGCATAAAACCCCTGAGCAGCCCAGCTGACATCATTGGAAAAGACTTCTTTTAAAATGGCCAGTTCCCATTCAAAGAGATTCCTTGCTTGCGTTGCTATAAACCAATAAATAGGGATTTAACAATGTCGGTGAGCTAATAATGTTGTTAACCCTTTGCCGGCCATCGCCTACCCCGCTCAAGAGGTTAATTTCTGCTAATAAATGCAGAGCAGTTTAGCCAACCCTGCAAGCGAGAGGAAAGCTTTTCCCGCTGATCGGTCTCGGATAAGTAGCCACTGTTCTGAATTGTCTGAGCATTTCCATCAAGCTAACCAGGCAATCCTTGAGCGATGTCTTATTAACAAACAGGAACGAGGGTGGGGGGGGGGAAATGCTATTCTGCACCTTGCTTCAACTAAGCCGCTGCACCTTAATGCAGTGATGATATGTTAGGAGCAGCAGTTGTCAAAGCACCGTATTACTGTGATGCCGTAATGACACCCTGTCTCTGTAAAGTAGTCATGTTTTCTGAAAGCGCACGTTGCACCGGTGATTTCTGACATGACACTTTATTCACTTCCTTCGCTTTTCGTCTACATTATTTTACCATAGCCGCTGGGGTCTATTTTCCCACTAAGTGATTTTTCTGTGTGTGTGGATGTAGAAATGTACATTTTTTTTCTGCCTTATTGTTAGAGTGCAATTTACCCAAGCAGAAGAAGTGCTCAGTGGAAAAGACAAGTTGGTGTTCAAAATGTCTGTCCTGGTGGAGCCCACGAGAGCTCCAAGTGGTGACTGGAGGGGCTCAGCCAAAGGTCTAGTTAGAAAGAGCTCTTGGTTAAATGCCAGTTTCCTCTCCTACATATTTTTAGAAACTAAGCTTCACGGTCAGTTAGGGTAAGAATTGGAGTGAATACTTTTCCTAAATTGTAAGATTCAGTCCCCACTGTAGCTCCTAGAATGGGTACAATGTATTAAAACATTGCTGTATCAGCCATAGTCCCCAGGATATTTGGGGCAGTATCATCCCCAAATATCACCATTATTAACCTTCAAGGTAGGCTTCTAGATGAACCTATGTGAACAAAGTTGGGCCTAAGCAAATGCTGGCCTTTACATGGGGAAAACAGTCAATGGGACACACCTTTTACTCCCAAAAAGGGGGCCTTAAAATGTTGAAATATATATCAATATACATCAATATTAAGCTCCAGAGTGTGGGGCTGACAGGGGAGGTAAGCCCCACTGCTATTATCAGTGACATGCAAAGTTCATATAAATTTGCTCCACAAACCATTGCCAATGTGACCGTGCAGCATTCCTGGACATACAGTATGTGAGGGGCAGGGACATGAACCCAGGGCAACATAATACTTCAGGGCCCTAAATATATGGGGACCACTCAGGGAGATCAAATTCTCATGTTGACCAGTAAAAAATCTGAATCGGAGTAAGTTATGCTATAATATTTTCCAGCCCCAGAATAGCACCTCTCTTTATTATGAGGCATCTACTTGTAAAGCCCAGTGGGGGCCAAAGAGAACAATGTTCTTCCCTCTGACACATTAACATTGTTAAATCAGCAATCTTCTGAAATCTGCTTTTCAGATACTCTTTTCCTGTAATCTCATTTCATCTGGAGATTCCTCTCACAGCATCACAGAAGCTTCTGATATTATATTTTAGCCACACTCAAGCACCATATTCCTCTCACTCTAACGTCGCCAGACATCAGAAATCTCTCTCTCTCTCTCTCTCTATATATATATATATGTGTGTGTGTGTGTGTGTGTCCAACCTGCTGGCTGTCTCTTAAAGTGATTCAACAGGAAAATATCTGCTACAGCTGTCATGTTTGGCTTGAGGGCCCTCTTTTTGGGTCATTGCTCTTTCCCCATGACCACAATGATGGTTGCAGCTAGAGAAAAACGAATGAAATAAATACGGGGCTTGGGGGTAGTCAACAGATTAGATATTTTATAAAAAGAACAAAATGTGGAACAAAACCATAACTGCAACTGTAGTCATAAAATATGGACACAACTTGAGCATTGACACCATTTAATAAAGGCATACAAAGGCACAACTTGTATGGTGGAGCTTCCACCACTTTCAACTGGTAGTAATTTCAAGGTTCTCTCTGCAGGCTGTGTCATTACACTTCAACCCAGTAGATCAAATGCAGACGTCATAATAAGGCTGAGCATTGGAAATGAGAAACTTATATGTCTCGTTCCTCAAATCACATAGAGTTGTGGAGGGGGGATTGCATCAATGTGAGCAAAAATCATGGCGATTTTCATCACTTGGGGTTATAAATGAGCCCTGTAGTCTGTAAACAAAACAGTGACTGTGTTTTGGTTAAATTCAATCAAGAGGGAGCTGCTATGATAGGAAATAAGGCATATATTTACTTGTTAAAATTTCAATTTGATACTTCCTGATAGAAAATAAAGCAATTTTTCACCAGCTCTTCCCCCAAAGGATCCAGTCAGAGTGACTTTCTTTGCCAGCAATACAAATCCAGGCCCTTTTTTTGATGCATAGATAAAGTCATCATCTTGAAAATAGCTTCTTTCTGACAAAAAAAAGAGCTTTTGAAATAAAGCCATATTCTCTAGATCCCAGTTTTAGTTAATGAGAATTTTAGTGCCTCCAATTTTGGAATGAAGTAAAGTCCAGGATAAAATCCTTGGTCTAAATTTATAGATAATTGTGAATATTTCTGTCCTTGACTAATAAAACAACAGAAGAGAGGAATGTGAATGAGGAGCTGATGGGAAATGCTAAACATAATGGAATGAAGCTCGCAAAGTCTTTAGTGTAATGAACTTGGTGGTAATTAGAAGGTCTTCCCCCCTTCCAGAAGCCTTGTTTGCTGCTTGACTCCAAATGGAAACACAGTACCACAATGGCTACCCTGCCGCTGATGTTTTAGGTGCCTTCATCTGGAAGGGAAAATTAGGGAGATCAGGCAAAATGATACTTCTTACTGTGGATATCAGTGGAGTTAAGTATTTTTAATCTGCATCGTCTTGTGCAAATGTGCTGCCATCTGACAGATGGTTTAAGCACAGCAGGACATAATAATTAAAGTAAATATTGGCAAACTCTTCAACAACTGCTAAAACTATGAAATAAGTGAAAGAAGGAGTAAAGTACTACTATATATATTATCATATGTTCCCTTTTCTAACATATGTAGCAAAACACCTAAATTAAACATATATACAGTAGCTATCAACCCTGTTGTGGACCTTGTTGCACTCAGTTAATTGATATTATTCACTAGAAGCCAAAAAGAAAGGGTTACTGACTTACCAGAGGAGAATGTTATTGTTCAAAACAAGTCATACAGTCTTATCAATACTGTACCCACCCACTCATCTTGCAAACTAAACAGCTATAAATTCTAACATATTATTTACTGCACATAGGGAGAACATTTTGCTTGTGACATTGAGTTAAAATGCAGATGATTGTAGAGCAGTTTTGAGAGCAGTTTATGGTGGTACATCTTGGATACCCAACCTGGAGATATATTTAAACATTAGCTATAAAAGTCTGAAGCTGGATCTTTAGACATTATATTCTCTGGAGCCCCTCTAGTACGAGAATGTTGTTGAAAAATCTTTTCTTTAGTAAGAGGATGTATTCATGATAGCAATTTATGGTGGTTGATCTGGAAATCCCAACCTGTACCTCAAGAGTTAGCCTGGAGACATAGTTAAACAATAGCTACAATAGTCTCAAGCTTGACCTCTAGACATAAGAATCTCTGTAGCCCCTCTAGTATGAGAATATTGTTGAGGAGTCTATTCTTTACTATGAGAATGCATTCATGAGACAAGTCTATGGTGGTAGATCTTGGATACCCAACCTGTACACCCAAAGTTAGCCTGGAGTTACATTATATTTAAACAATAGCTATAATAGTCTCAAGCTAGACCTCTAGACATTAAAATATCTAAAGCCCCTCTAGTACTAGAATATTGTTGAAGAGTCCATGGTAGATCTTGGGTTCCCAACCTGAACCTCCAAATGTAGCCTGGAGGCATATTTAAATAATAGCTACAATAGTCTCAAGCTGGACCCCTAGATGTCACTAGAATCTCTGGAGCCCCTTTAGTATACAAATATGGCTGAAGAGTCTATTCTTCTTCTTCAGTAAACGGATGTATTCATTCCAAAGAAGGCAAGAGGAAGGATTGTGGAAGGCAGTCAACTTTTTTAAAACTATCATTTTGGTTTCCAACTTGTACAATCACAATTGAGTTTAGATAACTGTCATTTTAGAGGTGGCTTTAGAGAAGACAGATTAGCACCCCAATTTGGCTCTATTAGATCAGCTGTAAGCATTGCACAACTGATTAACTCATCTGTGTTCAAGTAGAAAATATACTTAAAATCTATATCCATGCATCTGAAGCCACAGAAAATAACCCCACCCAAGTGTCACAATAAAGGGCAGTTCAGAGAAATACCAGAAAGCAAAATTAAGTTGTGTGGTTCCATTTAATGGTAGTGAAAGAGAATTGAAGGACAGGCAAGATGAGGGAATTGCAATCCGATTGGACAGAGCATGTTTAGCTGTAACTGGGGTAAGGAAGGGAAACCTTTTTGGCGTGGTTACAGAGAAAGAATCTGCAGTACCTGGCACCAGACGAAATGTGAGGGATGAGTCTGAACGGAAAAATGTTTTAATCATGGCTGCATAAAACTCAGCTCCGGGGAGAGAGAACGTGTTTTAGTGCCCTAATAACTCCTTCCTGTAGCCTAAGATCATAATGTATGTGAGAGCAGTCCAGTAATTATAAGGTAATAAGTGGTTTTGTAAGTGCTCTAAATTAAAAGGAATTTGTGGAGCTGCTGTAAGTCAGAGCCGAGACGCTTTCTTTCAAACGCCGGCGTTAGACCTGAGTGTAAAGAAATATGGAAACACCACAGATTCTGTTAATTACCTTGCTCATTAACACTGATGGGTGCAAATATATCAAAGCAGATACTTTTTTGGGGTTTCATGGTTATTTTGGGGGGTGGGGGGTGGGCAAGGCTTTCCAGGTGTTCTCACTGACCAGTGGAATTATGAATTAATAAAATATGAATCCCGGGGTTAATGGTTTTAATATTGTCCTAGTTTCTAAAAGTCCATGTATTTAATTTCTGGATTTCCACAATATATTTAATCAAATAGTATTACCCCGTATTCTTCTTTCTGGATGGTGATGGACAAATGAACAATAGGATTTAATGGATCTTTGGGGTTTAATTTTTTTTAATTTCAAAAGTATTCTGTCATGTCTACCTTGTGTAAAATTATACAAAGTATAGGTTCCATATTGACAACAGCCATTGCCTACTGCTTACAGTCATCCAACAGGGTTATTCTATGGCTCAGGATCCTTTGCTACATTGTATTGTATTTAAAGGGACGTATTCCATTTCCAGAGCAAATGCAATCCCATGTTTAATAGTGCAGATCAATCTATTTACTAAAGACTGTGTTTTGTTTATCTAAAGTACATACCAATAGTGTGTGTGTGTGAATGCATCCATGCTTGTTATCCAAGTCAAATGACTTGTTCTGTTTGCTTAAGGCTAGAATCCATGTTATCCAATTGGTTAACTTATTGGTTACCTTTGGAATTTTCTTAATTGATATCAATAAAAAATGAAAGCTTCCTTAGATGCCACTTATTATTACAGAAGTAGTAATTCAACAACAGCTTGGAGTAATACTTGGAGTAAAGTCTTGCGTATTCTTTAAGCATCATCAGGATCCAGTTCCGACTTGTTTAAGTAATAATGCTAAAGAGTTAAAAAATCATTAAATGAGTCTGCACTGTATCACAGACTGCTGATAGTTCAGTCCCCTAAAACATGGAATATGATATGTCTATTAAGAGAATTAGTGCCGTTTTTTTAGTGCACAAGCAAAAAAGTCTGATACACAATCTCTGTTGCGTTATTTAAACAGGTACAGTGCATTAGTATTTGGATAGTTCAGTGTTATTTTAAGCTTTAAAAGAATATAATTTGTTTAGTTTTTGTAGAGAAAGGTGACTTTACTGGATAAAATAAATGAGCTCTAAAACTTTTTGCATTTAGTTATGTTTTACCAGTATTATATATGCAAGTCCCATATACTGTAGTTCATGGTCTTGAGCTTGGGTCCACTTATTTGGAATGTTGTACCATCCATGTCCCCATGTGCTCCTTGCCCAACTGGATTTCCAGCCTGATCAATATCGATGTTGAGGTACTGTTTTTGTCCCTTACATAGGCCAATCTACTGTTAGGTCTGGAGTGGTCAAGTTTGCATCTAGCATTTGCCAATGTGTATCTAAATTGTTTAAGTCTAAGTCTAGACGTTTGGGGTTCTGGGTTCCATTCTGTCTGGGACTGTCTCCATGATGTCTAAATAGTATCCTTCCTTGTGTCTGTTTTTTTTTAAATGCCAATTTCCTCCCTCACTCCAAAAACAAGGATAGGGTGCATGCCCCAATATAGAGACGTAACCCAGTAGTTGGTCACCAATGTAGAAGTGAAGTTATATAATATTAAAATTTAATATTTTGATTTTAAACACAACACCTATGTTCCATCTGTCTGTTGCCTGTATATACAGAAGACACAGAACTTTGTTCAGGAGACCTCACATTAATAATACGACACTATGTATTACAGTTGCACACACATGTTTTGTATATAAAAGCTACAGTAATAATCAGCTTTATTAAGTCTATGTTATTTGTTGTCCAAGGAAACCACAATTATATATTTTCTGTTGAGGCCCCAAATTTACCATTTTTCATTTGGCTGATAAAAAAGACTGCACTGTTGCTCTTTTCAGATCCTCTTTATGTGTCCAGCTAATCTGGAAATTAGCCATGATCCTCACTGGGCTACAAGCTGGTGTGATGTGGCCTCCCATACACCAAGGGGGGGGATGCTAAAAATACAAAGCATTATTTTGATCCTTTCAATGCATTGTACATATGTGTATTCTGGTTTACAGTGGGTTAAAGGTGGGGAGATGTACTGTTGCACTGCATGTTAATTGAAGGCACATGCATGGACTGTATCCATAGCCCATATCCTATTCAAAGCTGACTTGCTATTGACAAATGGCCTACCTTTGGGAAAGGAGATTTAGGCTTTTTAAAGTTTTTGTTTACTGCCTGTCTATAACACTGTTAAATCTCTGTCATAGCCTTATGCTGATTACCTTCATGTACAACAAGAGATATTGACTCATGAATGAATGATGTGCAGCCTTCAGCCCATACAGAACAATCTTAAAGAGCACAAAGTGTTCCTTTAATAACCAGTGTCTTCTCTCTCCCCTCCACACTTTTATTATGTAGGCTTCTCTGCAGAATGTCAAGCAAAGATCGACACATTGACTCTAGCTGTTCGTCATACATCAAGACGGAACCCTCAAGCCCAGCCTCCTTGACGGACAGTATCAACCACCACAGCCCGGGAGGCTCTTCTGACGCCAGTGGGAGCTACAGTTCCACTATGAATGGACATCAGAATGGACTAGATTCACCACCTTTGTACCCGTCTGCCCCGGGTCTAGGTGGCAATGGACCTGTCAGGAAAAGATATGATGACTGCTCCAGTACCATTGCTGAAGATTCACAAACCAAGTGTGAATATATGCTAAATGCAATGCCCAAAAGACTGTGTCTGGTGTGCGGCGACATAGCATCAGGTTACCACTATGGCGTGGCTTCATGTGAGGCCTGCAAGGCCTTTTTCAAAAGGACAATTCAAGGTTGGTACTTGTTTTTATTTTTCAGAAGCCAACGTAGTATAGCTAAATCCCCATTCCATCTCCATAGAAGATATTTCTATTGGCCTAACAGAATATAGGAAAACATCATACAATGTACAATATTTCCTGTCAATCAGGTTTTTGGATACACCCATAACAAGATGTTAACCCATAAGTGTTTGAAGTTAAACGTTATCTTTAAGTCACCTAGAGCACATGGAGAATACCTAGGTCCATCAGCTTTTTAAGTTCATCTCTACTGAGATGTTTTCAAGTTAATTCAAATTAAATTCAAATAAAAAACAAAAACAAATAGGCCTCTATGGTAAAACCACTTCAGGAAGCCACAAGGGTGATGTGAGGTATCATATAAAGATGCAAGCAGGGCCCAGCCCCATATGCCATTTATAGACTTTGCGACCAAGCTTTTGACTTCCTACCATATGTACACTTAATACCACCTAAGCATGCCTTATGTTGCTATTATGATATAGTAAGCTTATAGGGATCCTAACTACCTACAATAGTTAAACTGCTTATCTTCTTGCTACTAAAAATTCTTCACAAGTTTAAACCCATTCTATTATCATTTATCCATATAATGAATAGCATTAATAAGAGGTTCATGATGGCAATTTTCAAATTGGCCTCTAATTCCTAGAACCACAGCTTCATTGCATAAACCATTTTCAGGTAACAAGGGTTAACTACTGTCATAATTATTTATTTTGCACTTCACTGAGCTATCTAAATCGTTTATCTCTATATTATATAGCTGTTGACATATAAAACATTCCAGTAGAATCAGTAGATGTGGGAAAACTTCCACGGTCATTATGGAATTAAATATCCCGATTACCATATTTACACTAAGATAAGGTTGTTTTAAAACTGAGATAGGTTGTTTCAAATAGGTTATGCCTTGTGGATTTGTTTGCTCATGCCTGGCACAGTTCAATAGCACACACGCACCACAAGGGAAAACCAAATATAATTTCAGCCACTCCGATAACATTTTTCATTCGTATCTATTGTTTTTCGATAAGACCTGTTTTTCCTCCATTTGTGGTGTCATGTAATGGCGGAATAGTCTCTGGTTGTCCTTCCAAGAACAGTGTAAATAATCGTTAGAACCAGAAAGGGATAAACAGGATTTTCTAAAGGTTTTCAGAAATAGAAATTGCTTGCGTTATATATTATATTAATTATGAGTTGATGAATAAAGTAGTGTAGTCTACATATATTTTTGATAAAAATAAAAAAAATCATGATCTTCTGAAAGAGACAGGGACTGATTTGCCTACACTGTTTGAGTCTGAAGGCCTCAATTATGAAATCCTGTTTCATAAAAGGCTTAAATCTCTAGGACTCTCAGTCATACCAGATAACAAAATGATCATACTGGGGTTATATTCATATCACCTCAAAAAAATCCCAAGTTCTAAAGGTGGCTTAGAAATTACAATTACAATCTTTCCTGGAAAAATTCTTTCCAGGAAAGATTGTTCATGTCAATACAAATTTGTAGAGCTGAATCATCAGATACAATAAAATTCTATCTGACAATTTAGCACTAACAATGGGTGATGTTCGGGTGCCTTTGAATTTTCAAATCTCTAGGACTCTCAGTCATACTAGATAACAAAATGATCATACTGGGGTTATATTCATATCACCTCAAAAAAATTGGACAATTTAGCACTAACAGTGGGTGATGTTCGGGTACCTTTGAATTTTCAGGCCGACCCAATTGACGAGCTGACCAATGTCCAAGTCTACTGCTGATATTGGTTGTCTCATCTCCCACCATAAACCACTATTAGCAGTGTGTCTGTGGTCACCTTAAGAGGGGCAAACCTTTATTTCATATTTTCCTCAATCCCACCCAGAGTTCATTAATTCAGTCTCAAAGACCCACTGCTGTCAGGAAGCTGTAGAATCGTGTGGGGAAGGGCAGAGCTTCTTCTACACATCTCTCCCCTCTCCAGCATCTAAACTATTGGTAGTTTCCTGGTAGAGCTGCATGGTGATTGGATAAGCCTATCCAATCCCTGTGTAGACCTAGTGGGACTACTAAGCACTATAGCTCCGCCCACCCTACCTGATTCTGCAGTTCACTGATAGCGGGGGGAACTTTGAATGGAAAATTAACAGAAAAAAATGGGAAGAAGCTGAAGAAGAAACTAAGGTAAGGTCCACTGAGCACCAATGTTTTTGTTTCATTTAGTTTATTGAACCCCTGGCCACCAATGATTTTTTTAATTACATTCTATGGGGCCCCTGACCACCATTGTTTTTGTAAAACATTTAAGGGAGCTCTATCATCACTATTTTTTTTTTAATTTATTGGGGGTCCCTGGCCACTATTTTTTTAACTTATAGGGGGGTCCCTGACCATTAATGTTTTTTTTTACTTATAGGGGAGCTGACCACTAATGAATTTTTTTAACTTATAGGGGGTCCTGACCACTAATTAATTTTTTAATCAGTAATGATGTTTTTAATTTATAGGGTTGGCCCTGACCATTAGCATTTTTTTTTTATTTAATGGGTGACCCTGCTGCTGAATGTTTTTTTTTTTTTATATTTTATAGTGGAGGGCTGATCACCAATTATTTTTTTTAACTTGTAGAGAGGCCCTGACCACAATTTTTTTGGGGGAATGGGGTTTAGGGCAGGCTCTGGGGTGGGCGGTGACCAGGGGTCCAGAAAATTTTGCCTTACAGGGCCCCGTCATTTCTGATGGCTGCCCTGTACAGAGGTATCTTACCTTCATAGTATTAGTACAAAATGTTTCATACAGCATGACCAGCATTTCCACTAAAAAGAGAAACAATTTGTATTTGTACTACTCACCCCCTACTCAAAATACTGCACTGCAGAATAGTTTAAAGAGCTTATTTATCAGACATCTAATTTGTGAGGTTTTAGAGGTTATTTCTACTTTGAACAAACTCACAATATAAAAAATCCAGATATTTACCTATTTATTAAAAAATCTGAATGTTAAAAATGTGATTGAAATAAAATAAAAAGGAAAAAAATAAAATTGTGGAAAAAATGCAAATACTTCAAATATGTGAGTTTATAAGCACAAAAAAATTTAAATCTCGAATTCAAAAAATGGCTAGAAATTTTCCAAGGACTCTACAAGAACTCATAAGCTTTTAGATACATTCACATTTTTGAGTTTATTTGTGTTTCATAAACATTTAAGTTTTTTAAAACTCACAAATTAGGGGAAGATTTACTGAATTTGTGTGAATGATTCGAAATTCGATAGAATTTTCAAAAAGATTTGAATTCGAATTTTCGGATGGTTTTTGTGGCCACTTCGATCATCGAACTTTAAAAATTTGATTGAATCGAATGATTCAAATAGATCGAATTAAAATCTATTCAATCATTCGAATATTCGATGGTCGAAGTACTTGCCCTTTAAATTTTAATTTGAATCCTTAGTTCCCCAGATTAAACCTACCGAAATTGCTGTAGAACCCTATGGGAACCTCCGATAGGGTTTTTGCAGCATTTTTAGATCGAATAATAAAAATTCGATCGAATGGTTGAAATCATTCAGAATGAACATTTTTATCGATCAAATATTTCTTATATTTCGAATTGCGTTAAAATCCTTCAAATTCAAGGTTTTTTAACCCTCGAATTCGACCCTTGATAAATCTGCCCCCATAATTCATATCATATCATGAAAGCGTTTATATGTTTACCTCAATGTGTATATATATATATATATATATATATATATTCCAACCCACCCAGCCAGTGATTATTATACACTTTGTTCATTATTCAGCTTTTTCACAGTTGGTTGCGAAAGTCTATTGAGGCAGTGAAAGAAAAGTACAAATTAAGTGCTCGCACTTCAAGCTGAAATTTTGCATAGACCCCGTTGCTCTGTCAGCTATCTAACTGCAAGATTCTATTAGGGAGCAAGTGAGAAAATTTTATTGGCAGCCAACTAATTGTATCAAAGATTTTGTACTCCATAAATCTATAGCATTCATTTATTCTTCTCCTTGGGACAACACCATAAAAAAATATTTCCTTTTTCTCTTTGATAATAAAACAGCACCTTGTACATTGTCTAAATGTTTCCAGAAATCAGTTCTTCGATATTTATAACAGCAATATTGATTTTATAATATGAAATTTTTTTACTTCTAATTTTTTTTTTTTTTAAATTACCCCATATGAGCTGTTTTAAAGTAGGCATTGGAGCTGCCATTTTGTTTAAAATTCTTTGAGTCTAATAACATTACATTTTGTACAGAAGAAGCAGATTTTATACCAATTCTAAAAGGGTAGATTTATCAAGGGTCGAATTTTCGAAATAACTTCGAAATTCGAATTAAAAAAAGCAATTGAAATTAATTTGAAGGGTTATTTTCGATTGAATAGGTCAGTTTCTGATCAAATAGGTCCGTATTCGATTGAATTTGTACAAATTAAAGTAATAGCACATTGGATCAAATTCAATTCCAAGTTTTTCCCCAAATAAACTTTGATTTTTCAAAGTCCACCAATTGACCCCAATCTAAGCAGTCTCCCATAGCCTAAAACAGCAATTAGCCAGGTTTTAGCTGGCGAATGGTCATAGTTGAATCTGTAAAGAGGCAGTACATGATACATTTTGAAATTCTAATTTTAAAATTTTTTGCATATTCAAATGGAATTTGGACTATTCCCTAGTCAAAGTGCACAAAAATAGCTTGAAATTCAAATTGTTTTAATTTAAATTTTCACTTCAACCCTTGATAAATCTGCCCCTAACTGTCAGCAGTAGATTCCATTTCTGAGTCCTGTTGAATCCAGATGGGAAGTTCTTGAGTCCGGACCACACACTATTTTTGGTACATAAATCTACGAAACAAACCAAGATATGTAGTCTCTATTGCACCACTCCCACCATTTCGATTTCATAATGATTTATAAAACATTTGCTCCATCTTGGCTACTACAGATACTGATGGTGAATTAGAAAAAACAGGCTAAATTCAGCTCCTTATATGTTAAAAATATACATGTAGGGGCTACCAACCCTCGGCAGGAAATCAGAGTAAAGTTTTCTCCATCTGTAATAAAATGTTGCTTTTCTGTGAGCATGCACCCAACACTTGAAGCCATCTCTCTTTAACTTTCTTTGTGCAGCTGATGCTATCTATAATGTATTCTTGAAAAATGAAGTGTAGGCTCACAATCTTGTTTTTAAGTACAGAACGATATGACCTGCTTGACAAATAGAATATCCTGTGCATGTATTAAATCCTCCTATATTACATTTCACTCAGCTGCATGTATAATATACATCATTAATCGTGTTTTCCTCTTAACCACTGTACTCTTGGCAGCGGTGAAGTGCATTGTGGGCTGCGCCATGCTACCTTCGCATGTATTCATTAACCTCTCTCGCTGTTGGCTCATCTGCCCTTCTGCTGTAGCCGAAGGGGTTACAAACACGTTAATTTAAAAACAGGCTGATATATGGCGTTGGAATGAATTATCCTACCTTCCCACACAATTGCTCTTCATTTCATGATGAAATTCTTAATAAACTACTGATTCTGTGGAAAGAAATCACTCACACTTTGATTATTAATTCATATATTCATCAACAATTCCCCCCACTGCCTTACTTAAAAACAATTGCAAAGAAGGTAGTATTTTTTTTTTATCTGAGAGACAGAGGGAGGCTATTGCAGAACAAGTGTGGCACAACAAAAAGGCATTTATCTTTCACTTGAGCGGCTCTTGATTTTTGCACTCAAAATATGACTACATTAGCATTCAGACTTAGAATATATACATGCCTTTGCATAGTCAAGTGTCTCTCAATGACAATCAAAATGACCTTTCTTACTACTGTGACACAGACAAGCCATGTGCATGTTACCACCACCAGCATTTAATACTACATAGGCAATACCCACATTTTTACATACATCTTCATTGTCCTCATAGTCTACCTGCAACTTTTATATGCCTTCATAAAGGCCATGCTTGGCTGTCCATGTGAAATAAAATCAACAAAGTGCACAACATAAAGTAAAGCTTGTAGTTAAAGATGGAAAAATACTAATCTAGGATGTATAAATCGGCGTTAGGCAGTAGAGGAAAAGTTTGAGGTTCCCATTTAATAGGTGGAACATATCAAAGATCTGGAATATTTAATTTGCAAACCCCAAGCTGTTGTTAAACTACACCTACTAGCATCCTTTATTGCAGTTCAGCAACATCTGATGGAGCCTAAGGGTTTTTTGACACCTTGAAGGCCCTATTTTAGGCCTGGAGCAAGGGTTAGAGCTTTGGCTTACATGATGGAGCCTAAGGGTCTTTTGAGATCTTAGAGGCCCTGCATTATGCCTGGAGCAAGGTTTAGAGTTTTTGCTACATATCTAAGCAAGTTCTTAAGACAAGAGGTTTGGGCATCCCTGGGATAGGCAAGATTTACAATGCGTTTTGGGATGGTTTGTGATTGTAAAAGCCTATAATACAATACACTCCAAATTCTTGACAGTGTTGGTACTCAATCGGTCTCCCTTTGCCAGGACCCTGGTCCTATTGCCAGTTCCCACAATGTTTGCTCCCTCCGTCAGGCTCCAGTTTCCCTCTTTATTTCTTTCCACAGAATTCTGTTTCTACCCTCTATTTTAACTGCATTTATGCCACCTCATTCCCTATACATGTGTCTAATTCTTACCAAATAATACCCCCACAGTAATCTTTATCTTGCATTAGCATATTTACCAGTATGGTAACAAGAAGATGTGTATTAAAAAATAAAAGCATGATTACATAATAGTATTGATATAGAAATGCAAAATCATAATCAAAATGAACCCTGAAATACATTTTAGACTAAAAGGGGCTTTTAACCTACCATTACCAATCTCATCATTTATTAAAAGGTCTTGGCTACTCTTTGAGCTTTTGACCTTTGAGGGGGGAGTCTATTAATTCAGCTATCAGGTCACACTTATTAAAGTAATTGAGATGGGATTGAGGTGTCAATTCTGTTTTCCAAGTGTTCAGTGATTTATTTAGTGGGACAACTTCAATCTTTTTTAGACAATATAATTGAGATGTGAGAGCACCTATTGTAATTGCTTCTTGTTGTGTGTGCCTGATGCTCTAGTAGGCCTGGCTGGAATCAGAACATTACAATCACATATATTTATGGCAAATGTTAATGGACAACTTTTATAGGAAGGTCAGTTTAATTGGTGAATGTGTCTCAGTACTGTAATTTTCATAACAAGTAGTAGAGGTCTACTAACATCTTAGACAATATCTCAGAGAACATCTCACAAACCAACGCTGGCCATCAAAAGCTATAACAATAAGAAAAACAGGATAAGTCCTGTTTGTCCTGAGCCTCCAGTGATTGCATTCCATTGTCCACTTCCATCCACCAGGTTCTTGTGTATATAACTGTATAAATCTAAAAACTAGACTGATGTCTGTTGGGGTCATTTCAAAGTAAGATATGGAGATTAGGACAGAAAATAAGTAATGAATGGAGGTGACTCAGTGGGGGTGACAGAGAATCTCACTTTTTCATGGATCTGTACAGGGTGGCCATGCTTTCTTTACCTCTATGGTCAACTGACTGTAATACTAATATAATATAAAAAAATTTAACAATAACAATGGCACCAATAACAATAAAGCCCATTTAGCGATAACCTCCCCCTTGCACGTGTGTCTATATGCTTTTATTTAACAAGTAATACACACTCACACATGCATACAGACACTGGAATATCCTTAATTATTCAGTTGACACATTTTTATCCTTAATTATTTAATGCTGACAAGTTTCCATATCATAGCCACTTAACACCCTCTCAACATATACGCATCTCATTTTCCCCCGCTGTTGCATTAGCACTGGGCAAGTGTTCGACTCTTTATGCAGTCCTGCAATCCTCTAATGTGATATTTAATGAGGAGACATCAGTCCGGAGAAAGGCAGTCAATATAAATCAGTGTTTACAAAGTGTGATTAACTCTGAAATATTCCGTCAATGTCGTGGTCCTTAGCAGCCTCTATGCTAATTACTAGAAGGTGCATGTGTTTCTGGGGGGCTCTGATGCTCCCCAAGTGCTGTAAACAAGAGCATGTAAAATTGCAATTATGCCTTGACTGTCTCCCATGACAATTTATGCATTTGGTGTACTGACCTCCCTTTCCCAAGAGAGTAATAAACAGAATGCATTTTCATTAAGATACTAATGCACTTAATCACTGGGGGGGTGGAAAAAGTAAAGATAGTCCAGAAGCAAGATGAGACGCATCTCTTTTGCAGTATATACTCTCCCTTGCCGTCGTAAATAGGCTATGCCATTACTCACGTACGTACTTACACCCTATTCTCAAATATCAAGACCCGTGTATATGTTAATAAATCACGGTCACAGCTTTATTAACCTTTAAACTTGTAACTTTCAACTATTAACTTGGGAATGATGCAAAGAGGGAAACATGCAAATGAGCCACTAAGAGGATACTGGTTTCCTACAAGATGTCTGGACAAACAGATTGACCCCTGCCCCCTCCTTCAAGCTCTTTCAATGCATAATCCAAAGAGGACAGCATCCTCGCCAGCTGTCCTGCTGTCCTGGAAAGATACTCTGGCCATTTAAATGAGGGTTTTAAATCCCACAGAGCAGAGTGGGGAATGAGTGGTGTCATCACTGGTAAATGAGGCATATAGTGTTTCAAAAGCTTATCCAGGCTCCTTCCTCAGGCTCGTAGTCTACAGCTCATATTATTGAGTATTTATGATAAATATACAAATCTTCATATATGTCATAAGTATGACACATAGCAGTTACCAAAGGATCCAAATTCATTGAGACCACTTAATGGCACCACAATGGGCGTTGATATGTGGAATGGTGTTTAGACTCTCAACTTGTGTCCTTCAAAACAATTATCTAATGAAAAGTTGCTTTGTAGCACAAGTAAACCACAACTACTCACTACTACTTACTACTCCTAGGATGAGCATTCCATTGGGACTTATTTGACCTGCCCCCTTCCAATTTTATATCAATTTCTATTGGCTGCATGCTAACCCTTTTTAATTGTGTTTTAGGTAACATAGAGTACAGCTGCCCTGCAACAAATGAATGTGAAATAACAAAGCGCAGACGTAAGTCGTGTCAAGCCTGCCGGTTCATGAAGTGTTTGAAAGTTGGGATGCTGAAAGAAGGTACATTAAAAAAAATTATTTGTTCACTTTTTTGGGGTTTCCATCAGCAGATGGGGTACCTTACACTGGGAATACTGAGATATATACTCAATCAGGGTGAAGATGGTGACACATGCATGGATGGTTGGGAAAATATTTCAGTTGCTAGGGTAAGTGGGACTATGAAAGCCAGTAGAAAAAAAATCTACAATTCAGTTTCTTAGAAAAAAGAAGAAAAAGCTTAATTTGCCCTTGTTGAACATTCATACACATTTTTTTTTTTTTGCAGTGATAGCCTTTGCATTAGGATAATTGTTCCCTTGTAGAGTGGACCATTTCACGGTAGCACAGAAGGTTATTTCACTTTGCTTGTGCCGGGGGGTGTCCCATTCCATAAACAGGTGTTTAGTAATTGGGCTAAGTCACTGCTGAGCAACTGGAAGAAAGAGTGGCTTGGTTGAGGAGGGAGGAAAATTCAATACATGGTGAGACAGACAATGAAAAGGGTCTGGGAAGGAGACTGACAGAGACAGATTGTGGGTGAAGCAGTGACAGACAGAGGATTAGGCACAGTTAATAGAGAGGTCAGGGAGATGCACAAAGATCTGAGGGAAAGTTAAGAGGTCTAGAATAGAGGAGAGGAAGATTGGCTTTGGGATATCTGGGGTCTTTTAATGTAACAGCCTGGTTATTAGTAAAAAGATATCAACTATCAGAATCTACCAGTGAAAATGAGTCTAATGCAACTTAACCTCCCAAGTAAAGTCCATATACTCAGCAAGTCAGTAGCTTTAGACTTATCCCTACTAGCTACATGACCTGGAGAAATTAAATGGGAGTGTTAAACTCTCAAGGGATAACTCACAATCCTAGTCGGTTCCCCCTAGCAACCAGTTAGCAGTTACTATGAATACCCAGCTGTATTAAATGAATGAAATGAATGGTGGGTTACTATGAACAGTTACAGTACAGTTTGCACCAGGGGGTTGATTGACAAATGTAGGTAGTAAATTGCACCAGTGCAGTTACATAGCAACCAGATTAGATGTTTCCTTTCAATTTCGAATTAGATTGCCCACGGTTTATTGCTTTTATCACTGGCCCTTGTACAATTTAGCTCCTATGTTAGTAAATGAGTCCTCAGATGTGCACATAGGTACACTGTTCGCAGTATGCTTCTAAATGAATTGCTGTTTATTCTAGCAGGTGCATATTGGTATAATATGTTTGTATTGCTATAGTAAAATGAGTGGCACCATCTCTACTAAAAGCTTACTTTCATATATATATATATTTGTCCTCCAAATATAGCTCAAGGTTTAAGCCCTCACAACGGTGTGGAGGCAGGGTGTAGTGCAACTGTAACAAAGTGCTATGCACAATAGTTGGGCACCAGTGGTTCTTTATTGCAAAAAATGTTACCCCCAACCAAAGGTGCGGGCTAATAGAGCCCACATTCCAGTTGGGGTTAACAGTACTATTTAAAAAAAAAAAAAAATTCCCCCGGCCGGTGCTAGCCTTAGGCTGCTCAGCTAAATAACCTATCTGCCACTCCTAGAGTGACCTATTACAGAGTATAGCATATCCTTTACTAGGCCCAAAGTACCTAGGTTCCACTACCCATTCCCTTCCTACTTGCTTAGTAAAGGCTAAAGCAATGGACCCTGAGCACATGGTCACAACCACTTTTATACTATAGCACAGTGCCATCTGCTGGTCACTGTGTGAACACCAAGGGGCATAATAATGAATTAGGTCCCCCCATTAGGACCCATTTAAGCTTTTATAACACTGGGGATTTCCCTGCCAGTATTTACTACTGGTGGCTCATTTACCAGACCCCTACATGTGTAACTTGTAAAATTCATCTGATCCAGGCAGGACACTGGAAAAAAAACAGCGGGCCAAAGGCCCTTGTGGGCCCTACTGGCCCAGATCCACAAATTTGCAGGCCCACGGGGCTGATAGCCAGGGTCCCCCAGTCCGACCCTGGAACCAGGTGATTGCACACTTATTTGCATTTAGACAGACACAGAGGGCATAGACCTGGGTGGTCCCAATAAATAGAGTGCTACCTGTAACACTGTATTCATAAGGGATGCAGAGGCATGTACGCTACCTACATTTGGTAGCACTGTATTCATGAGGGGCGGGTGGGAGTGGCACCAACAGCACTAAGCCCCTTGGTGCTCTTTCACTTGCACTCAGGGTCTTGATAAATTACCCCTATACCTTATTACTTTTAAGTAGACCAATAGCCATGGTCTGGTGTGGTCAACATACTTTTTTGGGTCGCAAATATGATCCCAGTTGCTGCATCCAATATTGGGCCAACTGATTTGCATTAAATGTGGTAGCGTAGCAAAGGCCAAAGAGGTGAAGTGGCAACCCTGCCTTAAACTATGATTATTTTTCAACAATCATTGGCTGTTGGCTTCTTTCACCCATATCCACTGCAGCGAAAGCAAAGGGACACACAGTGATTTCTGGGACATGTTGAGTTTATTTTCATACATGAACCTGTTGATTTTTTTCATACCTTTCCCTTTTCCTATTAATTGTGTGGATTCTATTTAAAATACAGATTTCTAATAGAAGATGGCAAGTGCAATGCCTAAAAGGAATAGCTAGCTCCACGTGAAACAAAATCCTTTGGTTTTATATGACTTTCTGAGTGGCCGAGTGAAGAGGGGGAAAAAAAGGCACATTAATTCCTAACAAATACATTTATATTAGATGATAGCAATCTAGAGAGATTCACATGCACCACAGCTGCTCTGTAGGCATTGTATCGGGCACTGCCTCCAAGGAATGGTGCCAAGCTCACGGAATGCTTACAGAAATCATTTTCCATTGGATGTGAGCGGAATAACACACAGCTGGTAATGTACAGAATAAAGACTCACGGCGCACTCATTTGCCAACTACTTATGAACTTGTTTTAAACGCCTGAACAATACCCCGTACTGCAATAAAGGCGTAAAGGATTATTGATATGAGCATTCGCTTGAGCAGTTGTTCCATATCCAGGAGCCGGAATTAGTGATTCTACCAACTGTCAGGAACCTGCTAAAATTTTAACTGTAGGTTCTGTTGTACTTGAGTGCTTGAATGTATACTTAACTTGTTAAAGGGATAGTGCTCCTAATTTCTGATGGCTTTAAAGGGGAATTAATGACAGAAAACATACAACAGTATGAGTAAAAAGCACATATCAAAATGATAAGTTCCCCTTTGCAGAAGGCAGTAGCTTGTACTTGGTTTAAACTAAGGTATAATTAATAGTGATTGGCGAATCTAGGACAAGAAATTCCCGAAACTCTGCCGGTGTCTCGTTTTGGATGCGGGCGTACGTTCTTGGACGCCAGCGCACATTCGTCGGCATCGAGAAAACAAACAAAAAGCGGACACCCACGTCCAAAACGAGATGCCGGCGAATTTTCGCCTGGCGAATATTTCCAGGCGTTTCGCTAATTTATTCACCAATGAATGGCGCATTGAATTCTCTACAAAATAAATTCACCCATCACTAATAATTCATCCTTATTGGAGGGTTAAACAAACACGCCTATCGGGTTTATTTAATGCTTAAAAGATTTCTGAGTAGAATTAAGGTATTAAATTCCAAATTATGGAAAGATCCCTTATCTGGAAAACCCCAGGTCCCAAGCATTCTGGATAACAGGTTCCATACCTGTTAATGCATGTAGTTAATGTCAAACATTTTCAAGGAATAAAATGTATCCATTGTATTAATCAACGTTTTCTATCCTAGAGATCGCTGCCATACTGGGGCCTCAGCCATCCTTTCCCATTACTAACACCAGACCATTATGTTCCATTATAGTCAGTAGAGAGTAGGGCTGACACAGGTTTCCTCTCATTCTCTCATGAACAGAAACACATTCCCTGTCTCCATGCTGAATTGTAACCTGTGCTGAATTGGCAGGGAGTTTGGAATCTTAACCCCCCCTTTTATTCCTTAAGCACGGATTCCAGGCCCATTCACTGGCCGTGAGATCATACTGCAGTAAATCTATTCAAATGTAAACCTGTTCAATTCAATTACCAGTCTATAATACAATTTGCTTCCTCCACCTCGACACTGGCCACAACAGTCTGTACATGCTGATGGCACAGCGGGTCTCCAAATTGACAGTTCAAATCTATTTAGCTGAAAAAATAGAGTTGCACAATGTGAAATAAGCTTAGATTCACATAGGCTGAAGTCTTACTACACGAAAAGGCCATTTGTTACCATGTGATGTCTGATCTGTGGGACAACCCACCTGAATGAGTTTTATACCTTGTGAAATAATCCATGCTTACTCCCTGCCTTGCGTTGAGAAGAATGTATTAATCCTGAGAGATATTAGGGCCAGGGCCATTTTAAGGCCTTGGTGAGCCCTGGGCAAAGAGTCAACTAGTGGGGCCCCCTATACCCCTGGCCCGCGCAGTGAGTCAGAAAATGTTTGAGACCGGTCCCGCCTCCCCTCCCTCCCTGTGTTTCCTCCCTCCATCTTCCTCCCTTTGTGCGTCCCTTCCCTCCATCTCCCTCCCTTCCTGTGTCTCTTCCTTCCGTCTTCCTTCCTGCATGTGTTGCCCCCCTCCCTCCCTGCGTCTCGCCCTGCCCCCTCTATTTTTTGGCGCAGTGGGCCCCCAAATGCAGTGGGCCCTGGGCAGATGCCCCTTAACTTGCATTATTAAAGTGGCCCTTAGGGCTAAGGGACAAGAGGCGTATACTTCTTTTTTAGGATGAAAGTGGCGGTTCCTGGACTGTCACGTGCTTGCCATTCAAATTCAATGTGAAGTGGAAGGGTTTGTGTCAGGTGCTTCTCTGATGCCCAAAACATGCCAGTGGAGAAAATGCCTCATGGACCAATGATTTTTTATGGGAATTAGTTTTACACTAACATAAACAAATTCACCCCGTTCTAAGAGCTTGATTGCAGTAGACCTTAGAAGACAGGGAGTGCTAGAGCTTGGGGTCTTTAGATGTGCCCAATGGTACAGCTTTTTGAGCTTATAGAATGACACTTATAGAGGAGGTGCATAGTTATAGTGGGATATGGCAGACAGCACATGGATGGCCGTCAGCCCAACACCTACCTTATGTGTCATTCAGAGGCCAAAAGGTGCAGAAGATCCTTGTATTTAATGGAAGCCATCAAGTATAGAGCTGCCTTGTAGTCAATAGCACTGAATGCTATGTGCATGAACGCTAAGGGGTACACTTCTTTCCACCTTAATGTTATTGCATTTGTGTCTAGGGCAATAGTAATACGCCTTTAAATAACAGTTTGAAATGGCATTTAAGTATTATTTACAAAGATTTATTGTAAGCCTATGCCTGATGATGGCAAGATAGCATGGGGGGGGGGGTTCTCCTGGTGTATCACTGTTGAAACTCTCCAGATCCCCAAAACCAACCTTCTATGCACCAAGATTTAAGCCAGTTTTAACTTTCTGATTTTTAATGATCTGTAATGTGAACTAAGGTACCTATTATTTTTGGGGCAAAAGTTGGGGCTATACATTGTGTATGTATCTCAAGTAACATGGTACCACTAGGACTTGTAGTAGTGATGCAATGCATTTCTTCCCCCCTCCATATTTCCAGCCTACAGTTATGTTACCACTAGGTGCTAAGTGCTAGGTGCACTATAAGGTCATCATTACATGAATTCAAGATGCAAATGGTTTTTTCATCCCCCCCCCTTCCAAGTCATTGATTAAGTTATACTGACTAGTTAAATGCTGTTGAGAGCTAAAACATTTCAGAATTCATTAGCTGCTGGGGCTTGTCTGGAAGAATAAAGTGAAGGTGAAGGGAAAAGAAACCTTAAGAGGATTACGTGTACAACTCAGATAATGAAAATGATTTACTGTGCAAATACCCTGCTGTTAGAAAACACTGGCCAATATATGTGGCGGTTCTTTCTACAAGGACTACAGGCCATTTATTATTTCATGCATGGAACGCTAAAAAGGCAACTGATAAGGGTTAAGGGAGTGAAGACAAGACAAGGAAATTATTTGTTATTTGTTAGGAACAATATGGGATTTTTACTAATTATTACATATAAGGATGATTGTTTATCAACATTATAAAAAGTTCCATGTATAATTATATTACATGTTAATATTTTACTGAACATTAGCTAATGGTTGATGTTCTGCCCTTCCTAAAAATACCCACAATTAAATTTGACTATGGTTGCTTAATAGGATCACTTGTTTGGTGGGGGCATCAAGCAAGGGTATCTTTACCCAAGTCTCAAGTAGTGGGCCAAATTAATGTAGCCCTTCCTCAACCACAGTGTGGGCCTCTTCAGACTGGTCAAGACAGAAACTGGGATGGTGCACATCTAGTATTTTCCACCCATAGAGACAACAGACCCAAACATGGGAAGACTGCTAGTTTGCTGATGTTATCAAACAAGTGTATCTTTACGTGATTTAGCAACCATTACAATTGAAATCTGATTGAGAACTGGTCGGATATTGGTCATGGAGGCATATTCGTAATGGATAAACCTCAGTCACAAGCCACCCATCTCCTGTTATACTTTATACTTTATTCCTCAATATGGAAATTGGGTCAAAGATGATTTTATCGGACAGCAAAACATAAGTTAATAAAGACACATAATGGCCTTCAAGGAAAATATTTCTGCAATGGACAATGGTTAATAGGGTGGAGGTGACCTCAGAAATACTCCCTCTTCTCTTGCTTAGAAGAAGAATCTTAAGTGGCCCCTTCATTAATTGGAGATATTAAACAAAGCACTTGTTATAATAGCTGGGGGAAAACGCATTTTAACATGCCTGTACAGAAAGCAAAGCCTTTATGTTTTTTTAATGTGTTATAAAGCGGCAAATGAAATCTTGGCGCTATGCCATGGAAGTGTGAACATAATTCTGGCAGAACTTGTTTGTCGGCTGTGTGATGACTGTATACAGGGTGCCTCGTGCTTTTACTACAATAGGAAGAACCAGTTTGTGCCCCAGACCTGAGGTCAGAAATCATGTGTTTTACAGAAAATATTTAGTGTTTTGACTATACACTGTGGATGTAACTAGGTCAGATGGGACTCTGCACTTGGGTTTTGTTTTACAACTTAAGACTGGAACAGTAAAGCCCTATATTCAGACTAGTGTCTTAGCTACTGTCCTCTGTGGGGTTGGTTTTTGGATAGGGAAAAGAGACAATTGCCCTCACAAGAGCTATATATACTTTACTGTTTAACAATTGCTAGCTATTTTCAGTATATTTTCAGAATCAGAGTTAAAAAATGGATAGTGTGGACCTACGGTATACATTAAGGGGTTATATTAAAATCTGAATGTTAAAATCTCTTAAAATTTGAGATTTTTTCACTAGAGAACTAGAATTTTTAGAGGGAAAAAAAACTTTTTTTTAGTTCTGTTGTACCCCAATGCTGCAAACAGCCAGAATCCAAAAAAATCCACCATTTCAAACCTGTTGAGGTCCTGTATAAGTCAATTGGAAAGGCACCTATATTAATTTGAGAGTTTCATAGTCTTTGCTGGGTTCAGCCTTAATAGCTGCCGTTTTCTGGGTTTTCAGGGAAAAACTCTAAAAATAAGAGCATTCTGTGAAAAAAGCCAGTAAAAATTCGAGCAATTACGGAAAAGCCTGACAAATTGAAGGGATTATTTTTTTTTTTTTTGCTCGATTTTAGTGAGTTTTTAGGTGATCGGATTAAATCGAGTTCTTTTTTATTAATAAATAAGTTAAATCTGTCAGGGGAGTTTGGTCGAGATTATGTTTAATAAAATATACAATACATTTTAATAAATAACCCCCAAACTGTATTTGTAGACACATTAGACAGATAAAGAGAGACATAGATAAAGAGAGAGATATGATGGATCGATAGATGATAGATATATAGAGATAGATAGAGAGAGAGAGAGAGAGAGAGAGAAATAGATAGATAGATTGTTGATAATTAGATAGATAGATAGATAGATAGATAGATAGACTGAGAGATAGATAGATAATAGATAGATAGATAGATAGATAGATAGACTGAGAGATAGATAGATAGATAGATAGATAGATAGATAGATAGATAGATAGATAGAAAGATGAGAGACTGAGAGATAGACACTATACTTAGCTTCAGGACCCTACTGTAATTCCATAAAAAAAAAAGTCATCCATATTTCATCATGGGAACCTAGCTGAAGGCTTTCATTGCACCCCTGCATTTGTCATTTCTCTCCTGGGCTTGACGAGTGATGCTTGCATTTGTCTAATTTCTAGGAACACCATAGCTGCCCCCACTTTCCGTGTGCGTCTATGCTTTTGCACTACAGTAGAAGCTACTTTGGGTGGGAGTGCAGGATATTTGCCTATTCATTGAAGCTCTGGTGACAGCGGTGTAATTGATAAGGGGAGGTGGGAGCAGAACTGAAGGATGTAGGACACAGTTTGCCATGGCATCTTATCCCTAGAGTATGCAGACAAATAGCTGTCCTTTGTTCCAGCTTCTTGCTACCCATAAGCACATATATCAATATGGCACTGCCATTTGTTGCAAAGTGCATGCATTTTATATAAATAGGCCTTGTGATACATCTAGATCAGGGTCAAATGGTTTTGTTTCATTGGATTCAAGTAATTGCAAGGTATGCATCCATTAATATATTTCTTATAATGTTACTGCTATAACATGATCATTGGATAATTATTTACATATTGCAGGAAATAATGTTCTACCACAAATAAAAGGCTAAGGGTTAAGAAGGTAATACAGCCTTTGGCACTATAGCTTCTGTTGAGCCATAGAGATTACTGGATGTTGCAGTCCAACAATGACTCCGTAGTACCGTAAGCTGAATATTCTTAATAGAAGAACTGATATTTGAGTTGTAGGACAACCTGAGACCATATACTATCATGTTGATCACTGAAATTGAGACTACATAGATTAACAGTTTCCCAAAGCCACTGCTATGGCACAATGAAAATAAGTGTATTAGAAGCCACCCAAAGTCATAAACCTGTAGCCCACAGTGTGGAGGTCTGTGACCTGAAGACACGAATGCATATGTCCTACAAAAGCATCTTATGGTCTGACCCTGCTCAGACATTTCACTTCTTCTTCATATGACATCATATAACTGCATTCTGTTAATGTACACAATTCTGTCTGTAAAACTATGCACAACCACCCCCCCTCTCTTACATTTTATGTGGCTGCATATATGCAATGACAAGTCTCAGGGCCATAACTCATGGCAAGAACAGAAAGAATGAATTGTAAGGCCACACCTTCCCGTCTCATGAGCGATGAGTTGTCTTCAAACCATTTATATTCCACTGATCAGTGCTCATGCATTTGTAGGGACCAAAACATGTAAACATTAACTCTCTTACTTTAAAATAAGTGCATAATTATTAACTCTCTGAGTTTGTGTATATACTATATATACATTACATAGGTAGGGAGGAGAAAATTCCCAGCAAATAAGTAATTTATGCATATTTGCATTTACACGGGATTCCTTATGTCACAGATACTCAGCTTATATTTGTTTTTATTTTTATCAATAAATAGGTTAATTTTACTGATAAGTTGCAATTTAGAATGGAGGACTATATTAACAGGATAATATTCCATGGCTCCCAATGGCAAGTGTTAACTAGCAGAGAAGGGGACTTTGACCATTGTTTCCTACTTAATGGATGATGTGTGTGCCATCAGCCTACAGGCCAATAATAGTTACAGTTCCATCAGACAAAGTTGCCCATGTGAAAAGCCCTACCAACCACCTGATATATATTGTTGAAGTCAGTAAATTCCATCTCTCAAAGACTGCATTGGCACATTGATCCAGTCATCTCTGTAGGCTCTGGGGCATAATAATTGAATCAACCCAATTCAGTGAGTGTCCAAAGTGGTTAAAGACCTTTAGGTGTCAGCAAAGAAATAATGTATACAAAAGATAACTAGGATAGCAAAGCTAGTTGAAAATGGGGCAAGATAAAATAATTTTGATATATGATGGCAGCTGGTAAACAGGAGGTCTAGTAGGACTCATGGCATGGGGTCAGTTAATAAAAGTGGCAATACTTGCACCAGGTCTAGCAACCCATAGTACCCAACCCATATAAATCTTGTCTGAGAAAATTTCTGGTCAACATTAAACTCTGTTTATAAAGAAAGTCTCACTTATACCAATTATCTTGTTCCATCTAAGAGTCAATGTTTTGCTAGTTTCCATAAAGACCAGCCAGTGGGCTGAAGCATCTGTCGCTGTATAAAATTCTGGCTACAGTAGGCAATGATCTGATTTGCAATGTGCTTGACTCTTATGTTAAGGGGAAAATAGCCCTGGCTGTATCCCATCTGATGCCCTGTTATTCTATTAGTTTCCATAGAGGTCAGGATAATCAATAGCAGATCTTTAGGACATGTGTACATCATCTTCTTGCAAGCCCTGAAATATGATAATGAACCCAAGCCAAGGGCTTCATTAATTCAATTTGAAATCTGTTGCTTTGCTTAACAAATGAATAATTTGTCATGTAATCAAAGAATTGGATAGCGCTCTGTAATGTTTCGATCTGGCGGCAAAAACATAATCATACAAATCAGAGGTTTAGGCTCGACACAAAATGTTTTTTGGCCTCTGAAATCTATGCGCTATTGATATGCAGAGTATGTACAGTATCAATTTAAATATCTTATCTGTCGAGGGTAAGTGACATCCATGTTAATGAAGGTTATTGCCTAAAATGCAGATGATGAAGGTTTAACAAGCTGAGCTCTTTGTATTAATTTTAAATGCACGGATAGGGTTTCTGTAGTACATGTGGATCCAACCTGAAGCCAGATTGATACAACTACCTGGGAAAAAGCTTGAGGCATGATGGGAGTTTAAGTCCAATTGAGGATAAAGTATAACCTGAATACCCTGCTGTTTGACCCTATACTGGGCTCAGGGTCTTACCCAAAACTCACAATACCAGGGGACACAACATCAGCTTTTAGTCTACCATCATTTAAAAGAGAGAGAGAGCATTACTTCTTTTCACAGGGCCACTATCACGTGATGTTTTGTTTGTCTCAGGGAATTACATTTCTGCAATTTAGCTCTTTTACAGATGAAATAAAGTTCCCAAAAGAAATGTTCCTTCTGTTATTCAATAAACCAGAAAAAATGCCTAGGTCAGCAGGAAACTTGTTAAGGAGGAACCAGTGCCATCCAAAGAGTTCTGATATCTTTTTGAAATCAGATACAAAGGAAGGCAAGTATATGGGCCAGAGTCTTCATTATTACTGTCTGTGTCAGAACAAGTCTGTGTATTCATTAACTCATTAATAGAGAGTAAGAGACCAGGTGATACGGTTGTTACTAGTTTGAACTTAATGGGAAGAAATCTTTTTTCACTTTAAATTGCTGTGTTACTTTGACCCTAATTGACCCACCTTCAGCTATGATACTGGAAGGTCCACTTTAACTAGCCTACCAACTGGACATCTCTCATGTAGTTCCCTCATGATGCTGGCCCCGGCTGTACGTATCAAATTAATTTTACATATAGTAACAGTGAAAGCTCAGCTTAATAATATATCTGGTCCCAAGACAGGCATGAGATATGCATGTAGGAAATGCTGTAGCATTTGCAGCATGGTGAGATTATTTTCTAGTCTTGCCAGCTCTTGGCAGCAGAAGTTCAGTAGAGAAGTGTTGGGGTTGCACCTGAGCTAGCTGGATTGTGCCAGCCTACTGAGAGCATCTGTCTTGCCACCACCTTGCGCACGCTGTCGCCTCTGCAGGCTTTCCCATTCTTCTGACTAAGAGCATAAATCATCCACCTGTCAAGAGCTCTGCTCACTCGGATTATGCAACGCCTGCCTTCATTTGGAGATGGTGAGAACAGAAGATTGCTGCAAATGGTCTGCATTCATTTTAATGCCATTATAGCATCTCCACAGCTTTAATGAGGAATCAAGGTGAAGACAATGAGTCTTCAGACATGCACTCACACCTGGCATAAGAGGAGTTTTATTTCTAGTGGGGAGGGGGCGCATAGGGCTTCATGACTATGACTTGTCCTGGGAATGAAGCCATTCTAGAAAAAATTGTTATATATTCAGATGGTTTATATTTAGGCCTATTTCCTTCTGTGCACCTTGAGCTTTGGAGGGAACTGCCAAACTAACCCTTTAGGTACATTGTGGTGCCAGTATATGTACAATACATGAAGCACAAGCCACTTATTTAAATATACCAGCTAGGCGGCTCTGTGGACCTGAAGTAGTGACTGAATATTTCAGTAAATAAGTGCACCAGCATTGCACATTCCATTCTACCAGGTGAAACAGTTGAAGAAGTGCACAAATGCACTGTATATAGCCTTCTGCCAGGCAAAACAATTATTGTACTGTAGATTGCATTGTTGGGCAAATCATTTGTACAGACCCACAACTAGAGCTGTATTGTACATAGAGGTGCACAGGTGCATTGTGTATGCAGAGCATAAGGACAGTAGAAACTGCTGGACTACTATTGCTATCAATTAGCGATGAGCAAATTTATTCGCCTGCGGCGCAAAACTCCTGCGATTCGCCATAGGCGAATAAATTCTTGAAACGCCGGTGAAACTTCGCTTGGTGAAAATTCGACGGAATCTCATTTTTGGACTATGGTGTTCAAAAATGGATGCCAGCGTCCAAACAGAGACACGGGGGCATTTCATCAATTTTTCGCGTTTTTTTTCTTTTTGCGAAGCAAAACGCCGCCGACTCGCCCATCACTACTATCAATTCAAGGCAACTCATGTAGACTCAAGGAGCTTAGGTAGCCTTATACATAAACATCTACATTGACCATAAGCTACTAAGTAATTATGCAATAGGAATACACAGCTCTCACGCACCAACCTTAGCAATAGTCCTGAGCTATTAAGATATATTGGATCTAAGGATTTAAAGCTAGTAAACAATCAGGTGCAAGAATATTGCCTTTCCAATTAACTGCACTTACAACTGCAATTAAGTTTGTTTGATTTGTTTCCTTGGTACAAAGCCTTCCGTCGCAATGGCCAATTACTTGCTTCTCAATCCCAGTCGATAAGAGCGTCAAACTGAACCAGTTGCCAATAAGGTAACTCTTTCAAAACATCTGGGAATTCACAAGACAATTTAAAGGAAAAAGGGACAACGTTCTTGGGAAGGTGAGCGATAGTTGTGTTAGGATCCATCGGAGCACGCAATAAGGCCTTTATTTACATGAAAACTTGAGATTCACAGAGTTCCCACAATGCTTCACTTAATAGCATCGATAGATCTGAGGATTACTGTTTGATGTATCGCCATGATAAACCCTTCTTTAAAGCTGCCCAGAGATGCTGCAGAATTGTTGAGATTTATTCATATGATTTAAGTACTAAGAAATATTCCCCATTGTAAGGAGAAGTAGGATTGCGGTGCTGCTCAGTGCCTGATATATGAGCTCCATATTAGAGAAGCCGTCCCTCCATGTACAGACAAGCACCGATGCACGCCTATGAATTACAGTATGGGCATGCATATGGCTTTGCTGGTTGGGGTGTGTCGTGACTCATATTTTTTAATTCATGCATCGGAGGGAAGAAAATCAACCTCATTTTGCTAATTGCATTTATGTGTTGGCGTAACAGATGGCCACAATGATTGCAGCACAGGAACTGGATGATATGATAAGACTTCATAGGAAGAAGTGCAGCTATTTAGAAATATTTATACAACTCCGATGGCATTGGCTCAACAACTATACTTGAAAGGAAAGGCCAAATAATTATGTCCATGGATGCTGTTATTTATACCAGACACCATTAAATTACACTATTCTTGGCATAAACAACTTCATGCCATTTCAGTGGGTATACAGTCAACGGGGACAAATTCAGGCACTGTGAAAAATGTTGTTATGGCTAACAATTTTTTTGTACATCACTTATTATTCTAATTGTTATTCAAGTTGTCCCTTCTATAGTTATAGATATGGAGGCCATCCCTACAGTTTAGGCAACTACTGGCTTCCCCTCAGTGAGTCAATGGGGACAAATTCAGGAAGCATGAAAAATGTTGTGATAGCTAACCATTTTTTATGCCAATTTTTATTCTTCTATTATTATATCTATGGAAACCACCCAAGTTTAGGAAACTATTGGCTTCCTCTCAGTGATCTGTCTCATTTTTGACTGGTTATGGCTGACCATTCAACAAATTATATCAGATCATGCCCTCTTCCTACAATATTCAACAGCAAGCTTGTGTTTTGTTAGATTTTAACACCTGGTAAATATTGACTGCAGGATGTAAACAGGGGGGGGGGGGGCTAGGTACAGATTGTGTATAATGACACCAGGGGACAACATAGAATTTTGTCCTTAGATTAGTCAATGGACCCCTGTTGATTTGGGACATTCTAGTGAAACTAAAATGACTTGATTAAACAGCTAGTGTTGGTCTAAATAAAGCGCTACGCAATATGTTGGGGCTATAGAAATACATGTTAATAATAATAAATGCAGTAAATCTTGGGAGAATGTGCAGCCAGTTTACTCCATTGTTACCTGTACAGCCATCACAAAATCACAATGCAAATATTTTACGGTTTATTTACGCTGTAGATTTAATAGTAAGTGTAAGAGGATGAAGAAAATTAAGAATTTTACTGCAAAACCAATAAAAAGGCTTTGTAGTAAAATTCTGCCTTATGTTCACAACATTACTATTTATGCTTGATTGGTGTCCAGACAGAGGCTATAGTTACCACCTGGTCTGTATTTTACTGGCCCAGCCGGTAACAATGAGACTTGCTGCCAATGTTATTAATAGGAAGAGAGATAGGCTAGTATTTTTTCCAGAAAAGATGGCAACCTTAAAGGAGACAGCGGTAGAGGACTAGACTGAACACATACCCTACAATTTGAGGCTGTAGATTTAGATTCCAAGAGCATAAAGACACAGAAGTAAACAATATCGTCTGAATTAATCTCTGTCCTGTACCAAGAGAAATGAGCTTTATCATCAGACCTGTCTTCGGCTTCTGAAAAGAGCTCCTGACAGTCTTTTCTGCTAGGGAACGTCATCGTCACAAAGCTGTCACCAGCCTATTTGAATACACTGACAAGCTTATTATCCTGTTTAAGACCACTGACAATGCCTTGTACTCACAATGCCATGTATTGCCAATCTGGTGTGCATGAAACAGATTTCCTTCCCATTTGAACAACAGTATTATAAATTGACAGCTTTTTGCTTTTTCTGTGGATGCCGGCACTTTATATTCCACACGTGGCTTCCTGAGAAGGAATAAATAAGACAGCCATTTATATAAGAGCAGCTGATCTTATTTCCTGCAGAAATGTATTTTAAGATTTTTATTCTTCAGAAGTGTTGGTTGAAAGCAGTTGCCTGTTTAACAAAGAGTTGCTGCAGCCCCCCATTTAAAGAATGCCATTAAAAACACCAAGCCCCACCAAGGGATTCTCTGGAATCAACCTTTTGTTTTGGTGGTTGTACAGACTCCATTCACTTTTTAATTTTCTTTTCTCTATGTTACTAACCTCATGTTATCCCAAAGTAGTCACCTAGGGAGTCAAGAGCAGTGGTTAGTGGAGTCCTTACAATGTGGTAGCCCCCTATGTTGACTGGCAGTCACTCTTTGGCAGAACACATGGTTTCTATGCCACCAAAACTTGTCTTCAAAGCAGACATTCAAAAATAAGCACCTGCTTTGAAGCAACTAAGAGCAACAACCAAGTGGTTTGTGAGCAACATATTGCTCTCAAGCCACTGTTTGGATGATAACTCTTTTAGACTCATTTGGAAGGCAAGCAGGGAGGGCACTTATGGGGTGAACATTATTTGTTGGGTTCCATTATATTTCCTCTCGGGGAATGGTAAGAAGAGCAACACAATGAAAAATCTGTACTGATGAGGTGGTCTGCTGTACATAATTATAAGTTGATGTAGATTAAAGATTTAATCAGAAGGTTTGGGGAAGGATGGGGTGAGCAACATTCTAGACTGTTGCCTAATTTACCAACTCATACACAAGGCCCTGGAGAGAGGGGGCAGCTCTTAACCCTTTTTTCCAGACCTCAGACAAGACTATTAAATTATAAAGTTGAAGAGGAAATATGGCATTATCTGAATCTAAGTATCTAGCAGATTTATCCAGGTTTATGTCCATACTTAGAAACGTTTGCTTTAGTCATGAAACAAATTAAAATTCAGTTGGTGGCAGCATTACACCTTGCCACGTATTACTATAACCTTTCACTGTTGCACAATATTATAGCACATTATTATACTTTATTATAGAAAAAAAATATCATCCATTTATTTTTGTGTCAATATGGACAACACATTATTTAGTAGTCTATACAATACCACCTAAACAGCCGCAACTACCCTGAATCTGCAGCTAATGCTCTGCTTCCCAGCACAGCTGTACTAAATAAATAGACTAAATGGCATCTTTGAGTGTAATGTTCCCATTGCTGTGGCCTAAATTTCCCACATTTGTTTATGCAAAAGGCAGCCAAGATAGGTTCCTAATCAGAAGATGCACACACCAAACAACTTTTGGGCTGGAGCAAACGGATGGAGCTCAGAGAGGTGATGTCATGTTTGCTCCGGTTCTCTCTCCAGAGGTTAGCCAAATGTTTCCTGTTACTCGCTCTAACACTCCCCACTAGATTCAGTTTCATCAAGAACCGCAGGCAGTAATGCCTGTTTTAGGAACTCTTTAGGAGATCAATAGGCAAAAAGCTATAGAAACTTTAAATGGCTCTATAAATGTGAATAATAGAGAATATTGCTGATGGGGCAGTGTCAGTGGGATTGTTTTACAAATGTCAAAAGCCTTGCTAAGCATCTCAGCGAGCCTCTTGCAGAAGTGCAATGACTTCATAACAACTATCCACCTTTCTCTTCGGCATTAATTTATCGATGTGTTCCCGGCTCGCATTCAAATTTGTATTTATCTTTCATAAGAAATTTATTAATAGGGGAAAGAAATTAAATGTCATTTGTCCCTGGTTGAGGCACATCCTTCAATCTATAATTTTGTGCGTATGAATGGATGGAGGGCCAAAATAGATGAAAATAATAATAATAATGATGTAAGCTTAACAGGAAGAGCTGTTATAAAGTTACAACTTCCTGTCCACAAATACAAAGCTAATGGGGAATACGATTACTTTTCAGTAGGGTAATAAGTGAATATTTCTCTTCAGCTAGGTCACAGCATTTTAAAATAGAATGCTGCCATGGAAATGTACCCCCTTGTGTGTTACGTGGGTGCATTTCAAGAATAAGAAGCTTTCGTTGCTACAGGGGGTATCCTACAACTATTAGATGAGAAAAAGATGCTCCTCTGAATTGTATAGTCATTGATTATTAAGACAGTTGCCTCACTGGGGACTTGGATCATCCAGAGTGACCATGGGGAAGACTGGCAGTATTACTCTACATACAGTAGCTTGGTTGTAATTGGCAGGCAGCAGGCTGTCATAAAAACTCTTTGGTCATCATTGACCTCTGGAGCAATCCCATTGAGATTTGTATATTGTACACAGATATCTTGTGGGATAGTCTATCTTACAGGTCATGGAATTGTTTTTCCTATATTTCTGGGCAAATACATTTAAATAGTAAACTCTATCATAAGTGTTATAAGTAACCTTACATTATAACACTTGCCTTTGCAAACCAGGTAGTAGCTTTTAACTGTTAGTCAGAACATCTCATGATGTTGCAGAATAAAAAGAAATTTGATTCTTAATTCTAAGTCAGATGACCTAGGCAGTGCACAGGGGATGGGGCCCCAGTCTGAGACTGTTCAAAATCTAATCCTCAAGGTGTTGTTTTATAATCACCATGAAGGTCTGAGAACCCACAGCTTGAACCCCCAAAAGTATGTAACAATTTTAATTTGCCCCAACATAAAACCAGTCCTAACAGGAACAACAGCAATTACTGATGGTTCTGACATCACAGGTCACATAACACATAACTGCATGACATAGCAACCACGTAATAGCATGCTTTTGAATGGTAAATCTTAGCTTATGATTTATTTTCATAGAGTGGCTTGGTGAGTCACCTGAGTGTCTGGGTACAGTTTGCTCCATGTATACACGTGTGAAACGTTTGATATGAACCCAAGCTAAGACATCCATTCTGCTTAACCAGCATTCCACAGAGTATGGAAAAATATTTCCATTGGTGAAAGCGAGCACCAAAGTGATACAGAACTCAAATTTACACGGAGGCCGCCAGGCTCTTTAAAGTCTAATTTTGGAAATACGCAAGCTCCTTACACACAGAGATAACATTAATCTTTCAATGGAAACAAGTGGGGAATGTGCCGAAGACCAGAAGCTTTGCATTCCAGTCCCCAGCCTGGCACTGCAAAGAAGTGATCTCCTCTGTTAAATATAACAGGGATATATATTGCAGCTCACTTGGATTAAGGGAGCGATGATTTCATTCGGCCTTCTTTCCTTAAAGGAACCATCATGCTGTAACTAAGGATTCCAGAAAGTGTAGAAGACACAAATATATATGGTCAGTTCCACAAATGGTGGCAATTGATCCCCTTAGCACAGTTATTTTAGCTCTTTTAACCCGACATTGCTTGAGTGTTTCCCCTTATTTATATATATATATGTATCCAGACATCTAGTATAGTTACATTTAGAGAGAGTTTTTATAAAAATGGTTGGAAACAGTGTGTCTTTGCATTTGACATCAAATGCTTGTTAAGAGTTGCAATATCTGCTGCAAGTGTGAAACTGTAGGTTTAGAAATGAAAGCACTTAATGCAGAGTCCCCAAGCTTCAGACATTTATGTTCATTATAGAAATAAATTTGGCATGTCCTATTTGTTCACTAGTTTGACACTCTTGTGTTACCTCTTCTTGAGTCCCTCGAGTCAGAAAAACAGAGCAAGGACTTTCATTATTGCCCTTGTCAATGGTTGGGATAGAACTTATCAATTCCATCAAAAATTTTAAATGCGGGTTTCCAATATCCAAGAATGGGGCAAGATTTTAGGGGACCCCTTTGTACTACTATAAGAGAAAAGAGAGAAGCAAGCAATACTTTGCCCATATAAACCTATTGTTCTATCATCTCATTGAGACTGTTCCAGTCATGAGTTAAGTGATTCTCTCTGTGGTGCTTGTGCCTCTGTATTCAAATGTAGGAAATGATAATTATAAAAAGGAGGGGAAAAAAGGATGTTACATAGGGTCACCAGTGTTGGATCTTGACAGATTGTAGCCTTGCTTTACATGAGCAGTAACATCTCATTTGTCAGTGTTTGATCTGTGAGTGCAGGAACGGGAGTTAGAAGGCATTTCCCATCTTTGCATTGTTTTAATTGGTTACAGGGCAGCAGGAATAAATGAATCTTCTGCTCTTGAAACACAGACATGAGGAGCTTGTGGCATGGAACTACAAGGTTGCATTGTGCCACTGCAACTATCCATGACATAATTTAATAATATAGGTGCACATTTTTCCTCTGCACCTCAATAATGAAATTATACCCACTAGATTTATATTTCATAGTGTAACAGCCTATCACAGTGCTCCAGCCCAGGATGGATTCTTGCATCTGTAAAGACCTGCCCTGGGTTAAACCAGAGCTCAGTCATTTCATGACCACAGTAATTTAAAGAAAATGCCTGCTGCTTGTTGGTTAGGGTTAGGTTGTTATATTTTTGTGTATTGCACCTTAACAGGGCTGATGTGCCATGCAGGGGATCAAGGTGATATTTTTGTTTGGGAAGGCTACCAACAGAAGGTTCTCCATTGGATAAGCTTATAGGAAGTATCATTGTTCTCTGGTTATTGTGCTTTGTATTTTATGCCAAACCTAGCCTGCCATTGTAGGCTCGGTATGCTGATGGTATGCTATCTTCTACTATGTCTACATAGGGTGATCCCTCTTGGAAAGTAAAGGTGAAGATTTATCCAAAAGTGACTTTTGTGGCTATTTGACACTGCAACACCATCATGCATAGTCAGTGGTTCAGTCCTAGTAATATTTAATAGTGATCAAATTCATGAGGACTTCAACAGGTTCCCTAGTCACACGGACCTGGCTAGATGGACCTGGACATTCCCTTTGTGAAGAACCTATTGGCATACTGTACAAATTCTTCCATTTTTACCACATACCCATGTCACATCATCCTTACCCATAAGCATGCAGTCCACCTCCCCTGTGTAATATTGATTCCTGGCTGTGTTATCTCAAAGCCATTGTGAATTGTTCTGCTAAGCCAGATCCGAAAAGTAAATATCAAAATAGCCATTTTTATTTATTTTTACCCTGGGCCAGACAATGGTTTTATTTCAGATCAGATTTGCTGTGCGGCCAGTAACGTGGAAATGACAGGTTATATGTGTAAAGAGGAGACAAATTCTGTAACAGCTTGGCTGCTTCCCAGTGTGAGAATTCAGTGGTAAAACGAAGGAAAATCTGGAATGCCAACAGGGAACGGTAATTGGTTCTGCCCTCGTTCCTTTATTACACCTTCAGTAAAACCAGCATGGATAGTGGTGTGCTTGTATAACTGCAAAGGCTGCATGTGGAAACAATAGACACATGTATGTGTTAAATAGAAAATAGAGTCTTTGTCAATTAGATTGTAAGCTCTAAGGGATTGGCATGAAATAAAAAATGTGTAACTTTATGAAGAACTGGATTGGGGCAAATTTAAGATAAATATTTTTAATGTAATGTTGACTCTCGTTGGAACAGTTTGAGATTTAAATAATACAGAAAATATTTGAGTGATTTGTAACGCAATTTTAATTTGTTTATTGATGACTTAAATGGAATCACACCCAGCTTGTAGGCTAACTTCCCATAGGAACCAATAGCATTCAATGGCATTTGACTGCTGTATTATGTGATGGTAGTAGGGAAAGGCAAAATTCATAATTCATAAAAATATCTCATGAAAATTTTCAGAATGGTGGATAAGAAATGATGTACTTCATTTTAATTAGAAGATTTGAACATGGGTTTGAGCCCATCCAAATTTCATTGCATAATCCAAAATTGCTGAAGCACACGGATCCGTTGTAGTGCAAAAAAAGTGATTTTATTGGCTCATAGTAGACCTATGAATTATGGCAACGTTTCGGGCCACTCTGGGCCCTTCATCAATCCAAATTTCATTGGGTAGGCAAAGATTTTCCATTTGGACCCCCAGCTATAGCTTTGCCCAACTCAAATCTGTATATTTGCAGAATTCTATATGAATTATATATATATATGTTTGTCATCAGGTTGGTAAAAGATGTAGACCTGGGCATTTGACCACCATTGATGAGCTTGTTCTTGAGTTCCACTGGCCTAATCAAGTTTAGTAGTTCTCAGAGTGGGGGATCTTGCTTATCGAAGTACTGCTATTCAGTTTGAATTACAGATAGATAGTTTGACACCAACCTGGAAGCTTGAGAAAGCGTCTGATAGGACCTTTTTACATTTGAAAGAAAAGAAAAAGTGGTGTTCAGTATTCTGGAGTCCGGCTGCAGTCATAGAGAAGACTGTCATATAAATAAGCCTTTATACAAAGCTCATCAGAAATATACTGCTTCTTAATCGTCAAATACAGACCAGTACTTGAGATCCGTTGTTCAATTTTGAGATTCTGATGGCTGATAGCTTCCGGGAAGCACCGGCCATGAAGTTTTAAGGTTCATTCCAAAGCGTCTGTGCAACTGTTGTTATAAATATCCGAGAATAAGCAGTTCCCAGCCGAGCTCCAGATTAATCTGCCTCTGCATTAATCTTTTAGTCAATTCCATTCCATTCTGACACAGGATACTTGGAGAGCAAAACCAGCACTTGAACAGTGAATCGGTGACATAGTGACCCTTGTCTGGCATGGTTTTCATTAGCGCAAACACCACCCCGCTGACAGTTCAAATCATTCCTGAAGTGACCTGCTCGTGGCTCGCTTATATATTTGATCCCCTGTTTTATTCACCAGCGACATTAAGATACACATTTACATTTCAAATGAGCCACATACACCATTTCTCCTAAATAAGTGACTGACTTCTACCTCTTGTGTTTCATTAATATTAATATTGTGGACTTTATCTAACTCTTACACTTATCTGAGTATCCAATCAGTGCTTGTGGGAAAAATATCTATAAAGCTTCCCAGGGACACTACCGTAGCTATAAATATGCACCCAACAAATAAAGAGGGGCTTGTTTACAAAGTACTTATATCTATACTTACACACTCACTATACGCACTCACATTAGTAGCCTTACAGAGCATTTGTTCTTTAGATGGGGTCAGTGACCCCCATTTGAAAGCTGGAAAGAGTCAGAAAACTAAGGCAAATAATAAAAAAAAGGATAAAACTAAATAATTAATGAAGGCCAATGGCAAACTTGCTTAGAATTGGCCATTTTATAACATACTTAAAGTTAACTTTAATTCAAAAGAAAGGGATAACCAGTAACCCTGCCGCTGCCCACCCATAAATGTATTCTAAGGTGAGTTGCATTGTGGGTAAAATACATGCTGATTTAGTGATTTAGTCAATGAGCCTTGATGAGACTTCATGAATAAGAACTTTATCTACAATTATGGGACCTATTATCCAGAATGCTTGGGACCTGGGGTAACGGATAACAGATCTTTCTGTAATTTGGATCTTCATACCTTAAGTCTACAAAAAAATCGTGTAAACATTAAATAAACCCAACAGGCTGGTTTAGCCTCCAATAAGGATTAATTATATCTTAGTTGGGATCAATGTTTTTTTATTATTACAGAGAAAGAGGAAATTGTGTTTAAACAAATGGAGTCCATTGGAGACAACCTTTGCATAATTCAGAACTTTTTGGATAATGGGTTTCCGGATAATGGATTCCAAGTAGCGAATCTAGTTTCACTCCCCTGAAAAATTTGCCAAAATTTGTGAGAGGGCGAAAAATTTGCGAAGCATATTGAAGTCAACGTCCGTTTTTTCTTATGGTGACTTTTTTGTCCAAACGCATTAAAGTCAATGGGCGTTTTTTCTTATGAGCCCATCACTATTCCATACATGTATAGCAAAAACTGTAAGAAAGGATGAAATAAAGCCATAAAGCACCATATAGGGAGGTGTAATATGGAGTAAAAAAATCCCAGAGCCTTTGAAGCGATTTCATCAGTGGCCGACGTGCAACACATCCCAGACAATCCGCTTAGGGAAAAAAGGGAGATAAAATATGACTGTAAGTAAGTTAACTAAACACATTACAGTGTGTGAGAGTAAATGGAGTTAGTCTATTGTACATGTTTAATTTCCTATTAGTCTCTGACGTTTAATACAGCAGCCTGAGCCGAGGCTTCTGTAAATTCAGTTAAATATGGTGCATTGTCTAAACATATCAGCGCTCCAATCAGTCACCCGGGCCGCTGATAAGCACTCTCTTGCATTATTGAATCTACAAAAGGGACGCTCTGCAGGCACAAAGATAACAGCTAGTTATTTTACTTTAAGTATGAAAAAACACTGGCTCGCCTTTGCTGCCACCGCCATGACATTCATTACCAGTTGTGTGATTTGTTTTATGGGACTGACTTGATTGGTTTTTGTTTGTAGGCAGTGAATAACCCCCCCCCATTGTCGGTTTTACCATTTGTATGCTGGGGTGTGTTGCTGTCCCAGGAAGTAGGAGCTTGTATTGTATAGAATATGCTTTGTGATGTTTGAAAAATATAATGGAGAATTATGTTCAAAAAGATGTGCAAAGTTTTTGTTGCAGAATCTATCAAAAGAATTGGTGGGGGTGGGGTCATATACCAAAGACAGTTATCCCTGCCAGTATTGGTCCAGCTGTGCTATTTTACCTGTTAATTATAGGTATCAGTGGTGTTACTATGTACTTTCTCTACTTCTCTAGGTGATGCTTCATTATTATCCTATAGGGACCCCTGCTACTATGTAGGCTAATGTGCTACTATAGCATATAACAGCGGTCCCCAACTTTTTTTGGCCCGGGACTGGTGTAGATCCAAATCTTTTAGCAAGGACCCGGGTTGGAGGGTCGGAGGGTAGACAGTTCAGGAGGGGTTTGGGGGCCAGCGGCAACTGCCCGTCCAATTCAGTGTGTTAATTGGCCGCTAGGCTCAGCTGCCCAGGTCAGGACTGTCTGCGTCCAATTCTAGCCTGGCAGTTGGGGCCCCTGGCATATAGGATCACCACCTTTTCCCACTGTAGAAACCAGGCAGGGGGCCAGTGGGTGACATCAGAGGGATAACATCACATGGGTAGGGTGATGACGTTTATGGGTCAACCAATGATATCAGGAAGTGAGGCATGTAACAGCAGCTGTACAGTTCTAGTAGAAACTGGACTGTCACATTCAAACCTTAGTAGCATACTCCCAGCAATGAAAAGGCCATTGCCAGGACAAATTAGGTTACACCTTCAAAACCCCATTTCACCCCCTGAATGTCTACCAAAGCCACCATCTAATTTCTATAACGTACCATCCCTTTTAACTGTTGGGTGAGATACAGGACCGCGTGCTTCTATTCATGTCAATATTACTATAATGGCTGCAGTGCTAATATAGCTGCTACTCTAGGGGCTGATGCACTGTTATCAATACTACCACAGGGACTACTATGCTATTTTAGCTACTACTCTGGAGGCCGATGCAATGTTCTCAATACTACCATAGGGGGTGCTGTGCTATTTTCACTGCTACTATAGGGACTGATGCACTTGTATGGCTACGACTATAGGGGCTGCAGTGCTACTATAGCTGCTACTCTAGGGGCTGATGCACCATTATAAATACTACCATAGGGGCTGCTGTACTATTATAGCAGCTACTTCAGGGGCTGCTATGTGTAAAGACCGAGTTTGTTCTTGAAGTTGCTTATGTAATAAAATGTGAAATGTTCCCGCACTTGTTTGAGCAATGACAGATGTAACAAAGACAGGACACTATCCTGCCTTGTAATGCTTGAAATTTGGGTTTGACCTCAAGGCAAACATTGTTGTAGTCATAAAACGCCTTGGAATTACTTGGCATGATGTCATACATATGTATCTGTTGTGAGCGTATCATGGAGGTTATGTCTGATTAGTGGAGCCGGGGCTCTCGGCAGAATAGCGCAAGTGTGCTTGTCACTCAGCGTTTTATAGTCGGTCAGATTCTTTTACAGTCTGGGTTTTGTTAACAGAAGCAGTTAATGTATGCTTCCCTAATCCCTCGTCAGCAGACGCGCACCTCCAGCCTTACCAGTTTAATTAACACTGAAATTCTCATATTATTTTGGGGCACTGATTACAGGCACGGCTCTAAGTGGAAGCCAGTTTAGGATCCCGAGAGACTTGCATTTTTTTCACAATGCCGAGCATTCTCTCTTCTCTCCTGCCTGCCTTCCAGATAAGCAGCAGGCCCGCGCTAGATTTCATTACTATCACGCACACTTCATGGTCATCTTCTAATATTTGAAAGGATCATTTGTTAACTGGAAATGGTCAATTTTTTTTTTTCCTCCAGCTTTTGAAATATAATTTTCAATTTTTAATTTGATTCATTTAGATGAAATCATTAATCAGGGTTGAAACTGAGTTAATTTTCTGGAAAATAAATGAGGTTGTTAGAGTGAACATTATTAAGTGGGTTCTTTGTACGGGAAGGATAATAGCTGAAAATATAAAACTATAGCAGTTAGGGTCTTTGGGAAAAAAATGATGGTTTTAATAAACTGTAGTCATTTATTTTAAAAAGGAAATCGAACTAGACACATTTAGAATTAATGATACTTAAATCAGTAGACTAAACAATTTATTAACAAAGAAGCGGGAGTAAAAGATACTCTGGTTACCTTTTTCCCACTTTTGTTATGAACCAGAGCTTTCTCTAGGGGGCTGCAAATTGAGATAACTGTCCTGGCCCCTGATCAGATTGGAGACCCCCCCCAACAGCAGTTGGAAAGAAGAGGGACAGCAGGTACAATTATGAAATATGGAAACAGAAGGGGGCGACATTAGAAAAAAAATGGAGACAAAGGTGAACAAAAAATCTTCAGAGGGGCCAGGTGCACAACATCCTATATACTCGCCCCTAGTGCCCCCTCCCAGCCCATCACGCCTGCCTGCTGCAGATAGTTTGCAGGGGTTAGAGAGTGGCTATAGAGGAAGCAGACCCCATGGCCTGGGCCCCCTGCCGCCCCCCCCACCCCTGCTTGACTGAAGGGATTGCTTCCTCTATAGTTATGCTACTACAAAGGGGCAAATGAAAATAGTAAGAAAAAATGGAGCCAATAGGGCAAGATTGAGACAGTAGGGCAAGATGAAGACAAAAGGTCAAGATGGAGGCAGTAAGGCAGCGGTCCCCAACCTTTTTTTTACCCGTGAGCCACATTCAAACGTGCAAAGAGTTGGAGAGCAACACAAGCATGAAAAAGTTCCTTGGGGTGCCAAATAAGGACTGTGATTGGTTATTTGGTAGCCCCTGTGTGGACTGGCAGCACACAAAAGGCTCTACTTGGCACTATACTTAGTTTTCATGCAATTAAAAATTGCTTTCAAGCTTGGAATTCAAAAATAAGCACCTGCTTTGAGGACCCTGAGAGCAACATCCAAGGGGTTGGAGAGCAACATGTTGCTCACGAGCTACTGGTTGGGGATCACTGCAGTAAGGTAACATGAAGCCAGTAGGGTAAGAATGAGACAGTAGGGTAACAACTGGGCAAGATGGAGACAGAAACATAAGGGCAGGAAGAAGACAGTAGGATAAGTTGGAGATAGTAAGCCACGATGGAGACAGTTTATTGAAGTGCATCTTCTAGTTCTTGACACATTTTTGGCCTTGGCCTGATGTTTTTTAGACATGGCCAATTATGATGGGACTTTTATACCAGTTCATGTATTTGTTAGCCTCATCCCTTTTCATCACCTTAAATTATTGGTTGCATTCCTTTTTAGGCACTGATGGCTAAGGGTGTTAATAGTCAAGGACTGGTCCAGTTGACCAGAGTTGAGAATCACCCCTCATGTGATTCCTATGTGACTATTCCATACTAAGGCTAATGGCACATTGAATTACTATATTTATGTCTAGAACAAGAGGCATGAGATGGATATGGGACATTTGCCCATCAGTAGAAAAATATTGGAGTTATTAAGCAACAAAATGCTCTGGATCCCTTCTGCCCAGCATTTATACTGTTAAACACTGCAGTTGTAACCCACACTGGCTATCTGCATCAAACCATCATAATGCTTCACTCACATCCTTAAATAAGATGTTTTATTTCAAGTTAACGCTTTTTGATTAAATATTTACAAGCCTTCCGCACTTTGTATGCGGCCAACGATCTGTCGATAAGTGCCCTATTATTAGGTTTAAATTTTGTAGAAGGTATGGGGAAAATATAATAGCATTCTAAACCCATAGCCGTTCCAGAAAGCATAGCAATATGATTGGTCCAATAATTAATGCTGTGGTTGAAACACTGCAGCTGTAAATATAGATCGATCTGCAAGGCCTATTATTGTCCTATACATAATGCAGATAAAATGCCAATATAGAAAAAAAAACATTGTTATAAATCTTGCTTAAGCAGAGGCTGTACTAGAAGATATAATTCATGGTGCATGACTATTTTATTTATATATATAGTGCTGATGATGGTGTAGGCAGCTCTGCTTAGGTTTGTTGGGTATGAGAGGGAAAAAAAAAACCTTTTTCAAGATTTTCAGGGCCTGGCCAAGTGACTTAATGTTTATTTTTGTGCTAACTATTAACATTACTATGCATTTAATTCTGTATAAAGAGTTGTAAACTGAAAGCCAGCTATGAGAAATTCTTGCAAGTGGCTGGTATTACAACCTACTACATTAAGCCTATTATGTTAATCACCCTAATTATAGTTTAATAAGTCTCTGGGTGGATCATGCCATGGGAAGAACTGTACTATATGTATATGTATAAAGAAGGAATCAATAGAATCATCATAATTGGGTTTTATTCTGCATTAATAGCAACTTCATTTTAAATCAGTGGCCAATGGTGAAGTATACCCAATTTGAAGTAGGGTTTATTTATTTGTCCTTAGACAGTACTTTTGTATTGCTGTAAATATAAATATAGATAGTGGTACCAGGTTGATGAACAATATTGTGTATTACTTGGATAATGTCCCATTCCAATTCTGATATTCTGGTTTATTGACTTTTGGCCTGTCATGACTGTTCTTGATCACTGCCTTCTTAGACCTGTAATGCAACTCAGCCCAACCCTTCTGACTCCTCCTGAACCTTTTTATACCTTTCATTATGTCTATTCTGCTGGTCTCCAGTGCCAACTTCAGCCTTGTTACTGGTAGCCCTAAAGTATTTGTAATCAATACAAATACCTAGAATTCTGCCAGAATAAGAGTGATTTTAGAGGAAAGGCACTGCCACACTGAACTAGGCTCCAGCAAACATAATTTTGGAGAGAACCTTTCAATACATCATCATCATCATCATCATCATCAAGCTTCCATTATGAATACCCAGAATTCTGCCACAATAAGAGTGAGGTGTATCGGTTTAGAGGGAAGGAACTGCCACACTACAGTAGGCACCAGCACACACCATTGTGAAGAGTATCATTTAATACATTTCTAGCACCATCCCATCATCATCATCAAGCATTCATTACAGGTATCCAAAATCTTGATAGAATAAGTGTTAGGTGTATAAGTTTAGAAGGAAGCCACTGCCACACTAGTCCCCAGCACACATCATTTTGAAGAGTATCCTTCAATACATCTCCATAATATCATCATCATCATCATTACAAATCTCAGCAGCAGAGTTCTCTTGCCAAGTTTGGATCTCCTTATTTTTCGGGGGAACAATGGAACCACCTCTTCCTTTAATTGAAATAGTAAAAGCCGTGTCTTATAAATACATGCAGGAATCACAAAGAACTATAATTGATTTGTCTCGTTTCATTTTTTTTAATGCAATTAACAATAAAACAGCAGATCGAGGACTAAAGACCAAAGAGAATGACAATGGAAAGGCAGACAATGCGCACAATGCTGCTTTCATAAATTAGTATGGCATGGTAAATGTTACTCACATTAAACCCATTGTTTAAAATTAACTTATTATGCTACAAACAAAGGAAGAGTGAGATGATCTATCCTTACTAAAGTGAACTCCACACTGTTTTAAAAGAATCTCATTTGGTAGGAATGGCCTTAAGTGATACAGTTGGAGAAGGATAGCTGCCATTAATCGTCCCGCTCTTCCTAGTAAATGATGTCATATTACAATTTAAGTAGAAATCATTTTTAACTGCATTCTATTGCCAATATATGTTTAACCAGAACTTGTAACTTAAAACACAAGTTCTTAGCAGTGGTTTAAAGGGAGACTCCACCTCAGCATTTTTTCCTTTTTCTTTGTAATAATAAACCGGATATAATTCATCCTTATTGGAGACAAAACAAGCCTCTGGGATTTATTTAATATCTACATGATTTTCTAGTAAGCTTGAGGTATGAATATATCCGTTATCCACAAATCCAAGGTCCAGAGCATTCTGGGTAACAGGTCAAATGCCTGAATAAAACCCTGAAATAAGCCTAATAATAATAAAAAATGTATAAATGATATACTAATTAATATATTAATCAATGATATAAATAATTTTGTGGTTGGCAGCTTCTCTGTTCAGCCAGTGCCTCTAATCCTATACCATATCAGGTTTTCATCGGATAATTTATGCCTTACTGTTGTTGTTCTGAAGATTTCTTTACCCGATGTAAAGTGCAACTCTCAGAATCCAGATATCTTCAGCGCAGATTTAAAATTGCTAATGCCTTGGCACCCCTCCAAACGTATCAGACGGAAGCCGGGTTGTGTGTTTTTCAGCAAAGGAGATGTTGGTTTTTAGCAAAGGCTCTGTTACACAGTGGCTGGAAATTTCTCATTCTAAGTGTCGCTAAAAAAAAAAAAAAACACGACCGATACATTTTGTATTTTTATTTTAATAACTGCTGTCATAAAAACCCCCAAATAATCCTTTCTTACTGCACATTTGTGATTAACAGCTGTCGATCAGAGGATTTGTGGAGTAGCCATACCCTTGAGTCTGACACTAACAGTGAGGTTTATTGGGTACTTGGGGATACTGATGTGATGAAAGAAGCATTTACGACATGGAGAAGTCGGTCTTCTTGTGGGATTAACCTATTAAAACTTGTGTTAATACAACTCAGACAAGGATTGGAAGTCAGAGGCATTATTGCATAAGGTTCTAAGGCTGCATAGAGCAATGGCCATTATCTAAAGGAAACTAAAGCTAAAATGATCTATTCTCCTAAAGGAAAGAGTATGGGACAATGTTCTCAAAAATCTATGAAGGTATTCAATCATCCAGTCCATATTATATAGCAGTAAACCCCAACCAGCGAGCAACATTTTGCTCACCAACCGCTTGGCTGTATCTCCCAGTGGCCTCAAAGCATGGGCTTATTTTTTTATTTTTTGCTTGGAGGCAAGTTTTGGTTGGATAAAAACCAGGTGTACTACCAAACAGAGCCAACCACAGCCTTTATTTGGCATCCCAGGGACGTTTTTTAGACACTTGTGTTGCTCCCTTACTCTTTATAAGTTTTCAAGATTACTAAACAAGTCCAGTTGCTTTAGAAGTACAACTAGTAAATAATTTATATTATTCGGGGGTACTGCAAGATTAATTTTTGAAAACTTTAAGCTTGTGCAGAATACACAGCATTTCCCACAATTGTTCTGTGGCCCATAGCGAGTTTGATAATGGGATTTGTAGCATAACAACAAATAAGGGAAGGCTAGAATGCCATGGCTGGTTTTCATGCAGATATCTTCCCTTACATATTTATTATGCTCATGGCCTTACTTAATCAGTAAACCTTAAATAGGCACATAACACGTCAAAGTGAGTTTGGTATATTACATCTATACCATTTGGTTCTTAGTTTTACAGGGACCATATTTATCCCCATAGATCCACCCCAACCATTTTTCTTCATAAAGCATGTCATGTGTGATGTAATGATAAAGCAGAATAAGTCCAAGGTATGGACTTTAATTATGGTTCAGTGGAGCAGTTAATTACAATCCAATATATCCCAGCTCTATGTGTGCTAGGGTCTCAAATTGCAGGCTGAGCTCGTCAGCACAAAAAAAAAAAGAGTTTAAATCATTTAGCTTTTGATGGTTATTGTCTCCATTCTGTTCTTAGGTCCTAAAAATATCTAGATAAGCTGCTGTGGTTGGATATTTATGTACAGTTTTACCTAATGGTAATGGGGTACATCTTGGTGTTCAGGTTTTGCTTGATTTCTTATTGAGCAAGGCCACAGTTAAAGATTAAAGGGACACTTGAAACATTGGATGACCAGCACCCTCTTTTGGGAGTATGGGTCCTCTCTATAGGGTCTGTTCATCACAATTCTTTATACGAGGCTCTGCCTTTATACATATGGGTAGAATGAAGACATTGTACACAGCACAATAGAAAAAAAATAAGAGGTGGCTTATTGAGCATTTGATTCATAAAGTAATAAGCCTCCATAAAATCATTCAGTTCCATGGCTGCTGTGCATCTTTCACTAGGGAGTCAGGGTATATATTGAACATTGAAATGGAAAACAACTGTCATTGAATTACATTACAGTGCTGTGATATATGGCAGAGCTAAACAGGATTCTTCCCTACAGGATCAGGAGGTTGTAAACAGTGAAGACTAAAGGAAGGCAGCTAGTCAAATTACACAATGCTGAAGAGGTCAATGCAGTACATACAGCAAGCTGTTATTATGTATATGAAATAAGGGACTTGCATGTGAAGATTTTTTTACAATTTCCTTTTTCTATGGCCATTGTAAAATTGGGGCAAATTGGATGCTCATCTAAGGCTGTGAAAGATTATTTCAGTTGATTATAGGTCTTCATATCTCGCTACACTAAAAAAAAAAGGGGAGTCCACTAGTAGAAACAGCCATTGGCCTGCCCAGGGTGAAGCCACACAGGAAGAGAGTGGAGAAGCTCTATAGTCTCGCACAAATAAGCTCTTGACCATGCAGACAGGTTAGCAGCTTCTAAAGCAACATAAGCCTCTAAGAAGACACAGGGGCTCATTTATAAATACTGGGCAATTTGACACCTGGGCAGTAACCCATAGCAACCAATCAAATGTTTGCATTCATTGTCTGACCTGCAGCTGGCTTTAAAAAAGCAAATCATTGATTGGTTGCTACTGGTAACTGCCCATGTGCAAATTTGCCCAGTGGTTATAAATGAGCCCTACTATGGCTGTGGGATAGCAGGTATAGTAGGGAGAGATGGTGCCTATATTAACAGTGGGGATAATATTCTCTAGGAAGGGAGTGTGACTGTGGGATAGCAGGTATAGTAGTTAGAGATGGTCCCTATAGTAACAGTGGATAATAGTCTCTGGGAAGGGAGTGTGACTGTGGG
>CM044439.1:14323618-14471747 GCA_024363595.1 Xenopus borealis | reverse complement strand
AATAGTCTCTGGGAAGGGAGTGTGACTGTGGGATAGCAGGTATAGTAGGGAGAGATGTGGATAATAGTCTGGCATAGGACAGTGGTTGCAATATAACATTTATACCTTTACTGCTATAGGCAGTCCTTCCAGAAATTGTTGGGCCCTGTCACTTGACTGTTGGCGTGATGACAAATGGATATATATTATATAAAAAGATAAAGAAAATAATTAATCAATAAATACTGTTTTCAATCCACTGTTATTATTTTGGAGTACAGGTATGGGACCTATTATCCAGAATTCTCGGGACCTGGTTTTTGCCAGATAACGGATCTTTCCATAATTTGGATCTTCATACCTTAAATCTACAAGAAAATCATCTAAACATGAAATAAACCCAACAGGCTGGTTTTGCTTCCAATAAGGATTAATTATATCTTAGTTGGGATCAAGTACAAGCTGCTGTTTTATTATTACAGAGAAAAGGGAAATCATTTAAAAAAAAATTGGATTATTTCATTATAATGGAGCCTATGGGAGACAGCAATTCCGTAATTCGGAGTTTTCCGGATTACGGGTTTCCAGATAAGGGATCCAATACCTGTATTACATTTTTTGGTGCTGCATCTGATTTCCAGTCTTTGCAGAACAGCATTTCATATCCGTAAACAATGCAGCAGTAGAATAATTACACAAGACTAGAAGGTTCAAGACCATAGACAAAAAAAAAAAAACACAACACAGATCTAAAAAGGGGTGGGGGTTTAAATGGAACACAAACAGAAGATCTCACAGCAGATTCGGGATGCATTTCATAATAAAGAGATACTTTCCCCAATGGTATTGCCTATTCCTAAGATCTGATTAAAATACAATTTAATGGCATTCCCTGGCAGGTATTGAAACAATGACACTTACAGAAGGTAATTATAATGCACAATATTACACTGACCTGATATAGATCCAGGCTTATTAGGCTTTCCTAATGTTAAGAAAATTCTAGGATTTGTATCTTTAAGGCAACGGAATCATTTCTGATCAATTATTTTCTCCTCTGGTTGGATGTAACAATATTGGCTTTGAGATCACATGGTTTGTGCCATCAGAAATCTAATATTACCAATAAATCTTCAATTAATCACTGGAGAATAAGCTGAGGAACAGATGCAGGAGGTGTAAGGCAGATAGAATGACGCTCTGGAGAAAAGCTCTGGGATTACAAAAGAAATAAGGGTGGGCGGATGGGGGGTTCCCGGTAAAACAAACCCCCTTTGTGATGTAGAAAGGCATTGTTTGGTAGATTCAGTTACAGCTCTGGTGGTATATATTATAATATCATCAACATGCTCATCACTGGGAAAATATGTGAGGGACTTCATTGTCATTAGATCTCTGTGTTCTTTTGCTCTGGAATATGAGCAAAAATATCTGTTTACCCAATGTTCTTCTCTCTGTACTTCACGGACTTTGTATAAATCTATTAATTGTTATTTATATTCATATGAATTCCGATCCAATGTCCTCCTGACAAATGATTATTGATTGGATAAATTGGTTAAAAACTAGGGGTGCACCGAATCCACTATATTGGATTCGGCCAAACCCCTGAATCCATTACGAAAGATTAGGCCGCATCTCAAACCGAATCCTACCCCTAATTTGCATATGTAAAAAAAAAAATTACTTCCTTGTTTTGTGATGAAAAGTCACATGATTTTTTGGATTCGGATTCAGTTCGGCCAGGCACAAAGATTCGGCCGAATCTGAATCCTGCTGAAAATGGCCGAATACCTAACCGAATCCTGGATTTGGTGCATCCCTATTAAAAACATTTCTGTAGGTGAATTACTAATTATATGGCAGGGTAGGGTACAAAAATCATTTGTATTAGAACCCCAGTATTAGAGAGGCCGAATGGGTTGCATTGTAGTAGGGATGCACTGAATCCACTATTTTGGATTGTCCGAACCCCCGAATCTTTCCTGAAAGATTCGAATCAAAATCAAATCCAAAACCTAATTTGCATATGCAAATTAGGGGCGGGAAGGGGTAAACATTTTTACTTCCTTGTTTTGTGCCAAAAAGTCACATGATTTCCCTCTCTGGCCCTAATTTACATTTGCATTTCCTGCTGAAAAAGGACAAATCCTGAACCGAATCCTGAACCGAATCCTGGATTCGGTGCATGCCTACATTGTAGATACAATTCCAAAAGAGTGCACTTATTACATTGATCAGGGACAAACTGAATTTATAATTTCTGGATAAGGCCAAACACAGAATTCCCTCACAAAAACATAAGAACCCTAATTTGCGTATTCACATTTAATAAAAATGCCTTAATTGTGAAATGTAATTCTTTTTTTGGTTGCCCAGATCTATGAAATCATGTGACATTTAAGGTTTTGGCTTGGGCTTATCAGTTATGAATGTTTCAAAATTGTTTTGTCGCCATATTGAATTTGGTGCACCCTAGCTGCCTGTTTTAAAGCAAGCATCTGATTGGATGCTAGGGGTTACTGGAGCTGGAGCAAACTTTGGGATTTTTTAGTGCATTACCCTAACTGTTCTTCTTTTACTGTCCAAACTTTGTTTTTTTCTTTTAAGTATTCCAAACCCTCTGTTGGCATGTAGAGTCCGTGTAATGTTAGCATTTCGGAACAAGGAACAAGGAGTAACATGCTTGTTTTACATCTAGCAAAACAGGCTCTCATCTCGAAAGAGATTAACTGTATCAGAAAGATGTTCCCTGCTGTCATATTTGGCTTACTCCTACATTGTTAGAATGAGCCAGCTCTTTATTAAAGCGTTTTATGTTACTCTATGTTTTGGGCTGGAGCGGAGCTGAGAAAAGATATCGGTATCCATTACGGGGCCCCGTCTAAGGCAAAGTCATGAAATACTTCAGTCACTAGTGTTATTCCAGTCTTATTCCACTACATATATGGATGGAGAACTTTCCACTGTACTATATTACATATCTTCATTATTTAATAAACTACGACTCACAAAATTAGGAGGGAGGATGTTTGGTGTAGGCCAAGAACGCATAAAGGGCAAATAAAAGATCCTGTAAGGTACCTGAAATTCCCCCCTTACCCCAGGGAACTGTACTCCTGTACAGAAGATAGACACTTCATTACTAGAACTGGAGTTAGAAACAGAATGAGCCTAGGCAATGAAGGAAATCTGGATCCCTTGTCTGGTGTATGTAGTAAAATACCTCCTCTAGTGGTTTTTTTGCCATTTCTAGTGGTGTTTTTTTTTCCAAAACAAGCTCTGAGCCTCCACAGCCTCCCAGCCTCAGGGATTCTGGGAGTTGTAGTTCCACTTGCAGCTGAAGGTCTTTAGTTGGCGATCGCTGCTATAGTAGCTGTCAGGTATCCACAAAGCATTTAATGTCTTCACCGTTGCATGAAATGAGGCTGGTAGTCCCAATGGGATTCTCCCTTATTTCCACCAAGATTTGCATCTTTGGGAGTAATGAAGAGTTCACTAGGTGTCAGCGCCAGTGTATAGATAGCTGTTTAAAAATAATGAGGTATTGGATATTGTTAGACTCATTTATTCCCAAGCTCCCTGCATCCACTTCTCAGACAGGAGTCATTGCCTTTTAACATGCAGATGCTTTTTTTCCTCTTTCCCCCTTAAAACCCTGAAGACCTCAAGACCATCTAAATGGAACATCAAAATGAGAGTCTATGTCTTTCAACTCCTTACGGTTAATAATAAGATGTAAGCCATCTGTAAGTGTATTCAGGGCATTCACAAGTGCTGAGGAGCAATAGTTGTGCCCATTGCTCTCCCTAGGTTAAGCACTTGTGCCACCACATAGGGCAGTGCAAACTGCTGACTTCAAAATAGTAAGTACAGGGATGTCCTACTTGAGTGGCATCAATAGAAGGCTTACAGTATATATGGGCTCCAATAGACACAAAGAGTTGCACCTGGCACCAGCACAAGTTCTGGGGTACCTACATGATGACTTGGATTCTAAATAACTGAATGCCAAGCAAACTTTATCTTTGTCTGTAGTGGAAAGAGGCCTTAACACAATTAGAAGGTCTGGGAATGGATAGAAAATATAAAGCAAACCAAGGAGAAGGGGGTATACTTTGCAAAATGACATAACTAATTCCTGGGTCCAACCAAAAAAATTATTTTAAGCCTCCGTAAACTTTGTAAACCCCCCCACTGGGGGAATCTGTTGGCCCCCTAGCAGTCACACAATCCAAAACATTTCTTGAGTCAGTAACAATGCTGCATTAATATATTAGTTGCTTTACCCTCACCCTCTAGCACCGGCCTCAGATTACTGATACTGTATGTTCTTAATATTTGGTTTTGGAGATGGTGCAAGTCAGGGCTTTTTTATCTGCTTTTATGACACGAGATGTCGTATTCAGCAAAAAAAAAAAAAAAAAAAAATCAAGTGGCTAATGGACTGTCTCCCATACTGTAGAGCTATGGGAAGGTTTTGGTTTACACCTGAGCTTGGCACTTTTTACCCCTGATATGCTGTAAATTGATTACAGTAGTTGTCAGGTGAGTCGCTTTATCTGATACGTGCGACTATAAAAAGGTGCTGCTTTGGTGGAATCACATTTTTTGCATGGCAGGAATAAAAATAGAAAGGCAAAGTGAAATTACATGTAGCCTTAAATTAACCGGTGGGGCTATTTAAACACTTGGCAGCCCTCCAGGTGTTGTGTATTTCCAGGGAAATATGAAAACGCACAGTAGATCCCCTGACTAATCTTGTCACTGAGCCCAGGAGCTTGCATGTCTGTGTTACTGCGCATTCCCCTGTACTAAGTGCAGTTCAGCAGGAAAACCTTCCCTCCCAGTCTGCCCATTACCTGTAACAGAAAGATATCATACAACTATAGCAGTGTAGGTATTTCCCTGTACTAAGCACAATTCAGCAGGACAATGGGAGTGTATAGTGGCCCTCCAGTATCAGTTTTCTTGAGGATCATGTATCACTAAGCATTAAGGCACCAGACTATGCATTTTCTCAGCATTGCTTGGGTACAGCAGTTCGATATCAAAGCGGAGTACAGAGGCTTTTTTTTTTCTCCTCCGGTGATATCCATCTTTAGCTCTTTTGCACTTTATATTCAGAGAAGGGAATTTATGTGCCGGCCCTATTGTAAAACCCAGGCAAATAAAATGATTGATTAGAATAGATTTATATTATTTAAATTTAGGCTGCAGTCCTATTACTATTTGATTAAACACACTGCTTTTCTGAGCTATCCATCTTTTGCATCCATGAAATCAGCCACCAAACAGGCGGGATGATAGCACCTGAATTATGCAGAGTTCATTTTCTTCTCTTTGCTATTAAGATGCGGGGCGGCCATTCATAGTTCAACTTTTCATCTTGTGATTTGCTGCACATTGCCCCCTTCTCCAGTTAATCCACATTTCATGCCTTTAAATATATGTATATGTATATATTTATTCTGCCATCTTTCTTTCTTTCTTTCTTTCTTTCTTTCCATATTCATCTTTCAGTTTATATCTCTGCCCATGTACTTCTCTATGTCTATATCTTTCTATCTGTTGACACTTGACCCATTATCTATGTAGCCACCAATTATCAATCTAAATACTGAGCCATTATCAATCAAAAGTAAATGCTCTGCCATTTATGTATCTAAATATTATGCAGTCATCTCGTCATCCTTCCATGATTATGTTAAGTTCTTTGATATATTTATTCATGTTACCAAATGTTCATGTCACATGCATAGTATGTTGAAAAAGGGTCATTAATGTCAAAAGAACATGAAGTTACATTTATGTATTATTTGTGTGTGCCCTTTTATTTGTACAGTGCATTTCTTCAATATTATTGGAAAGGTATTAAAGGTTCACTTAACTGTTTTGAGAACACATAGCATTGAAGAGCCATAGATATTGTATTAACTCCCAAAACATCTTTCAGACTTAGAATGTCAAGCCAATGTATTGAATATAATTACACTAACCAGGTAGCTAATACTCACTTTTCTTCTACATAATTACACTGGAACCCTTCTTCTGTCTTGCAGGAGTTCGCCTTGACAGAGTACGCGGAGGTAGACAAAAGTACAAGCGCAGGATAGATGCAGAGAATAGTCCATACCTCAATCCTCAGCTTGTCCAACCAGCCAAAAAGCCATGTAAGTATATCTGGTACTGTACTTAAGTAACTGTTGTAAATGAGTAAGTGATACATCTGCCACTGTTGGGTACCATAGGTTTAACTGACCACTTGTCAGTGATATCCTCAGTGGTTAGGTCATAATAACCCTTGCATTACAGTACATTGGTGGAGCTCATAGAATGCATCTATGTTACAGTATTTTGAGCAGTGAGCTGAGCACATGAAGCTCCTTTCAACGAATGGATCGAGTCCATAGATCTTTTAATGCAACAGGTTCACTCTTATTGGTGGCCTTAATCTGAATAAAGGAATGAAGGAGCTAGCCTATCAAGTTTAACTATTGTAAAATCTTCAGATTCAAAGACAAACATAATGCCCCAGAAGACCATTCTCTAGCTTAAGATGAAGACCATTCTAAACTCTGAAAGAACTCTATAGTGTGTAGGAATCCTGCCTATTTGCCTTTCCTTGATAATGGACATCCAACCCTCATTTGAAACTCAATTATGAATCCTTCATTCTCACTATTAATGGTTGGGAATTCATTGGTTTGTCTAATATTAGTCACAGCATACAGGGACCATTCTACACTAGTGAAATTGTGGGCTAAAAATTACCAGTACCAGCGTCATCACTAGTATCCCACTGAAGTCAAAGAAAAGCATCAGGCACGTTCAGCCAGTAAATAGTGATGGGCGAATTTATTCGCCAGGGGCGAATTTGCGTCGAATTCCCGCGATTCGCCGCTGGCAAATAAATTCGCGAAACTGGCAAAAAAATTCGCCGCGCAAAAACGAGTCGCGCGTCGCTTTTGACGCGATGCGCCGAAAACGACGCGCCGCGCGCCGAAAATGACGCGACGCATCGGAAATGACGCGACGCGCATCAAAAAAGACGTGCGACTCGTTTCGCGAATCGGCGATAAATTCGCGAATTTCTCTGGAAATTCGCGAATTTTTCGGCGAAGCGAAACGCGGCCGTTTCGCCCATCACTAGAATACACTTTGCTTAAGGTATAAATGTTCATATGGAGAAAAGCATTTCTGTTTACACCATTTAGGACAATTTAGGAATTGCAAGTCTTTTATTGTCTAGTTTATAATCTATATTATCAGTAATAATCATTTACTTAAAATGCTTTATTTTAACCATATAACCTGCCTAGTTTAGTACCTGTGTCAACATAGCCATTTTGAGTACCATTTTATGTCCATACTTGTTAAAAAAGAAAAAGGAATCTGCATTATTGATTAAAAATATTAATTATAAAATGTTGCTTTTTCTCATTTTTACCAAGAGGGGTCAGTACTGAGCTCTTGAGCTAAAACAGATGACTCTTGCCAAACACACACTTTTTGTAACAGATTTTTTTCACTCTATAGAAAGGACATTTTAGCTTTATCAAAGGCAGAACAACCAGTTTTACAGAAAATTAAAGCTTAAGCGAACATATGGCATAGTTTCCCTTCGCCTTTCCAAAAACATAATGCTGATTATACCTTCAATTGTCCAATCTGGCACATGCCACTCAGCTTCAATAAGCTGTTCCACCGTTCTGTAAATACATTTCAGGGTTGCATTAAGCAGATTTGAAGCATTATATTGAACATTTTCTGATAATACTGTCAAATTTATTAAATTGTACTGCTTAATTTCATTAGTTTTCATTTTCATTTCCATTGGATTTTGGAATGTAGAGATTAATCTTTTCATTTTTCACGTATTTAGTTCTGTCATTGTTGACAGTGTCACTTACAATGGATGTAGGTTAACAGTGCGGCAACGCTTCCTTGCTGAAACGGGGAGATTATTGTGAAATTGTGTGTTACAATACCTTTAAGGAGATAACTACACCAATTTCAGTAAGACCCATTTATATAAACCAAGCCCTTTTGAAATCATTACTCAGTGACTAAAGACTTCCCCGAGCTAATTTTGCCTTGCTCGCCTAATTAGCTTGTTTTTGTTTCGCTCAGAGCATTTTGTAAAATGTAATTTTCACAACCTGTCAAAACAAACAAACAAAAAAGAAGAAAATGCTGGTGAACTGTCGCATCACATTGTAGTGCCTGGCCTTTAAAAAAAATTTCAGTTCTTTGACTATTGTTGGTGCACAAAAGAGAAAAACCACAGAAAATTGGGTTATATTGATTCCAATTAAGGAAACATTAAATAAGGTTTACTTAGAAATAGTGCTTGTGGCTGTTCAATTTCCAGAACACTGGGGCATTGAGTGAAAAATCTGAATTCCATGAGATCTTTTAACAGGGTGGGGGAAGCATAGAGTTAATAGCATTTTAGGCCAGAAAGGTGGGAAATTTTTGACATACAAACAGAGGAAATGGCATATAGGGTGATCTCATCCTTTGATCCTTAGTAAAAAGACCATACAAGATGTCCAACCAACTCTTTGAGAACCCTCACAGTAATCAGGGGAGTGTAGATCAAAAATGACTAATTTAATTTGTTTTGGCACAAATGTATCCTGAGATGTGTCTGCTGAATGGGTTTTACCAGTGGAACACCTAGCTTTCATTGTTTATGATATTTCTCTTTAGGGCCTACTGAATTGTACTTAGTACAGAACGATACCTAAAGTACCGTTTATTTATGGGTGGGAAACATAGAGTACTTCCTTCTGCACCCATGTCTGCAGTTTACTTCATTCCCAATGACACCCATCATTGCCCCTGGACATTCTTTTTACTAAATTCTTGCACTATACCAAAGGTCTTCAGACTAGTTTGCTTCTGCCCTCCCTTTGCAGTCAAACATATAGTGGCGCGGATATATGAAAGGATGATCATGAAAGTCTGCCTCCTGTCATACCAGTGATATTTAAAGGCCATAAATAAACAGTCTCCGGGTCTTCATGCCAAGTACCCCTTACACTATTTTGGGCACCCTAGTGGGACCTGCCCCACAGTTTTGGAACCACTTCTCTATAGTGTAGATATGGGATAGGATAAGGAAGGCTGTGACAGTAAACAGTGCAAATTTATGCAAGGCAGGATCAGAAATAGCTCCTTCAAAGAAAGAATAGCTAATATATCTGTTACTAGATGCATTCAACAAATATCTTGGCACCAGTGGTCCTTTAAACATGTCTCAATTAATACAGAATCTAACAGAAAATGAGAAATTCAACAACTCATTTCAAAACCCCAGAAGAAAATAATCTTATTTCAGTAACACAGTGCTTCTATTTCTTCCTTTATCAAGTGCTTTGGAGAAACGCACTGCTATGTAGTTCATCTCTATTCATGGGCTAATTATCTTGTTGATTATATTGATTTTATTGTAATTAAAATAAATGCTGAATGCTGGGGGCTATTTAAAGTTTTTACTTTAAAGAAGCTTAGAATACAAAATGGAAAGGAAAACCTATATTTTGATGCTGGCTTGGAACAGTGAGCTTACATTCATGTTGAAAAAAGTCTCCTTGCATCTGGGGAGAATTTTAGTGGGGACCTTACAGCTGAAATGTTGATTATTTTAAGCTCAACTTAACAATAAATGTTCCGAATCATCTTTTTCAACTACCTAATTATTGCATTGTCTTCTGTCATTTCTAGTTAATGAGGATTTATTGGGGTTTGTAGGTTTAACCTATTTATGCACACCTCTATATAGATTGCATAGTGATATTGCTCACCAAAGAAGGTGATTTCTTTATTTCAATAAAAGACATTCATTAAAGCCTCACTATCACCTCCATCTAGTGGTTGGCTATGAGTTTCTACATTTTCTATCTGAAAAAGCAGTCAGCTTTAGCAAGTATGCATTATCTTGGCATGGCATTGAATGGGGCACAATACATCATCCCAAATATTGAGAACCTTCTAGTTTTCAATATTTAGATACATTTAGAACATTTAGAACTGTCAAAACTGCATATGAAGGGAAATCATTACTTTATTTGGAATAAACCATTTTCAATGACATCGTAGTGACTTCACTAAGCATTGTAAATATGTTTTACAGGTTATTTTCTATTATTCATTAATTCATTGATATTGTTAATTTCTGGGGTCAGTTTACCACCTGTCATTTCTTTCTATGAGATATGGAATTCACTCCATGCAGAGGTCACACCAATATATGCTCCAATTACAGACAAGCCTGACTAACCAGACTTAATTTTTTGCCAAAACTGACCTGTGAATATAGAACATAATAACATGACAGCCGGGCATGAAAACAAATAGGGAATATATATTTATAGACCTGGAAAACCAATGATCTTTGAAAAAGGAAAACACTTTTCTCCAGTGGTTATCAACACCATGGATTGTGTAGACTTCTTTGTAGGATAGTTTACTATATCAGGTAAGTGTTGTAGAGATAGAAAGTATTCTGCTACTAAATGTGCACCACTTTTTTAGATAACAAGATTGTCTCCCATTTGTTGGTGGCTGAACCAGAGAAGATCTATGCCATGCCAGACCCCACAGTCCCTGACAGTGACATCAAAGCCCTTACTACACTTTGCGATCTGGCTGACCGAGAATTGGTTGTAATCATTGGATGGGCCAAACATATTCCAGGTAAGGATCTTATTGTCGTCAATAAACCTCTGCTTACCCAGTGTCCAATGTCTTCTGGGCTTTAGAATTGTGCAACCACCCCCTGTACTGTACATGGAAATAAAATAACAGAAACAAAACAATATAGTATAACAGAATCAAGCAGAATCAAAAATCTAGTCTTGCCTAGTTATTTTGTAAACCACTCCAATTTGTCAAATTTTATTTCATAGAAATAAACTGGCAAAAAAAGCTTCACAAAATATCTAAATGTGTTTTCCTGTACTGCAAATCTGTCACCTCCACCACTCCACTCCTCTATAGCAATCATGAGGGAGTCAGAGAAATAAAAGCTTTATTGGGATTTGTGGGAAGCAAGTTGCTTTACAGAAAATATCACCATCTCTTTGTCTGTGACTAGAGATATAATAAATACCATGCAAACACACACACAGGATTGTTGATGGTGTTGTCTGGTAAAACATGTGCCATCCTTATGCAATAAGATATGCACCATTCCTGCTATATAAAACAACTACTACTGCTATCATATGTTCCTACAATTCTTATAGAACAGGACAAGTACTGTTATACTTACAGATGGATCAGCAGGTGTTGCAAGAAAAGGCACATTTGGGGGGTGAAAAAACAATTCTCATTCTCTGGCAGTTAAAATTGGGCTGAAGATATCTTAATTACCTTAAAGGCATGGTGCTAATTTGCACTTATAGAATGTATCTGCCATCCACATTACTTATTCTATGTTGGTAAGCTCCTCCTTACCTTCTACCATCCTTTCCTGTTCCCCGTTGTTACCTGCCTCCACTTCCTTGCTGTCTTTTTCTCTTACCCTTTGTCACTGTCTAATGTGACTACTTATTTTGCTGTTCCTCAATATATGACAAGCAGCTCTTTATATTATCTCTACTCTGAATCTTTATAATTCTAAGTCAACCTAAAAACAAACCTTCAGAAGAAGCATAACCTTTAACCCTAAAACCCTCCAGCAAATTGTTAAATAAGGTTATCTCATTAAAGCCAGCATGCCCCCCTCATAAATAAATCGAAATAATTGACTAGAATAGAAAAGCCCTTTATTCAGAATAACCTTATGCCAATATGTTTTACTGGGCATTTAAAACAAAATATACAGCGAATGCAAGCTCTACTGAGAAATGGGTTCTGCTTGCACTTTAATTAAGTAAATGGAAACTTTTATATAACTCCTCATTAAACATAAAGCATAGAATGTAATTTTCCAAAATCAAGGGAAGTGATTTTGTCGTCTGAATTGACTTTACCATGGTAGGGAGAGTCAATACACCTCTCTGTATTGTTGCAACAATGCTCTGGGTTTCCTCCTGCATTTTGAAGAGACTGTTCTTCGACGTCATCTTAACACAGGTATGGGCAGCCTGCATCTTAAAGGTGTTGTTGAATTACTGGGACACAGTTCTTGCATGCCTATCCTAATGCAAGGAGAAAATAACGGCTATTGCAAGTATAATATTCTGTCTCATAACCAAATACAATTCAGATGCTAGGAGTGCATTTGATAGTAAAATCAATGTGTTTCAGCTGTGGTTAACTTCTGTCTTTTTCCCTAAACTACTTTGTCTTTATGCTTTGAATGCTACAATAATTTCTTTAATCAAATTGATGGAGGTCCCTTTCCCAGCCCCAACTGAAACCAATTTATTGGTCATGATACGCCGGCTATGTTGCTAAGAGTCGTAACGAACTGTCAGGCAATATCGCAGTGGAGCTAATTTGAAGTCATTAGGTGTGCAGCGTTCAGACAACAATTTGTTACAGTGGTTAGGAGTGCAGCTGACATTTCTGAATGGCTTTGTTCAGAGCTAGAACTATATGAGCCCAAGCAAATTGTAAACTAATTTAAACATCACTCTGTATTATACCACCCCAGATACTTTTTTTTTCCTACGCTGCTTTCTAATAAAGCACCCGAATTAAGTTAAAGCCAGTTAAATAGGTGAGTGTATTATTTCATTCTTCTTTTATCTTTGCAAGGCAGCGACGCCGGGCAAATTTAAATGGAACAATAATGTTAGAAGTCACACACACAACGGAAGTCCAGAATCTGCTTTTACTTTGATTAGTTCTGATGTAAAATGACACAAACAAGGCAGCTAGTGGAACAGGTCGAAATCAGCTTCTCTGGCTTGTGTGCACAGAAATCCATTAGACGGTTTCGCTTGGTCACAATGCTTTTATTTAAAAGACAGGCGCTGGAGATTGGACACAAACCCTCCAAAGCAAGAAAGTGGATGTTCTTAAACTCACTATAGGACTTTATCAATATCACTGGATACAGAAGAGAAGTTTCTCTATGGAAATTAATACTGATGCTTCCAGGAAACATGGGAGACAGCAGTAGGACATTTCCTAAATGGGACAACATTCAGTCACCCAATGGGGACCTAGAAATAAAGTCACAATCTAGGTGGGATTGCCATATCAAAGCTAGAAGGCTCTTCACTCTTGATGCATAAAATGTATCCATTTTCATTTATTACATTCAGTATAGGACTTTTATAAATATCAATGAGTGCAGAAGAGATGTTTCCCTATGGAAATTAATACTGATGCTTCCAGCAAACATGGGAAACAGCTGTAGTACATAGTTACATAGTTAAATTGGGTTGAAAAAAGACAAAGTCCATCAAGTTCAACCCCTCCAAATGAAAACCCAGCATCCGTATAGACGCACACCCCTCCATAACTTCACATAAATTATATATGTCCATATACTAACTATAGAGTTTAGTAATAGCCTTTGATATTATGCCTGTTCAAGAAATCATCCAAGCCCCTCTTAAAAGCATTAACAGAATCAGCCATCACAACTCATTCCACAACCTCACTGTCCTCACTGTGAAGAACCACCTACGCTGCTTCAAATGAAAGTCCTTTTCTTCTAGTCTGAAGGGGTGGCCTCTGGTGGGGTGACCCTCTTTATAGGTAAAAAGGTCCCCTGCTATTTGTCTATAATGTCCTCTAATGACATATCCTAAATGGGACAACATTCAGTCACCTGATGGGGACCTAGAAATATAGTCACAATCTAGGTGGGACTTCTGTATCAAATCTAGCTGTTTCTCCACTCTCGATGCATAATGTGTATACTTTTTCATTTATTCACTGAGGTTCAGAGGGGTTTGCTTAGAATATTTACTTACTCCTGACCAGTAAAACTCCTGTTTCATTCATTCTAGAATAAATCCTGATAAGAGGGCAAAGACCCTCTCTAAAAGTAAATATTTCCTTCCAGAAGGTTCTCTTACAGAATATCCTTGCCTCACAAAACATTTACAGTGTCCACAGATGTCTAAGTTGACTAAATAGAAGGGAGGGAAAAAAAGGAAATTCTGCTATCCAAGGGTAGCCTTGGAAACGGCTATGGCACATTTGACCCCATTTATGTTAAGAGACTAAATAGAAAAATAGAACAATCCTTTTCTGTGCTTTTCGATAAGGGAAGGTCACTGATATAATCTGTGCTTTGCACTATTTAGCCGCAGATGACAAAAATCAAATTGCAGAGGGGGCTTGACATGCTAAAGGGCAGATCTGATGGGCCTGTGTCTCCAAGATTCCAGTCTGTTTGTGAGTGACGGAGATGCATGGTTGAACTGGGCTGACAAAGAGGGGGCCAGTGATTGACAACGAGAGAGATGTACCCAGGAGCCCTAAATAAACACAAGCAAAAGGGTTAATTGCTGGACAGAAGTCTAAATTCCAGAGTTTTTTTCTTTTTCCAAAATTGTAAAACATAATAAGTTAATAATACCATCATTGCTCATAGGTAAATTATTGCTCTCAACTGTACTATCTGTCGTAAAAAAAAAATCCATTTGTGTGGGTGTGTATATAAAGTAACATCAATAGATAGATGGGCAGGGTGACATTTTAAAAGATGTGTATAATGCTATGAGCCTGTCTATCTATCTATCTATCTATCTATCTACACACAGGCACTGTAGTCCATGACCGACACCAAAAGAAAAACAAGCTGTCTCATATATTCATATCAGCACAGGTATATAAACACATCACACCTCACAATGTGCCCCGATATACTCAGAGGACATTGTTATAGTCTATGATTACTAAGGGGATTATTTACTAAAATCTGAATTTATCTCATAATTGAAATTAAAAAAAAAGCTGGAAAACTCCCATCCCAGATTTTGCTTAATTTATTAATTAAATAACTCAAATAAATTGGACTGGGGAAAAAAACCTGATAAAATCAAGCGAAAACTCAAATCGTTTGATTTGTTTTAGACTTTTTTCCAGAAACACTAGACTTTTTTTGGGTTTTGTCAGAAAACCCTTGAAAATATCTCATTATCGGGCTAAACCCATAGAAAACCATGATAACTTCCAATTGGGATAGGGGCATCTACCAGTGACATATACAGAACCTTGACAGGTTTGAAATGGTAGATTTTCAGATTCTGGCTTTTTGCAGCATCTGGGTATAATACATCTCTAAAAATGTTAGTTTTTTTTATCCACAAAATATTTTAATTTGCCCTAAAAAGCCCAACCAGATACAATTTAGTTTGGTTTAGTAAACAACCCCCTCTGAGTTGCTTCTTATGCAAGAGGATTTTCTTTATCAATACATGTATCAAGATGTGATTTCCAAATTTCAGTCATTAGGTTTAAAGTAAAATCAAAAATAATGTTATTTTAATGCTTTGTGATGTAACCTCTAAAAAAATTGTTGTGGAGATTTCATCATAAATGATGTCACAATTATATTCTTCTTACATTATCCTACTTATAATCAACACCAACTTCCATTATGCCTTATAAACCGTAGACAACGCATCTGCTCAAGCGGCAAAGTGTTAAACTATAGTGATCATTTCAAGCACCGAAAGACCTTCGACTACATTAGGTGCGGAAATAGGAGCCTGTGTTTTGTGGTCCTTTTTCTCTCTTTAGATTAAGTTTAAAGGTTGATAACATCAGGTGTATTCCACTGAGCTGCTGCTGTTTCTGTTTCTTCTTTTTTTTTTAATACAAAGAGAGAAAAATACATATCCAACTGCCTTTATCAGTAAATAGAATTAGCCTAGTAAGATTTATAAATCAAATAAATGGAAAGTATTTTGTTGTGAAGCATGATCGTGGCTTATCTAGGGGATGGGGAAATATCACAATAGCATTAGGGAAATGCTTGACTTTAGTTAGAGAAGCGTAAGGACATAAGAACGGATGATGTTGGCCCTAATAGCCCTTTCTAAGAATGACAGCGCCCCGACCATTAGCATTCTTTTATATGCCTGGAAATTGCTCATGCCTCGCTTTTCTGCTTCCTATCTGCCCGAGTCTTTTTTATTTCTCTTTCAATTTTGTCCGCGCTCGGATAAGCGCATGCTAACACAATATGATTGAGCTGTAAAATGGAACGCTGTCGTCTCTAATCTCTTTTATGTAGATATGGCGGCCCCTTCCACACTCCCTGTCCATTGTGGTCTCGGTTTAGCGAGAAGGGACTTTAGGGTATTGGAGGCAGTGTCAGAGGATGGGATAAGGAGATTACCAGCTAGGGAACATATCTATTGCTCCTTTTTTGTGCCTGCAGCTCCTGAGCATCCTAGGCAGCATCATTGTTGTGACATTGATCATATATTGTAAGAAATATATAATACAACTACACTTTTATAGAAGATAGGGATATTGGGACTTGCTTATGGTTTCCTCTTTCTTAAGTCAACATTTAGTATGCTCTCTTAGTTTATCTGCATATAGCTGGGATGACATGATAGAGACAAGGAAAAATTTAACATATAAGATAAGCTGCTTGGAGACTATGGCATTCCTTTACATAAAAACAACAGGGGATCTGGAGACTGAAGGGCTGAGCAAAGTGCATACCTCTGAAAAGCATGGTACCCGGCATTGGTACAGAGATAAGGAGGTTGTAAGTCACAACTTAATGCTACATGATCGGGGACTTCTGTATCATATTAAAGAATTTGTTACAAAGTTCTATTGCATAGTTGAGGAAGGCTGATATTCTGGGAAACGTATTACCCCAGAATGACCTATAATAGCACTTACACTTTAATTCAATGAATTGGACAAAAATCCTTTCCATAAAACAGTAACAGTATTCCTCCAGACCTTTGGGACTATGCAGCTACCCAAGTTATCCAACGACTGTTATGAAGGTGAAAATTCCTTCATGCACATCCAGGCCTCTGCAGTAGAGAATGCAACTCCCCAAAGAGCATACTGCTAATGACACCAACACTCTAAAGGCAATCCAACAATCCAACAACCTTTTGAGGGATGTGTCCCTAAATAAAGAAGGGCCCAACCCCAAAACATTGCTCAATTTTTGTTTGCATTAATAATGCACAGGAGTAACCATACTTTGTAAAGGGGAACTAAACCATCCACCAAATGGAGGCATCAATGGGAATCCCAACTTCTATTCCAACCTGTTCTGCATAATTCAAACCAATCAGATTGGTGCAATATATATATATATATATATATATATATATATATATATATATATATATATATATATATATGATTGACAGAGTTGAGTATTATTGCAGTACTAACTTTTTCTCTACGGAGTCCAGGAAATTCAAAGGGTTAAAAAGTGTTCCTGCTTTTAATGAAAAATGATGTTCTTTAGAGTGGAGGATGATTTCCTTGAGACCAGATCACAATTTTGGAATGACTTTAGCAACAGCCTTGTAATGTAAGTGTCTAATTGACATTCAGAGAAATGTGCAATGTCCCCTTGTCTTAAATCGAGGCAGGAAACATTAAGCTCTTAAAGATGTGCCTAACAGGAAGATAAAGGCGTTGAATGGAATGCTTCCATGCTTCAGAAAATACTAACTAGGCTCCTGAAATCAACTTTCTCTTGTACGAATTAGGGGAAAAGAAAACGTGCAACATTAATTGAAATGATTCCAGTAAAAAGTAGGCAGTTTTGGTTATTCGATATTTTTAACAAACGCACAAATTACAATTTCAGTCCATTGTGTTTGCATATTAACTATTGTTTTATGGTCATTCCTGTGATTCTAAAATCATAAGGTATGGAATTCCAATTTTCAATGCGGTCATGGTAACATGGAAGCAATTTTTGCACAACCTTATTAAAGAAGAGCTAAGCCCTAAAAATGGATATGGCTAAAATGCCATATTTTATAAACTGAATGTATTGCACCAACCTAAAGTTTCAGCTTGACAACGATCCAGGACTTCAAACTTGTCACAGGGGGTCACCATCTTGGAAAGTGTCTGTGACACTCACATGCTCAGTGGGCTCTGAGCAGCTGTTGTAAGTTTAGGGGTCATCGCAAACTATTAAGTATATAATGAGTTTGGCCTATAATATAAGTTGATGCTGCAGGAGTAATTATTAAATTGTGATGCTAGTTGCACTAGTTTCTAAGCTGCCATGTAGTAATTATCTGTATTAATTATTAACCAGCCTTATATTGCGGCATTTATGTTCTATGTTGGTCAGTCCCTAAGCTCAGTAAGTGACAGCAGCACAGAGCATGTGAATCAGTGAATCAGTAGAAAAGAAGATGGGGAGCTACTGGGGCATCTACTGGGGAGACACAGATCTTTACTGCTAAAGGGCTGTGGTTGCCTTGGGCTGGTACACAAGCACACAACATAGTGTACAACATTTCTATCTACTTCTTTAGTTAAGCTTTAGTTCTCATTTAAAGTGTCTTTCACCCAATCATGATCTTGTACTAGTCACCAATGCGCTCATCCAGACCGTTCTGAAGTATTGCTCACAAGTGTACCTATTGCATGTACATATATTGGGTCAAATAAAGTAGCTAGGACAAAGCTGAAGTGTTGCCAACATTTTCAAACCCATAGCAACCAATCAGACGTTTGCTCTCTAACAGGCATATTCCTCAAAATGATTAGTTTCTATGGGTAAGTAGACCTACTGACAACTTTTCATTTTTTAAATAGTATTTACATTATGCAATAGATAAGCTGAATACTGAACCCTTATTACAACTCAATTTCATCTAAACATATGGTCAATAGGTAATGGCACTGGCAACAAGCACCAATGGAATTAATATGTATTCGCCCACTTTTATTTTTTTTATGCTAGTGAAGAAAATGACAACTCTGATATGAACCTTATTTTTTTCTTTTTTTCTATACATTGTTTCTATGGCCTAATTAAGTCAACAGTCAAACTCTTGTGAGTTATTCTTGTTACCTAATATAAAGGGGCATAACATGGTCTCTGAAATAGTAACTGTTATCTGTTTTCTGTCACAAAATGGAACCCCCAAGTCCCATCATATTCACCTCATTGACTCTCCCTTTATCTCTCCCAGACAGTCTCCCAGTTAAAAATGTCTGTCATCTCCCTGGATCTGACACTCTTCAGATATTGATTAATAGTCGCCTGAAGCACCTTTTAGCAAATCAAATTTTCACTTGTAGCAAGGAACTCACCTCTGATTTATTCAGCAAAGTGCAATGCACTAAATTGACTTTGACATTCAAGTGGAAACAGTGACAAACATGTGAAGGAGCAGAAAAACATAACTTGCACAGCAGGCACCTATGGCGGGTAGCGTGCATCTAGAACAGACGACAATCAGATATTATTTAATAATATTACTTTTAATCATTATTATGGGGGCAGATTCTATGCTTATGTTTTGCCTTTTTATTGGTAACACAATGGCCACGCCATCCTGGTTTCTATTTCTGATGTGGGCACCATTGGTAGATATGTTCTCCTTGTGTTTGTATGGGTTTCCTACAGGTCCACGTGTTTCCACCTACAGTCCAAAACAATAATGATAGGTACATTTATATCTGTTGATACCAACCCTATAGGACAGTGGTCCCCAATCTTTTTTTATCCATAAGCAACATTCAAATGTAAAAAAAAGTTTTGGGGAGCAACACTAACATGAAAAAGTTCCCAAGTAAGGAATTTGATTTGCTATTTGGTAGCCCCTATGAGGACTGGCAACCTACAGGAGTTTCTCTTTGGCAGTACACCTGTTTTTGTGCAAAAAAAGCCTCCAAGCCTGGAATTCAAAAATAAGCACTTGCTTTGCAACCATTGAACATCCAATGGTTTGGTGAGCAACATGTTGATCACAATCCACTGGTTGTTGATCGTAGGCAAACTATAATTCATTCTTTGTACAGTAACATATATGACCAGACAAGCACTTTAATATCCCTTGGTTTTGAACCATCTTCTTTAGAAGCTACTGGGCTTCACAGAAAACATTTTATTCACCTGAATGTCTCCTGTAGCTTCATGCCGATCTACTACTCAGCTCTCCATTCATGATCTGAATTGTGGTGCGACAAACACTAGAGGTTGGCGTCATTTTGTTATATTGGTGCCAGCTTCCAATACAACCTTGGTGAATCTCTATAAGGCAAATTCTTGTTCAGATAAATAATTTTAACAGAGTTTTACTATTAAATGTTTCTAAGCATAGAATGGCCTATTGCCTTAACAGTGAACAATGCTCTTAGGTAGCAGATAACTTTGTATTAGGAAACAAATCGAATCTCCCGGGGTGGAGTGGGGGGGGGCTGGAAATGTAGCATTTAATGTGAAACACATGTAGTGAGGCATGCTCATTTACAGAACATTGCCACCACACAATCTAGGTAATAATGCAAGAAACAGACAGCAGGTAGCATATGCTGTAGGCTTAACAAATGTTTGTTGACAGGGCTGGCCGAACAGCTTAGGGAAGCCAGGTGGTTGCTTCGGAGACAGATTTTTATGTGAGGCGAAATGTAGAATTTCTGTTAATGGTATATGTCAGCTGTGGATTTGGTACAGTATATGTATTCCTTTCTGCTCTGGTGGCAAAAGACTGGTTATAGTTAATTGGGTTCCTCTTGTAAAAATGCTGCCATATTTGTAGCCACCAAGTTATATTTGGTATGTTTTATGAATTTAGGGCCTAAGCAAAAATATATATCTAAACAGTTGGACAAATTGTTGCTGTCCAAAATATGGGGGAAAATAACTTGATGAACTCCATTTGTACATAGTTGACAAATTCTGGTATCAGGAAACCCTTTATTCAGAAAGCTCTGAATTATGGAAAGGTCATTTCCCATATACTCCATTTTATGCATATAATAATACAAGCTACTGTAATAATAAAACAGTAGCTTGTATGTGATCCCAACTAAGTTATGATGAATCCTTATCAGAAGCAAAATCAGCCTATTGAGTTTATTTCATGTTTTAATGATTTTCTAGTAGACTTAAGGTATGAAGATCCAAATTATATCCGTTTATTCTGTTATCCGGAAAACCCTAGGCCCCGATCATTCTGGATATTAAGGATTTTTTTTGGCTTGATAAAAATACTCTGTGGTATGCAGCAGCACAGTATACATACAGAATAATAACATCTTATTCTCAATTCTTTCGGAAAGGCTGGGGCTTTGGGAATCCTTATACCTGAATCCAGCCTGAAAATTAAATCCCTTCTTTATAGCTGTCTTTACGCCAGCTAATGCCACATTGGAAAAGGGATTAATTACATGAATAAAGTAGCCACTAGTGGCCAGTCAGCACGTTTCTATCAGGGTCACCCAGTGCCCCCCGAGCGTATATAGTGCATGTCAGGGAAAGAGAGAGCATGGGGGTCACCCAGGAAATTTGCAAAGGAGAGTCAGCATTTTATTTTAAAGTCTGGCTTTTCAGTGTAAAAATATAATCATTGTGTGAGTTACCAGTCATTTGGCAAATGGTTATCAGATAATTTGATTAGGATTAAGTAGTTTAAATACAGGTATAGAACCTATTATCCAGAGTGCTCAAGACCTGGAGTTTTCTGGATAAGGGATTTTTCCATAGTTTGGACCAGCATACTTGGTCTGATAAAAATCATTTAAACATTAAATAAACCCAATAGGATTTCTTTTCCTCCAATAACATTTGTAATATTACAGAGAAAAAGGAAATCATAATAAAGAAATTCAAATTTTGCATTATCTGAATGAAGAGTTAGAGATAACCCAATCCCATACCTATACTGTATCTTCAATTAAATATTTTCAGGCCCGATTTGCAGGAAGGCCACAAAGGCCCAAGACAAGGAAGGTAGGATTTTATGGGCCCAGCCACACCCACATTGCTTCCTGGGAAACAGGAGTTCTTCAAATGGACCTGATGATGGAAATTTGCACGTCTCAATAGGGGGACAATGAGTAGCGGCAGGCCTAGGGTCGCCCAATATGTAAATCTAACCCTGGATATTGAATTTGCATATGTGGTGGGCATCCTGCACTCCTGAAGATACTGTTGAGCTACAGCTTGTTGCTCCAAATGTAGCTTAACTTCATATAGACAAATACAGGAGGTTTTCTGCACTCAACCCATTATAAATATATTAAGGACATTGAAACATTTTGTGCCTTAAGCTACTAAAAATGCCTTACCCTTTAAACACAACAGGGATTGTTTGTCCATATATTGCAATATATTTAAGCTGGCCAACTACTGTACATCAAAGTCATCCCATATCTGGCCAGTCCTGCACTCAATTTGCATCTGATTCATTAAGAATAATTTTACATTTTACAAAGGGACTAAGTTTTCCCTGCAACTAGCTGCTTTCAAAGTAAAACTTGCCCTTTTGTTAGCTACCAGTGGGATCACCTGACTATAGCTGGGAAGTCTGTTATAACTTAATTTCAGTACCAAGGTGGGGCCCTTCTTACTACTGGTAAAGGACAGGGGCAAATGTCACACAAGACAACCAATACATCTCTAGAAAAAAAAGCTTTTTTTTAATAAAAAAAAAAAATGATAATAATTGTAATTAAAAAATAATTTGCAAGTAGATGAATACATACAGTATAAATGTTTTTATAATATAATAATTGCAATCGGCGACAGTTCAGGTTAAACACTGACTTTTCCCTTCTTTAACAGGAACATTTATTAATTCTTATTTGCAGTAAGATTTTTTTATTTAATGAATTTAACCAGCATTATGCATGAATACATGTGCTGTGAAATAGTGTACAGTGTATACAAAATGCTCCTTTAGATTTGCCCCAGATCGACCTAATTTTAGAGAGGATTTACCTATAGAGACGCCCCTACACATACTAGAGGATTTGTTTCAATAAGCTGCAGCAGAATTAACCCATTTAACAAAGTCAGGCATCAGCAGAATGGCTGGCAGGCAAGATGATACCTCTATTTGTTGACAATTAATTGTAAAGAATTCACATATAAGGGCTAATACAATAACAGTCTAGGACTATTAATTCAGCAACCAATCAGAGGTCTGCTTTTACTGAACTTCCCAGCATTCAATCTCACACCAACACATTTGCAGTTTACTGCTATTTTTTTTTTTAATAACAAGACTGTTGTATTTCCAGGGTGATACAGCAGGATATAATGTATAGGAACAATTGTATACAGGGAATTACCTCTGTTATAAAATACAAGGTTATAAGAGTCATGTGGTACAAATGATTTCATTGCTTACTGATTATACTTTACAACATCATCAAGCACCATTAAATTGGACTGGTTATTTCATTATTAGTTATGGGTGCATTTATTCGCCATGCACAAAGTCCCGCGATTCGGCCAGTGAAAATTCGCCTGCCGAAAATTCGCTGGAGTGGAAAATCAAAGAGACGTGCCGAAAATGATGCGACGCGTGACGCAAAGAACGCAACGCAAACGATGCGATGCATCGAAAATGATGCGATGCGTCAAAAATGATACATGCGTTGTTACGTGAATTTTTCGCCAATTTGTGAATTTCGCTGGAAACTCGCTAATTTTCCGGCAAAGCGAAACTGGATAGATTCGCCCATCACTATTCATTATCTTATTTAAAATGCACCAAGTGTCAGCTAGTAGAGAAGCTTACATTCTAGGCCAACCTATGGTTATTGCTAACCCAAACCCTTCAGCTCCTCAAAAGACAAAGGGCCACAGTTTAGCCCTTCTTCATGTAGCTACAGGAGGAATCATTTCTGAACATAGGCGCTAACTTGCACAAGTGCAGTTACCAAAAGCAATCAATCAGGTCTTTGCTTTCAAGTTGCAGCTGTCAAATCTAACTGCCGACTGGTTGCTATTGGCAGCTGCACTTGAACACAGGAACATATGTATAAATATGCGCAGTTATGTTTGCCATGTATATGGCTGGTGGCACATTCGACAATAAATCACAGTCTCATTTCTGCCGGTGCTCAAGGATGGGACCTTATTATTGCTGTAGAGGCTCACAATCTATTGAAGAGCCCTTCAGGCATGAATGATGTTAATACAGTGAGCAGGCAACAGAGACACATATATTACAGTCAATGGAACCCGTCAGCGGCAGGACCAGCGGAAAAGCTATAATCTTCATGTGCTTCCCTAGTAGGTTTGGGATCCTCTTATCAAAGCTCTTTGCATCCTTTTGTTTATTGAAGAAGACAGGAAGACGGTGTAGAGGCTGCTTACTCAGGGATATCATGCTTGTTGGCAGAGAAGTGATTGCCAGTTGAAAAAACAAGGCATTATTGCTCATTTTTCCCCTCTTATTAGTTTGATTACATTTGCAAATCAAATCAATCCATCAGACATGATCAGGCCTCGTCCGCGTTTCAAGCAATAGTAATCTCCGTCTAATAAGATGCAAATGTGTCACATCAGAAAGTAACCAATAAATCACGGTCTTGTCTTTGGCAATCATTAAATATCAGAACCAACAGTCAATTTTTAGTATTTTCAATTTGCGATATGCCGCTGGAATATAAAGATAGATGGACGTAATTACACAAAACCAAACACTATTTCAGTTCATTCCAGACAGCAAATTTAGTGGAAGGTATAACTGGCTTGTCATCACACTACATTATTTCTGCCGGTTCATGCAAAGTTCACAGACAAGCCTCAAATGGACATCGAATTTTTTTTTTTTTTTAAACTTCCCCTATGTCCCTATCACGACCCAAACTTAAATAAATGACTTAATTGGGGCATCATTTTCATCGGTGCCAGGAAAGCATAAAGCAAGAAATATTACAGCTTTTCAAGAAGAAACCTCTGAATCACGTCAGAGACATTTAAAGGGAAGCTATGCTGAGTATTTTTAAAAATCTTGTCTTCTCACCTATCACTTTTTGAAACTGGCAGATCATAAGTTATTTTGCATGTTATATGAATTGTTCTTTAGAATTAATCATATTCTTCACTTGGGTTGGTAGTTGCCTCTGGTCTTGTCTTATGAAGGTGTTTATACCTTACAAGCATATGAACATTGGGGGTTATTAACTAAACTCAAATTTATGTGGCTTTTTGGGGCAAAAATTTTAATTTTTTGTTGGAAAAAAAGTTATACACCTATGCTGCAAAAAGCCAGAATCTGAAAATACACCATCTCAGACCTGTCAAGGGGTGGTTTGTGGTTTGCTCTGGTTTTAGCCCAATAATCTTGGATGAGTTCTTGGACAGAGATTGTATCAAAGACTATTGTAATGCTAAACTATATAGTTAGTATAGAGATGGGTATATATAATTTATGTGAAAGTATGGAGGGGTGTGTGTATGGATGCTGGGTTTTCATTTGGAGGGGTTGAACTTGATGGACTATATCTTCTTTCAACCCAATAAAACTATGTAACTATGTAATTCATGATTACCTCTGAGCTCCATACAGAAGACAAGAGGGTGTTTATCAATGCTCCATCAAACTTTTCTAAGCAGACGAACATATTTATTCCATATCTTTACAGAAACATGATATTCTTTTGCAACTGGTGCTCAGGTAAGAGAGTCCCTCAGTATGTTAAAGAGAAACTGACACCAGAAATTAAACAATTTTTTACATCTATCATAATATTGCTTTTGAAAGATATATATATATAGCCATAAAGTATGTTCACAATGCTTTTACATTACCTGTCTGATGCCCCATGTTCTTGCATGAGGGGGGTGCCACATTTGTGCAGCAGGAATCCGTTAGTATTAGAAACGCTAACTGATAGGCTGACATGGGGCAGTCAGGTTGGCAAAACAGTCAGGTTTACAAACTTCAACTAACAATTACTTACATACAGTAAATAAACCTCTCAGCAATTTCAATGAATTTGCGATGTTCGACCATCGAGTACAAAAATTAGATTGTATCGAATGATCGAATATTCGATCATTCGATACTCAACGTACTTCCCCTTTAAAATTAAAATTGACTGCCTACTTTGCCAGATTGAACCTACCGCATTGTAATCGAAGTCTATGGGAATACCCCCATAGGCTTTTTTTTCTATTACCTGCTCGAATAGCACTCATATGATCGAATGCCTCGATCGTTCAAATCGTACAAATTTTTCGTACGATCGAACAAGATTTCACGATTTTTTGAAAAATTGAGAAACTGCTTTGGATTGTACGAATTGATTGAGAAATCGAATAGTGCTCGAAAAGTGGTCAAAAACTATTCGACTGTATTCGATAATCAAATTTCTGCCAAATTCAAGGGCTTTTAGCCCTCAAATTCATGAATAATGATAAATTTGCCCCTTAGTGTACATTCATATTTTAAAAAGTAATTTTTTAGTGTCAGTATCACTTTAAAGGAATGAATCATTAGTTCCTCAAGCATTGAGCATCTTTATGAGGACATGAACCACATTGACAATCCAGTTGTACAGCAAATAAATGCCCAGCACCTGTGGCTAATGGTATCACCAATGCATGACCTGTCGACACCAATGATTGTTGATGTTCTTAAATGCTGAAATAAATAATGAGCTGGTGTCTCCATTGTGCCCTTTATGAAGCCTCCTCAAAGTGTACTGTGATACTGTAAATAAAAAAGGGGGTAAATTCATCCAAATGTATTCTGAAAAATATACCTATGAATCCAAATCATAAGGGAATCACCTACAGGCATTAGTAGTTTTAAAAACCTTGTGCCTTGCAGTGAAAATGTAGTACTAGACATCAGTTTGAATTATGTTGACTTTTCCCCACACAATGCATTTGCTACTTGCTCTCATCCTATATGTATAAAATAAAGTCATAAATCGGTTAATCTAATATTATATTTTTTTAATATTCCTGTCAATCAGATTTCTCTTTTTTTGTTCCTTGGGTCACTTTAATATCATAATCAAAACCCCACTACTGAAATTAGCCATCTGTTCTTTTATATCCTGCATATTATGCAGCATGGGTTAGTGGCAATGTGAGTTTGGAAGAGAATTATCTTTGTATTTGTAGCAGAACAAAACTCTTGTCTCACAGATCTTGCTTTCTACTGACAAATTACCCTATTGATAGACCAGTGGTGCAATCTGTGAATTATTAAAGAGGGAGTTGCACTTGACATATACCTCATTGTAATTTTTTTTACATTCTTTTGTGTTGCCTTTGATCGAAATAAGATGCAGCAGTAGTTTTTAATTTAACAGATTAAGAACTACAATTAAATCATCAATGAATGCAAGATCTTAATCAATGGCTTTTCTCTGTCTTTGTTTTCTACCACCATACTGATAACAGGCACTTGGTTTGAACAGACCTTGCAAAAGGGCCTTAGATCATTGTATAGGTAACAATTACCTCTGCATCAGTGAATCTGTTCTAGCTGCTAGCTGTGGTGTTAATAGATACCCACCAACGTTCCAGAGGGAAAAGCTTTGCTTAATTAATTAAACTAGGAAGAATACCCAGGCAGAAAACCATATCTTTCTTATTAGCAGTTTCTTCCAGAGAAGAGAATTCCTGCATGTAACACATTATTAAATGGAATACACTTGGGAAGTGTATAGCCCCATTGGGAAAAAAATGTTGAGACTGTTCTGGAAATAAAATAGTTCCTAGGACAGATTAAAATATTTTGTTAATAAAATGTCATTGAACATACAATGCACTGTGTACAGAAAGGTTTCCATCTGTTTACATTTCAAATTCAAAGTCTAGATTTGAAAACAAGAAATTTCAACTAAAGATTAGTAGGGTTAGATGCAGCCATAGACGCCAAAGCAAAATGTTGGGTCTTTTAATTAGCTGTCTCAATATTGTTTCTGATTTTTGATGGATTCATTTCATGCATTGTATTAGACCACAAAATCCAAAGGAGTTATTTTTGACAACCAAATATACCCAACTTTTTTTAATTTTATTAGGGATTAACTAAATCCAGGATTCAGTTCAGGACTTGGCCAAATCCAAGCCCCTTTTTAAATTAGTTGCATTAAGTTTTTTTTTTTGTTTTTTTTTTTTTAATTAAGAATTTCCGTACATTCGATCAGGTTCACTTCAGTATTTGGCCAGACGAAGTTACATCTCTACCTCCAAAAGAACCAAAACTTTTTTCATACACATGTAATTCATTCAAAAATAATTGCAATGGAACTCTGTTAAAATATGATGATGTTTGCATTGATGTAAGCACTTGACCACATGTTGCTGTGGTTTAATACCCTCAAAAGCCATATCTCACTATTTGTGTAACTGGTACACATATATTGTAATAAGTAGTTTACTTTTGCTGGTACAACTGCTTCTTGTAGATGATTCTAGAACTTTTTCTTTTCTACAGCTGTTAAAACTGCAATTCTCTTAGTAACAATTTTTCTCCCTACCAATCTACAGTAAACTTTTCTGGCATTCTCTGGCATCATTCCAAAAACCAATACCCAACTTTCTACCTGAAAAAAATCACAGCATAAAAAAACATTGTTTTCTCCTAATATATTTCATTAAAGATCCATATTTTAAGCCTTATTATTATTAAAAACTATTTCTTGCTCCATTTCTATAACATTTGCATTCAATTAGTAAAATCCAATTTCATGACGATTAAAATTCACAAATAACCCTGCTCCACCAAGAATTTCCAAATAGATTCTTTCCACCTAATTATTAAGAATCGACAGACACCTCGTCCAGCCTAATGCTAAAAGGGCTGTTGACTTAGCTTCCCTAGGCCCTTTAACATGACTGCTGGTTATCGACTGGAAGATTGTAACAAGATACTTGGTTAGGTATATTGACTGGAATAAGCCTGTGGAGATAACTGAAGAGGCCCTTGGGAGGTGACTGAAAAATCTAAAACACAAAATTCTCAAAAACGAGTAATGTAATTTTCTTCATGTGGCCAAAAATAGATTTTTGACAAATGATGTGACTGGGAAACAAAAGAGTGTAAAGAAATCTGCTTCCTAATAGGATAATTATTAGGGGCTCTGCTTCAGTAAATAGTAAAGTCATATCTGATGGGAAGGCATTGATCTATTTTTCTGTTACCTATTTTATATATATATATATATATATATATATATAATATATATATATATATAACATATAAATATAATATATATATATATATATATATTTCTTACAGTGTTCTACATATATTTATCTAAACATTTATAATGTTGCGAGCAGATTTATCAAAGGTAAAATTTCGACTTTATGTGAATTTTTTTACAGTAATACATTTGAATGTACTCAAAACTTGAATGTTATCTCATTTAAGAAAAAACTTGCATGTCTAACATTCGAACTATGTTACTGACCCAAAAACTCAAATCTAATTCAAAACAAATTTGAATGAAACTTGTTTCAAGTTTTCCTCCGAAAATTTTTTGAATGTCATGAAGGCTATTAACATCTACAAATGGGTCTACGGACCTCTGCCATTGACTTTTAAATTAATTCGTCAGGTTTTAGAACTATTCGAATTAGAACTGTTTCCATGGTTGAGGTGTGATAAATCTAACATTCGAATTTACATTTGTGTTGGTGCTTTTAAATTAAAATTTTTGAGTTTTGACACAAAGAAATTTTTAAATTTGAATTTCAATTTACCATTCGAACCTTAATAAATCTGCCCCTTATAGTTGAAAAATGCATGTAAGCATTTATAGTCCATAACAAAAAAATTTCCAACATATGTTTTTTTAATTTGAAAGAAAATATTTCCTTTTCATATTATGATCTTTATATAATCCCAACATAATTTATTTGACAGCATCCTCTTCCAAGGAGCTCTTCTACAGCATGAAATTAATTACTTGGATTTGCTCTGATCCACTTGATACCAGTGTATAAACACTGAACATCTATTGTTTCTTTTTTAATTCAGAGATGGAGGAAGAAGCTATAAATTTACCCACATCTTCCTCTTTTATGCAAGGAACTGCCGGTGGAAGAGTAATGCTATTTCTCCTATCTTTCAGTCAGGAGACAACATCATCGATCTTCTTTCCTTTGATTTTTTTGATGTTGAGCAATGGTTGAGACCTTCAACTGGGAATCTGCCTCTGTACAAAATCAAAGACACTGCAAATGGAACAAGAGAGAGCTATATGGAAGTCCTAATGCAGATGGCTCTCTTCCCCGACAGTTTCATCCTTTTCCTTTCTGTCATCCTTAGGCAATGCGCCTGCGTTTGTGTGTAGATTTATAGTTTATCTTTATCTGTGGCTTCATCTGTAGGTAGCTATTATAGCTGCCTTGCTTGGATATTGTTCGGGCCTGATAGATCTGTCTGTAGTTCATCAAAGAGAAGCAGAGTGGCTAAAAGCCGTTGGGTCCAGCTGATGATGAAATACGAGCCATCAGCCTTGGTAATGGCTGTAAAATTTCATAATTACACGGCCTTTATTACATTGCATAATGATCCTGAAGCAGTATGGAACAATTAATTAAGATTTTCAAGCATAGCTCTTTCAGAAATTAAAAGGTGCTAGCGACTGAGAAATAGGGAAATGCCTGTCTCTAAAAGCATTAGCAATGCTCTTGAATATGTGCTGTGCCCCTCTTTCTTTACAGTATTACACGGTCATAGTTGGATAATAACAGAGTGATGTGTTTTTGTCTATGTAGTGAGCACTGACAGTGGAATTTCATCTTACTAGTGCTAAGGGGAATAAATTCATTTAAGAGCCTGACACTTCGACAGACATTTCAAAGGAAGAGTTATTGTTCGTTTTCTGTCTCCCTGAAAATAAAGGATGTCAGGTGGTTTATTCTGCCAATTTTTATGAATACATGTTTGAGAACATCTGTATTGTTAGATTTTTTTTTATATATAACTTTTTAAATTATAAAGCATTTCTTAAGCTTTGGTATAAAATGCAGATGAGGCATAGAGCCAAATGGAACAGGCACATTTGTGTGGGAGGCTAGAGAGTGAGTATCATTCCTCTAATATAGGACCGGTGACATCTCGATCTGGCTGCCACTATAAATCATGCTGAATAAGCAGATGCATCTATTCTGGGGTTAAATTTGCTCTTTGACTGCAAAGTTCTTTATATTGAAAAGCATTATGCCCCCAGCAACAAAGAAAAAGAAAAAAATCAAGTACTTTTGTACCTATTGGCTTAGACTGTTGTGGGAAACCTGAAGGTGCAGCCACCTCCGAACTAGATACTGTAGCTCCAGGTTTTCCACAGTGACTCCAGTAGAATTGTATGCATCTTATGGTGAACAAAACTATTTAATGCACAGTAATTGCATTTTATTCACATTAAAGTACAACTCAGTCTTATCAAATTTGTACAATTGCATCAGGAGCCTCTCCCTCTAGTGTCCACAATTATGCTGTAATCATAGGAAAAACCCTACATTGTGGGAAGAAAAACATGAATATTGCACATTTACTAGGGGTCAATTTTCAAATGAAATTCGAAATTAAAGCTGCTGAATTGCCATTTTAGCTCATGGCTAGAGCCTGTCCAGAATTTTTCCTAAAAATTCAAAGGATTTTTTTGAAAATCATGTGAAGTGAATGACGCTTTCGAACAATTAGATGGTCGAATTTCTGTTTTTTAACTTTGAAATTCGATGATTAGTAAATATGCCCCTTAATTTAGCCCACTATGGGGCAGTAAGTAAATAACCTACCCCGATAGTCTTCAATGCAGTTTTTCTAGTTAACCTCCAGAAGGCCATTGGGCATGGATATATGTAGTATAATATCATATAAAATAGAGGCATTCATAGATAACTGGGTTCTGGGCCTAGGTGCACTCCATATAACAATACGTATCCATAAAGAAGAGAGATCCACTCTTCACTGAACTTATGAACATCTAAATTACTTTATTTCAAGGACACACATTTCTGGAGGAGAAGCTGGTGGTACATCCTAAACACTGGTCCCTACAAGCCAACCTTGCCCAACCTCAATTTTACTAACCTTACAATGCTGAGTAAATGCTACCTGCTGATCCTTTATTTAATAAAGTTTGCACCTATTATTACAGCTCCCTAAGACAGTGTTTTATGGTGCTTGATCATGTTAACTCATACCCATGGCATTAAGTGCAGAGACGTTTGTATGTCATGACACAAGCATGCACGCTTATCGTCTTTTACTTATGAGTGTTGTCTTGACACACATTGTATTTGCACTTTAAGGTGTTTTTTTTGCCTTGCAAGTGTGAACTACTGCTTTCAGCCAGAAAGGAAAAAAAACATTTTTTTGAAAATGAATATTTGTGTCAAGAGGGGATTAGCTTTGTAAAGTCAATTTCCTTTTCTCGAAATGTATTCCCTTAATAGGACTTTTCCGATCCACTGTCATTCTTGTTCACACACTGGGTGTCACTGCCTTTAAAACGCTTGTCACTCTTTAATGGAAACAAAACAGTCTTTGCAGTCGGTGCTGCAATGTCATTCCCATACCCCTTGCTGCGTCGGCAATCGTGAAAATGACAGAGCGCATCTCGGTAGGGGTAATTAAAATGTAAATATTGATATTTTATTATTTGAAATTACTTTCCAGTGCGGCATTTAATATCTCTCCATCTGTGCCTCTCTGTTTTGTGGTCACTTTAGTGCAGCTCTGGGATGGCAGGGAACGGCTTGATCCCCCATTATGTCAAAATGCTTGTTGCTGCTTAATTTTGATATCTAATTAAGTGGAAAAGTACAGTCCACACAGTAATCCATGGCATCTTAACCAGCTGCTTGGGTATATTTAGAATTAATCTCCACTATGGAATCAACCTAATGTATGCAATTAAGAGTCTGCCGATGGCTAATTAGGTGTATTAGAACCAGGCAGCTTTCTATCTTTCATTCTTTCTTCCTTCTATTTGTGTGCGGTTTCTTTTGGGCTGTCAAGGGCTTAACCCCATGGGTATCAGGAAGCTCTGATTTGGAGATTTCTCCAGATAACATAGGCTTAAATCAATGGAAACTGTAACCCCAGAAAGGCCTCTGACACTGACAGGGTAACATAACTTTAACTATATTGGCTTGCTTACAAGAGGAAGTTAACTTGATAACATTTAGAACATACCAATATGAAGAGATTGTACCATGACCATCATTTTGTTACACTGAACTGCTATCTGTTCAATAGAGACTCTGATCTAGGTAAACTTGCAGCACTTGTTTCAAACTGATGAATATTAATCAAGAAATGTAAACAGAAATTGAGCCTCAGAATCCGTATGTATTCTAGCTGATTTTGACAAAATGTCCCTGTTTTCCAATTCCAATGGAAGTTTGGCCATTGCAGACTGGTGTAAAGTTTGGCTTAACATGAATGTTCCAGTTTTTAATTGACTTGGAACCATTTTACCAACCCTAGCAGCCAGTCTAGTTGCTACCGTTTGTGTGTCCACATTCCACAGTACCCAACAGAATGGGCAGCAGTTTTTTTGGTCAGGTAACTCTAAATGACTGCATAGAGTCACCTTAAAGCAGACAACAGATAGATATAAGCACAAGACATTTGAGACACTAATCTTAAATAATATAGTTACTGTCTATAATGTTTGTCCCATTCGATCCATGAAACTTTCCTTCATGGATATTTTGTTAAAACCTGTAGGGGTTTTTTATGAAAGGTATGTTGTGCCATGTCCCACCTTCCAGATCTCACTTATATAAGCCTCTTTATTTTTAATCATTGTTTTTCTTGTTAACTATGTGATTGAAAGAGTAATTAACTGGTTCTTGTTGCTTTATGTAAAAAACTAGAATTATAAAAGAAGTTACTATTTTATATGTCAGTGAAGTACCATGAACCTAGAGGCAGTCATTTCCTATGGTATGAGTTAAAGACATTAAAGCTATTCAAGATTTGATAACAGTTAATACAACTTTAACTTCTCTTGGGATTTAGCTACCATTTGTTGTCAACACCAAAGACAACTAGTGTGTATTATTTTTATTATTTGGTAATTGTCCCATATTATTGTTTATTTTGTACCCTTTATTCAATATAGTTTTCCTACATACATGTATACAGAATGTATTCACTTTGCACTGGAGAGAAGTAGCTTCTTCTCCCCAACTATATTTATTCAGCACTTGTTCTTTTTATAAATCCTGTAGAAAGGACAATTAAAGAGGAGGGAAAAAAAAGCATTGACAACTAGATGCAACAAGGGACTGTTTATAATTCACCAGATGGACTGATGGGGTGAAAGGATTGCCACTATATTTTGATGAGGATATTACTGTTTTCCCCTGAAGGTAAAAAAAATGACTTGGCAGAGCTTAAGCCAAAGTGCCTTCACAGTTGACCCAGTAGTGGGTAGATTCATAAACACAGGCTCATATGGAGATTACAAGTCATCCAAAGAAAACATCGCAAATCAGCAATAGCCAGAGGGAATTGAACAGCCAAGTTCAAAACAACATTTTAAAGGGGAAAGATGTATGCCATCCTTCTTTTGTGTAAAAATGACCAGACAGTTTATTCTGTGTTAATGTCTCCAACAAATAATAAAGAAGAGAGAGAGAGAGAAAAAGAGAGAGACTTTAATGAAATTATTCTTAATTATGCCTAGTTTCCAAACAATGCCATTGTACCATTCAAGTTTGTCTAAGGGATAGTTTATGTTTAATGTAGAAGAATGTTTCAGGGGTATGGAAGGGGCATATTGGCGATAGTAGAAGGAAGATCTAGATCTCCTGCACCTTCTTTTGTATGAAAATAAAGCTATGGTATGGGACTTGTTAGAATGCTTGGGACTTGGGGCTTTCCAGATAACTGATCTTAATTCTTCATACTTAAGTCTACTAGAAAATCATCTAAATATTAAATAAACCCAATAGGCTGTTTTTGCTTCCAAAAAGGATTAATTATATGTTTGTTTGGATCAAGTACAGGGTACTATTAGAAAAGCTGTATATTTAGCACCACATTCCTAATGATCCCTTCACTTCTGGCACCAGAAGAACATACAAAAATAATTGCAGATTATAAACATCTGTAAGTGAATTTCTGTTCTTAGCAGTCAATAAGCACCTTTTTTTAAATAAGTTTATTTGATTGGCTACCCTGTAAAAGTCATTAGGAGGCATTTGTACATGAAGTGGCATTCACAATTATCCCCTACATGTGTTCCATTTCATTAACACTTTCTCAAATAGCTCAAGTGAAAGGTCACAACTCGTAAGAGACAAGTAGCATCTTTGTTGTTTGTAAATGCCCAATTTACAGCTTTTAAATTGTTGCTGAACACACTTAGTATTGCAGAATGAATCTTGTGCCTCAACTACTCCTGACAAGTGAATATTTGTTTAGTGGGAATCTATTGTCCTTAATGGATTGAGATGGACGTGTACTGTGAATGCATTTTTATTGCCACCCCACCTCCATTCTGTTGTTTCAGTGAAATTAACTTGGTGCTCTGCTAAAAGCAAGACATTTCTGCCAACTTCGTTAAAAGCTGTAAAAAAAATGCTCTGTTCTGCAATAAGGAAATGTGTTAAAACATATGGTTCATTTGTTAACAGGTTATTATTGAGGTGTGTCAACATCAGCTTGATGGTTCCACTTCTGTTAGGTCCATTAACTATGGAAAGGTTCGATCCAATATATACATCTCATATAAGTCTATAAATAAATAAAGAAATGTGTATTTTTAAAGAAGAATTAAACAATAACATGCCATATTTTATATATTAAGCTTACTGTGTCTGTCATTATCCATGCAGTCAAAGCTGCCCACAACAGCTCTCCATCTTGCACCTTCCATTATTCTGAGTGTCGGTGACACTGCACATGCTCAGTGTGCTCTGAGTTGCTGTTGAGAAGCTAAGCTTTGGGCTTGTTAGAAACCATTAAAACATTAGCTGAAAGTAAACTTGCATCTGTCATGGAAGCTGATCACACAGGACAAGTTATTGCAGGTATACTGTATATTAGTCATCCACAACCAGTGGCTCACGAGCAACATGTTGCTCAGTAATTCCTTTAATGTTGCTCCAAGTAGCCTCAAAGCAGGTGCTTAGTTTTGTTTCTCGATTTCTGACTTGAAGGCAAGTTTTGGAGGCTTACAGAGCATGGATACTGCCAAACAGACCCACCTATACTCTGCCAGTCCACATAGAGACTACCAAATAACCAGTTACTATTTGGCTACCCCTAGGATTTTTTATGCTTATGTTGAAACCCAACTTATTTATATTTAAATTTGCTCTTTTATATGTTGTTAATTCTAGAGGCCCATCTGCCACCCCTTTACTGTTATTTGGTACTTATTATTATGGTCCCATTCTGGAAGTAACCTTCTGCATATACAGTACAATGGGTGTCACATTTCCTTATAAAGCAGGAAGCATTGTCTACTACAGGTATGCTCCATTTTGCAATTGCTTGGTTTCAGCTACCAGTCACAAGAAAAACTATATTACAGGCTTGTTTTCATTTTTCTCTCTGTAGATATACCAGATCCTCTGCCTTTTTGCAGAATTCCTTCTGTTTTTCAACATCCTCCCAAATACATCCCAGAGATTGTCTATTTTGTATTGTTTACTATGGATTTACACTGTACAATTCAATAAGAGGTGGGCCAGGAGACAGATTTAACATTATTGCCATTTTACTCATTAACAACAGTTAAATTCAGTGTGTGAAATCCTTCAGATAATGATTGCAAACAGGCATCTATTAGACCTATTAAGCACATGCAAGCCAATTAAAAAAAATACATTTATTCACTGTTTCCTCAAGCACAGCACTGATAGATATGCAATGTTGACAAAATAATGCAGTGATTAGGGTGTAATTATCATTCTGTGATGATGTGTACTGTTTGAGGAATGTCTAATGTGTCAGATTTCAGACACACAAACAGCAGTCAAGGCATCAAAAAACAGACGCAGGAGTGCCCTACTTTACTGATCCTACCAGGCACTTTAGTATGCTAGAAATGCTGAGAGCTAACGGAGGATGCCTAAGAGGGGTTAAATTTGTATGCCTTCATTGCAGCCTATTTCTGTCAACACTCGGCTACAAAAATAAACATTTATGTTTTGTGAAGTGAAAGTGTATTTTTGAAGACTACCCATCAGAATTTTTTTTTTGTCCTTCACACTTTCCTGTGCTTAGCCTTTTTTGTTAAGTTGACTGCAAAGTGCATTGGTTCACTTGGCTTAAAAGGAAAAAAAAAATTATAAAATAAAAAAATGAGAAAGGAAGAAAAAATAGCTGACAGCTGCCTTTGGCACCATTGTCAAATGAATGGACAGCTAGTGCAAAATGGCAGACGGACAGGTGAGCTTCACACTCAGCATGCTACACACTTTCTCTACCACAGAGGGAAAGTTATTTACTCACAGGGAGCAATTCTTATCTTTTTGCAGGTAGAAGCAAAAGTTTTTATCATTAGTAAAAAAAAACAAAATAAAAACAACATACTCATCTTATAAGTATAGAAATGATCCAGTAGTCAACAGACATCTTACAATTGACCTGATAAGGATAACTTAAACAAAGCATTTCTCATAGATCAAAGCTCCAGACCCTTGCTTTAGTAAATTCATGTTCAGCTAGAGGACTATATATCTGTAAAATACCAAAATAATTTTTTTTATGTTCTTAATTTGCATGAAAAAACTAAACTTTTTTTTCTATTTACGCATTATTTGCCTGAAGGTATCACCGTCTTTCAGTGTGGAACATGGTGTAACTAAATGAGTAATGGACTGAGAGTCTATGATTAAGTGCCCAAAGGTGGCATAAAACAAATAGGGCTATTACATACATTACATACTGTATGATTGTTTGGGACATGCAACTTCTTCTATACTAGAAGAACTGCTTTTGGGTTTTCTTCATGTGTTGGGATCCAGATTAGTGCCAGCCTGCAATTTCTTCTTTGGCTGTTTTCTCCCCTTTGATGAAAGCCTGGGGCATGTGCACCCACTCAATGTTTTTGGTGATAAGCTTACACTCTACTCCTACATTTCACTGTAATTTATCTACAGTATATACACACAATAGCCATGTCACCAAATGTGTGCTCAATGTCCAGCATGTACAGTATATCTCCCATCTTAATGTCTAGCTTTCCTAACAATGGTTTCCAACATTACTCTCTTTAATATGCACTAGAAAGTGGTTGGAAGTTTGTTATATCACCCCTCTATACAAAGGAGTTCCACTTTTATTCTGCCAGTAACTTTCTAAAATATTTTTATACCTATTGTAACATTTCATAATCTCTGTGCAACTCACCTAGCACAACAAACTGAGCATTTTATAGCAGGATTGCAGACGGGTGTGCCAAGAAACAAGCCACCAGGAAACTCATCGCTGATGGCCACCCTATACTGGTTGCATGCCACAATGTTAATCGCAGTGTGCCAATCAGTCTTGTGAACATTGCTTTTGAGGTTCCCAACAGGTGTGCCCACAAAAAAAAGTTAAGCATTTAAAATGTGACTATTATGCCTTGCTTGCATTATTTCCCTGCTATTCCTTAAGACTCCACTGCATGCAGTGTAGTAATAATACAAGGTGAATGCAGCTGAATGCCAGATTGAAGAGGTTAATGAAAGGGGGCACTTGTTCATGGGTGGTAATGTCCCTGAAGCAAAAAGTCAAGAGTCCTAATTTAACTCTTTTTTTATAGTTCGAAAGAGGTTTTGACCCATCAAAGGCAAGTGTTCATATTGAGGAGGAATTCATTTTTATCATTTTGGTAACAAAACCTATTAGTACAAAAGACTTCACACCTTACAGATTCAACCATGCTGTCTAAAACTACATGATCAGGGCTTATTGCATGTAAACCTGCCTTTGGGCCTGTGTCTGAAACAATTATATAAGCATTGACCTATGGATATCTAAATTTTTACTCTTTCATTAAAAAATATAAAGTCTTTATTGTGTCCCCTATTTTATAAAGTGATATTAAAAAATAAAATCTGAAACAAAACCAAAGAGTGCATACAAAATTACTTCAAAGTTAGTTCAGCAAAGAAAGAAAGAAATATTTATCTTTTTTTCCTGATTTAATTTGATCACATCAATATTTATTTTCCTTTACCCCATTGAGATTTTGGAAACATTGTAAGGTCTGCAGAGAAATTGTTCATTTGTAAATCATGGACAAAAGAGGCCATGAAGAAACTCTAAAGTTTCCATGCACGTAAATGTCAATATAGTGTCTTCTCCATCATCAGCACTAAATTCACATTGATGCCTCTTTTCTTCTACGTATTGATCCTTCCATAAGAACGTAGATTTGTATCTGTTAATTAATGCATCCTGAAACAGCATTTGTATTAATCAGGCAGATAAGAAAAATTGGATGCCTGCACCCTCGTGACAGCCACAAAAGTGCTGGTCCTGATAAAATCATGGATGGACCTCAATAAAAAAAAAGTTCCTCCTTCTACTCAATAAACTAATCATCCCACTTTTAATTATGTGGTAGAAAGATGCGTGGAGATTGGAGAATGTGTAAATCTAATTATTTACTAACAGCAGTGTCTGGGAGGGAAAATTGGCTGTCACAGAAAGGTGCTGCAGGCTATATTCTCTGCCCATCTGCTCCTGCAGAAAAAAAAATCCTGGGTTCTTGAGAGAAGTAGAGCATCTAAAGCTAATTGAAACCACACAATATTCTGAATGTATTATTTGTTATGGAAAAAATGCTGTATAACTGATATGATTTGTGGCAAAAGCTTCTGAACAGTTTTTGAACTTCTGGCCTGCAATCTCCTCAAGTAAATGCATTTGGCTATTCAGGAGGGAATCGTATGAAATCTAATTTTATTTTATAGAAACAATGTAACTTTGTATATTCTTGTATATTCTCTTTTTATAGCTAGTGCTGTAACCACTTTCAGTACTCAAACAACAGTCATATACCATACATTTCCCAGGAAAGAAAAATGTCAACTAAAATAATTTTTTTTGCAAAATAGAATATTGCTTATTTTCTTTTTTGTTTTAATAAAATGTATCAACAATTAACTCAGATATCATACTGTTTTAAAAGAGATTTAATCACAGGTGATTGTTAACTTGCATGAAGGTGTATTTCCTGGTAGAATAAGTATAAGAATTTTTAGTAATGGGGTTGAGTTAATTATTAGTATTATGCAATTATGGCAACATTATTATTATTTTTTTTTTTTAAGAATAGGCAGTAAAAAATTTAATTAAATTAAAAATTCTCAATTAAAAAAATAGGGAACAACAAATGGAAAAAATATTTAAAGAATAAAAATACATTCAGTAAAATGTTTGTGGGATGTATTGGCATGAAACTGCATTAACAACAGTAATTGCCTTTTAATTCCCCAAAAAGTCACCCTCTGATTGTCAATCAGTATTTGAACGTCTTATTTTGTGCAAAATTTCTTTTTTTATATTTGGATACCAAACTTTTGTGCAACATGGTCTGTTATAGTAATGATTGTTGTTCACATGAAAAGAATCCTTACAAAAGAGAATGTAGTTTGTGCCATAACCATGTCAATTTAAAGCTGCAGTCCCCCCTTAAGAAAGGCTGCACTAATCCCCTTTGATGATTTTATTATGTCCCTGTCGGGTTTTTTTTTTTTTTGTGTGGCAACTGGTAAATTTCTGCACTTTGCCAACCAGCCAAGAAATGATATGCAATCGTATATGGCTGTGTAGCTTCTAACTTATAATTATTAATGCAAAGTAATTTTCATTCTAGTTTTAGGAGTAGAAAGCATGTTTGTAGTTGTGTACTAAGCTGGGAAGTAATATGAGTTTGGGTAGAGAAATGTACAAATTAACTACAATTTATTATTTTGAAACCCTAAATTCTTTGCTGTTTGGTCATTTTGTATTGAGAACCTGAATTAGTTAAGTAAGTAATCTTTGTAAAACGGGCATAAATGTATGGAGTACTATTTTTTTTCTAAAATTCAGCACTTGGCAACCTTATAATCAAAATAATGCATTATATTTTAATTCTCATTTTGAGGTGGATTCCAATTATCGTCTAGGTGTTTTTGAAGTTAGAAAAACTGTGGATATTGGAGTTCAAATTTCATATTAAGATGAAAAAAAATTATCTATAATATATGTATCATAGCCCCAAATTGTAAATTAAATCAAATTACTACGTTTCTGTTTTATTTAGTGATACAGCTATTTTTATTTCTTCTTTTTCCTGTCTCAAATGTGAAACCAAGCCCTTTTTTACTTCCACAAACAAAAACTAATTTGCAAGACTAGAAATTTTAAAATGTGAGAAATGTCAAAACTTCTTAAATTGCTTCAATCATTCAATCTCTAATTACCATTACTTTGTTTGTACGTGAGCTGTGAACTACATACACGTACAATAATAATCAGTTTAAAACAGACACTATAAGATTGTGTTCAGAGTTATGCAGAGTATGGAGCAATATTTCATATTTCAGAAAAAAATTCCCATATACAGAGAAGCAGTTACTAAAGATATTAGGCTGTTGTATATGGCAAGCCCTAAGTATATAAACATTTCTATACTGTTGGATTTGATGTAGCTTTCTGGGTTCCAGTAGAATTTTCTGAATTATGGATTGTTGCAGACTGTAGAAGATCTATTGTTTCTAGATAATATTCAGACAATTATGAGAAACTTACTTTTATAGAGAATTACTTTTATAGGCCATATTTATATATATATATAAATATACTACTTCATTAACAAAGCTTGGTTGTGTCACATTGTTTTGTAGGGCAGGTGAGAAGTTATTAAAATATGGGAAACCGTTTATATTTAATTTTTTTTTTTTCATATTGGGAGTTTAGTTCAGCCATTCTAGATCTACTTTGGAAAAATTCTACTGAGGGCAACGGATAGGCCACAGGCTGTTGTATTTGTTATTAAATGTGCACAAAGATAGATACAATTCCTTTAAAAAATTAAAAATGCTCCTCCTAAGACATCAACAGCAGATGGTATATAAGCAAACAGTATGACAGCCCCAGTTCAATATGGATTTCATCTTATTTCATATATAGTAATGGCATTTATTTCTGATTAGATGAAAATACAGTGTGTGCCATGGATGATAAAAGACCTATGATGGTTTGAAACTTTGCCAATTGTTTGGGGCCAGAGCCCATGTCTCAATAAAGGTATTTTAAGAAAAGCAACTGGTGCTGCCAATAACTGATGCCATGGGTGAAAGTCAAAAACATCCAGACATTTGAGCAACATGACAATTTTAAATGGAAAATACACATTTTTTACAATAAAATTATTTTTATATCCTTGTTTAGTGAAGCAGTGGCAAAAGTTATTCTATTCAGAGTTGTCTGTGTGTATTTATGTTAATACATTATGCCATTATGGTAACACAACATCGTTAATAAAACAATGACCACATGGGCACTTGTCTTTATGGAGCACTAACTTCTGAAATAACCATCAGCCTCAAGAGTATCCTAATGTTACTCCAAAACAATAAAACCATGTGTTCATCATTTCCTTGAACTATTGCTGGGTAATAAAATATTTCCTTAAAAATCATTAAACAATAGAAATTTAGGAGTCCAAAGAAAGAAAGAAAGGGACAAAATCTGATGATTGCCTTTTGTGTTTAGACTTTTGGGGAAACTAATTAAAATATGAACAAAATAATGCATTTGATCAAAATTCTTGGTTTAAATTAAGGTGAAAGAATCTTTGCATAAATCTACAACACATTGTCAAAATACAAACGTCTCTGGGGTCTTACAAATGCATAAACATGCAATTTGTTTAAAAAGACTATTGCAGTACATGGAACTAATTTGGCTTGAAAAACTATAAATCAAAATAATAAATATGCCATCCCTGTTTCACCTATGGCCCACTAGGCAAAATAATATATGATGCCTCTGCTGTTATAAAGTGCACACAAAATTTTTGGAGACTTAATAAAGGTTTTTATTGCTTTATTTATGTTGTAAAACAAAGGAATATTTTAAAGAGCCACAGCTAAATAATTATACCAACTGTAATGCAGTATGTTGTTATTAATTAATTTTAAAATAAAGACTGTTGGAATAACAATGACCATTAATCTTCATTTTAGGATTCTCTACCTTGTCACTTGCCGATCAGATGAGTCTTCTGCAGAGTGCATGGATGGAGATCCTGATCCTTGGAATTGTTAACCGGTCGCTTTCCTTTGAAGATGAACTAGTCTACGCTGAAGACTACATAATGGATGAAGACCAATCAAAGTTGGCTGGGCTACTGGAACTGAACAATGCCATCTTGCAGCTTGTAAAAAAATATAAGAGCATGAAGCTGGAGAAGGAAGAATTTGTAATCCTAAAAGCTATAGCTCTTGCTAATTCAGGTTGGTAAAGTTATGTAGCTTTTGTATCAATGTGCTGCCCCTTTTTAAATGTTTTCAATGTACTTTATGAAAGAACCTGCACTGGGGAGGTAGAAATTTTCAATGCCAGGTACTGTAGTCTGGGAGCATGTTTAAGTTCCAGTTGCCTTAGTTGTGCCTTCAGTGCATTCGATGTTTGGCACTGTCCTGGCATAATTTTAAAGCAAAACTTACTAAGTGGCATTGACTACAAATAGGTATTAAAAATAATGAAGACATGGTTGCCAATGAGACTTGAGGTCTGGAAATGAACATCACAAATATACTAAGCCCCTACAACGAGTTCCATACATCTGTTTCCAAAACAGGTCTTTAAGAACATGAGAACCTGTTCCTGACTAAGAATTGATGTAGACAAGCAATATGCCCTCAGTCAATATTTTAATAAAATTTCCTATGGGCACCCACATACTAAGATGGTCAGTCACTTCATCACAGGAAATCAAGCATCTACAATCAATCTCTGAGTGATATTATGTGCAAGGCAGTAGCAATGCATGCTGACCAAAGGTTTTATTGCATCAGTGTTTCCATGTAATGGGGGGGTCAAAGCATCTCATCTGTCTTTACCTGTGCAGTACAACCTTACAGACCACTTTGGGGCACTTCCAGGGGTTCTGATGGCACAATGAGTGTTTGGTATTGACTAATATATGTGTCTTGTGTCTATGAGGGGTTAAAAGTTAAAGGGACTTATTTAGCTGTTAGGATAAATAACATTAGAAACCTGGGTCTAGTTCTAAAGACACTTTTCATTTTACTCTCCCTTTAAGTTTCTGGTCTCCAGGGAAAGCTCATTCACACGAAACAGTCGAATAGACAGAGAGCAGCCAGTCCAATATATAATGTAATCTCGCTTCCTGCCCTTCTATCTGTCTCTTTTTCTCTTTCTCTTTGAACAATTTAACCATTTAATTGCTAAAAACCAAGGGGAAAATTATTCCTCACCAATAATCTACTCCCGCTGTTCCTATTTTTTTTTATATATGTGATAAAAAAACCCCAGAAAGGCTTCAACTGGTTTTAGTGAATAAGGGGTTAAAAAGGATTTAGCACTCATGAGAGCATAAATGTGCTGAAGCAGTGAACGGTATCAGATAAGTAAAAATCGTTTGGGCTTTGTTTTCCTTTTGTGTCACCTTAATGCTTTTCCTGTGGTCTTAAGTCCCTTTAGCATTTGCATATAGTTGATGATAGATCAGTGCTTAATAACATGCTGATCATTAGATACCTGTATGTCAATAACATGCTCTGATGTTATGTACCATTGACAGTCACACCGTGCCCCTCCATCTGCTTTTGTTTTGACCCTTTCTTTGAACTTTATCTTGGTTGCTGGCCAGTCATTTTCCCTTTAATTACAAGAAGGAAACTGTCAATAAAATCTGTTAAATGGGATGCAATGAGTGGCTTGAATGGGCAGACAGCTATTTGTTCAAATTCTGGAGCATTCAAGGTATTGACAGTTTGTTTTCTGGGGCCATATGCAGCGATCAATCTCAGGCTGGGCTCAGCCGCGCTGAAAAATGAAAAACCAGATTGCTTTTGCCTACTTGTGAATGACGACTTGTGATTTGGCGCAACCATACTGAGCTGAGACCTTCTGCCCAAATTGCCCCCCAGAGAGATGGAAATGCGTGACTGTTTATAGAAATTTTTTTAATTGATTTTGTGATTAACAGTTCATCTAAAGCCTTGTCACTACTGTTTGATAGATTTTGAGTTTTCTTTTGACTGTGCATTGTTGCTGTGTAGTTAAATATATGTGTGTATAGTTGAAGATGCAGATTTCTTGCAAGACAAGTACTGTAGTGTTTAACATCCTAATCAGCCTTAAGAGTTTTGATGCATTGGAGTGTGCACAAACATAATTATTACTTGTTCATGTTCTGGTGGCTATTTTGTGATATTGGTCAGTAAGCTATTGGACTAACTGATTCAGAAAGATGCAGTTTGGCCATACAGCCCAATCACAAAATTGAACTGACCAAATTGACTTTGAGGTGATTCATGAGATTGTTGTGGAGATGATGGTGACTAATGATCCTCCATGACATTCCACTGAAGATCATTGGTAACTATCATCTGTTTGGAAAATTATGCTTATACATTTTGGATAAGAATGGTATTGTGTAATGGTTTGTTTAAGATACTCAATATTTAATGATGGTCTAATGATACCAAACTGAATGGCTTGCAGTAGATAAAAAGAACAATAGTTTTAGACAATAATATACAGCGGCATTAATCAGTTGCAGTTTGAAGTATCACTATAAATGCACTATTTTATCAGACTGCCCCAAAATGTTAGTTTCCTTTATAACACTGAGAAAGAATATTTGGCTGATATTCATGTTAAAGGATGTCCAACTAAATCCAGCCAGCATTCTGGGAAATCCAATTTTTAAAAAGCCTATCAACTGGTTGAGCAAATTTTGTTTGATCATATATTTCCAAAGGTTGATCAACTAGTTTGACCATTTGTTTCCAAAGGCTGACTCAAATTTTCTTATAAATAGTACAGGAGTTATACATCTATAAAAAGGTGCCTGTGGCTGTTTATATTTAAATTGATTTGAGTACTTACTATTTGACCCCAATCACACATTACTTCATAATGGTCAATAAAAATGAAATCTTGCCACGTTCCAAAGCAGTGTAAAGTTTAGATTAATCTATTTCATTGAACTACAGATAGAGTAAATTTTGTATTGCATCAATGACACCTAGTCACACAGTACCCCAATATGTCATAGGAGTCATGATATATCATAATATGTCATGGAACAATATATGGTAATGATCTTTATAAATATAAGGTGATGGTGGGACGTGGTTAGTAATCTGAGCCAAATATCTTTGTAAAGTTTGCTCCATGTTATATTCCCTCTACTGTTTTAAATGGCATTTACAGGCCATCAAAAATAAATTGTTTAAATTTGTCAGTTTTCTTTTTTCTACAGACAAAGTATCTTATTCAAAATTAATCTTCCAATATGTATTTTACAGATTCCATGCACATAGAAGATATAGAAGCTGTCCAGAAGCTTCAAGATGTCTTACATGAGGCTCTGCAGGATTATGAAGCTGGACAGCATATTGAAGACCCTCGTAGAGCTGGCAAGCTATTGATGACTTTGCCTCTTCTTCGGCAAACATCTACCAAGGCTATCCAACATTTCTACAACATTAAACTCGAAGGAAAAGTTCCTATGCACAAACTTTTTTTGGAAATGCTAGAGGCCAAGGTCTGACTAAAAGCATCATTGGTGTCCCCAGGGTGCTGATTGGTAGAATAAGGGAAAAGTTAAAAGTTAGAACTGAATACAAAGCAATTGACTGCACTGATATTAGCAGCAAGACTTAAGCAGCTTTCAATTTTTTGTCTGTATCCAGAAGATACAGGTATTTCCTTTTCCTTTTTTGCTGCTGAAACAAAAAAGAATAATAATAAAGTCTTTAACTGCAAGAGATGGAAGCCAGCCCTGCCAAAGGACAGAAATCCATAGAAAGGAAACCACTGAATTTAATATGGACCATAAAGTCCTCGACAACAATGAAGGAATCAACAAAAGAAACATCATATCTTGACTATAGTTCAAACACATTGACTAAATGAGGTGTTAAGATTTCATGGGAGTAGCCTCTAATACAGAGGAGGCTATCCTCCATCCTTACAGCTGCTGTTGAACTCCAACATGAAACATTCTCATCCAGACAGCTGGACTAAGGTTATATGAGTTGCCGGTCATAAAGAGCAGAAGTGCCGCACGTCGCCAGTCCATGGACTCCTGACCGGCAACTCTTTGGCTGCTTCTTACCATTTAATTTACAGTTTTGAATAATTTATGACATTTGATTTGTTAATTGTTTTTTCAAGTCTTCCAGAAATTTCTTGGTTGTGTAAAATGGTAACTTTTTTCAGGGAATAGTTTGAGCTTTAGTCATTTACGGAATACTAATTAAAAACAGAATTCTAATGCTGGCTTGAGCATCAATGAACAATAATTAAAGGTGGTTAAATCCTTGAGGGTTTTTTAATTTTATTCTTTCACTTATTCGTATAATTGAGATTAATTTGTATCAGCTTTATCATGTTTCAGACATTTAATAATGTTGGTATTAAATGATTCAAGCAATAGTCAAAGGAGAGGTGCATATTACCACGGATGCAATTTATGTTGTGTGCCAGTCTAGTCCCTAATATTTAGTTTCTTCAAAGGTATAAAAAATGGATAAAACTTTATGTTCAGAAATATTAGATTACACCTGCAATGCAAATATGTAGTCTAGTGCACTTAGCCCTTTCAATAAATGGGGTGTTAGCAAAACTGCTGCTGCCTCTTTTCCAGAAGAACTGAATTTTATCTGCTATCATACCGCCATTACCTAAGCAAGAATCAAATGCACAAAACCATGTTGCAGGCAATAAGGCAAAGGCCAGCAATAAAAATGTAATAACATTTCTGATGTTTAGACCATCAAAAAGGGAAAATAATAACTGTTAGAACAGTTCTTTCTCAACTGTCATTTTTTAACAAATAGCTCTAGCAGTCAATGTGATTTTCTGTCAGTTTTGTTGGAGAATGATAGGAGTTTCAGTATAAAAGGTCAACTCTTTCATGCCAAAAATGTTATAGGCATAAAAAAGGTATAATCTAATGTCTATGCCACCATATTGCTGACATAAATGGGTTAAAAAGAGTGTAATCTAATGTCTTTTAAAATATGTTCTGGTTCCTAAAAGTCACAGTCACTAATTATCGGTTACATTAGTACTATGCCAACATACAAGTGTTAATAGCTGCTCCCTGCCTGTATTATGAGAATGCCCCAATTATATATACAAATGTCATTAAAACTGTAATCCTAACAGACTAAAACATTGTAGTTCAGCTTTTCAATGTTTCCTGGTTGCTGTGTATTTTTCTTGACTTGATTATGCCAATATTTTTTTCCTTCTTCCTCTTTTTCTTTGCAGCGTCATGCTCTTTGTGTGGCATTATCATACTTGTGGTGTGCGCTTTTAGACACAGGATAGAATTAGAGAAAATACCACGTTTTAAAAAATATCTAAGCAGCCAAAATTTATGGTTCTTTCCATTGGATGGAAAATCCCAATGAAAAAATCACACCGAAAATGTAGAATGTTAAAAAAAAAAATGAACTATAAAGAAACAAAAACGTTTTTGACCCAAAATGGTTCTCAAGAGGACAGAAATGTATATCTTATATAAAAACAAAACTACTTAGATAAGCCTAATTTTAAAAATGCTGTAAATATAGCTTTTATGGAACCATCTCAAATGTTATTAACTATCTCTGTGTTGTTGCAGTTTTTTTTTCTTTTCGTGTGTATAGGTTCCCAAAAAAACAAAAAAACAAAAAAAAAATGTTGCTACTCTGTGTGCTATAAAGAGTATACAACCGGCTGGTGGCTCATCAGTCGTGTTCTATAAATACTGTGTATCTATCATTAGCTATATAAAGACTATATTGTAGATTGTGGTTTCTCAGTAGAGAAGTATCTGTAGTGTGGTTCTAGATAAATCATCATTAGCAATTCATTCAAATGGTGAATACCTTGAAATTAATAGCGCTGATAGGTGTTCATAGATTGTCACATCCCTTTTTCAGAAGACAAAATTTACAACTCCTGGAATAAAAGGTGCTGACTGAGTTAGGATATTTATTTATGCAAGCATATAATATACAATATATATTGTTTTCCAGAGAGCTTGGCAAGTTTGACATTGATTCAATAACAATATATACCTACATTTTATACAGCTTTCCACCATACACATGTTCACTGTAATCTGTGTGTCTTTACTGGGTTATATTTGTATAACTTATCATAGGAATAGTGTTAAAACATTAAACAAACAAAAACTAACCTTAAAATTTGGAAAATTTTAATAACTGTATGAATACGAATTCAAAGACAACACTATTAGAGATCGTGTTAAACCTTGCTCAATTATTATTTTTATTTAATTTTTTTTTTGAGGCGGTGAAATTATACTCGGCATGGGTTATAATTAATGGTGTATGATCGATAATTAAATGCTATTATTTATCATTTCCTAGTTTTTAAATTATTTTATTTTTCTTTAATTTAAAGCAATTTGATTGCATGTCTCTGGGGAGCCACAACTGTGTCTCACACAGATCAGATGTTGTATTTATTCCAGTATTTTGCATTTAAATTATATCAGAAAAGATATAAAAAATTTAAATCTGCTATTTTTCTTATTGAAGAAGGAAATGGATGACGATGATTGTATTTTAATTATTTAAGCTTCTTTGTTTACCTGCCTCAAAAAAATACATCTTATGGCGGTCTTATAGGCAAAGAACATTTTTAAAATATGAACTAATAAATATGATTAATAAACATGATTATTATGATCCAGGAGTTGCAACATAGCCAGTAATCAAAAATTAGCAAAAACAAAAAAAAAAGGAAATAAAAATAAGATAAAAGAAAAAAAAGAGGAAACCATGTCTATAGTTGTAGATGTGCTTCACATCTGTAAAGCAATCAACTGTATATTTTTGTGATGTGTACCATACCATGTGCTCCAAAAAATGTCCATTTGTGTAAATGTATTTATTTTATATTGTATATATTGTTAAATGCAAAAAGGAGACATGATTCTGTAACTTCAATCGGTTCAGATGTGTAAGTCAAATAATTATGCCTTTCAGGATGATGGTAGAGCAATATTAAACAAGCTTCCACTTTTGGATTGGTTTATTGTCTTGTGTTTTATTCCATTTCATAACAAGGGCATAATATCTGAGAAGTATCTGCTACAATATGACATAAAGCAAAATCATGGAGAGCAAGTCACAACTGTGTATCTGGTGTCCCAAGTAGTGTTGAGTAATGGTGGCCATGTTTTGAGAAACATAAAATTCTAATTAAGGATTGAAACTTGTTTGTCTGGGCAGAAAATATGAACCATTCTCAAAGTAGGTGAGAGAATAAGAGAAGCTGCAGTTTACTTTTACTTCTATTCAGATCCAATAGACAAGAACCAGTCATCCAGAATATGGGACAGTGGCTTGCATAAACCCTTATCTACAGTACTTGTGTATGGAAACTTTATAGTAAAAATTCACCTCAAATTCAAAGACCTCTTTAAGCACTGTAGAGATACCTGGTCCTCAATGACCACCTTCTTGTGGACTTACTAAGAAATTCCAGAATTTAAACACACCAATTCTTTTCATAAAACTGCCTTTGTGACCACATAATGCCACACTACAACTGTACACACTAAATAAATAAAGGTGACCTTATGAAATTACAAACTGGTGCTGTTAAGTTCTGAAATTTTTAACCACCTTATAATATCACATGGGCCAAGACCATAGATGGAAGGATATAGAATAGTGCATTAAACATGTTACTTACCAACCCCATGGATGTTGCTCACAATGGCCTCAAAGCAGGTGCTTATCTCTGAATTCCCAGCTTGGAGAGAAGTTTTAATGTCATAAAAACCTAGTTTACTGCAAAGTAGAGCTTTCTATAGGATGCAGTCTACATAGGGGCTAACAAATAGCCAACTGTAGCCCTTATTTGGCATCCCCAGGGACTTTTTTCATGCTTCTGTTGCATAAAAACAATTTTTTTACATTTGGTGTATAGTATGTATGTGTGTTCTTCCTTATATTTCAGAGGAATGTCTTGGATAAAACATTGTAAAGTTAATCCACATTGAGCCACCTACCCCATTCCATTCTTCTCTTCTGTTGCGATCATCTACACAACCTTCAGGCATACACTATTTGTTACCCATTTTTGGGCCTGCTGAAGACCTCTGTTGGGATGAAAATGCATTTATTATGTATACCTAAAAACAGGTTTCTTTTAAATGTAACACAGCCACACCTTTTTATGCTAGGAGCATTGTGTGCAAAAGATACATCAATTGATTTAATAAAATAGCCTCGGTACAAATGCAAAACAGTTCAATGACACTGGATCCTTTTGGCATTAGCATTAGGTTAAACTCTATGGATGGAGATTAAAAAAAAAAAAAACTGATGGTAAGAGCTGAAGGTAACACTAGCATAACAATATAACTGCAGCCATAATTTGTAACTAAACTGTGGCAAAACTTGTAAAAACTTGCCTTAAGCAGGGTTTAGATATAAATAAAGAAGTAGTGTACTCCAGTGTATTCTCTAATAATAATAAAAGAAACATAGTGTTAGTGCTGAACTTATGTTTTAAAGACAGACTGATGGCATAGTACAGTAGCTTACTAGCAGGGAAAAACCCTGTACAGTATATACTATATATCCATTTAGGCAACATGCTCCCCATTTTTAATCTGACACATGAAAATATGGCAAAATTGGAGTAGAAAAATGATAAATCCTTGGATTAATCATTAGTGCTTACATTTACAGTGCCTTATCAGCAAGTTCCTTTATTGGAAAGTATTTATCATTGAGTGCAATAGTCTGACTATCACCACAAGAATTGAACATGCATGACCATTGTGTGTATTATCCTCTCTATTAATACATTTGATAAATACTTTGCAGCATTTATTTATGCACAGGTGTATCTTAAAACGTGAAACCTATGCACACTCATAGAATATCAGCTTTCCATAAGGTCTCATCTCTCTCCCAAGTGCAAAAGTCACTGGATTTATTGCAATGGTTAAATCAAGGGTACTCTGCACTGTTCTGAGAGAATGACAAGTGCTAAGCTTTATGGTTGAAAAGGTTGCAGCACTTGTGGCAAGGGTCATCTTTCTGGTCCCAGTGAAATGTACTGTGCCCAATGAAAGAAAAGTGCTAATGTGCTTTTTTAGCTTTGTCCAGAGGATTTCAAAATCTTATTTGCCAACACGCTTTGCACCTTCAGTCTTGAAAATCCTCCTAAGGATTAGAGTGATGACACACAGGATATAGTGCTAAATACTACTCTGAGACCATGGAGACTCAGGCAGTGTTTTATTTAAGAAACATATTTAATAGGATTTATATGAGGCTGGAAAATATCTCTTCAATTTCTTGGTTTTATTTTATTTTTAAAAGATACAAGTCAAGCTATGCTGAGACTACATCATGCTGATATGCATGGCCATTATATATTTTCTCATTTTAAGGTGTTAATTTTATACCTGAATAGTGAGGAAATATGTAGCAATGCAATAAGGATACGGTTATAGAATCTGCTATCCAGTGCTCAAACAGGACATTAGAACATGAATTAGAGAGGGTCCAGAGAAGGGCAACTAAGCTGGTAAAAGGTATTGAAAATTTCAGCTATGACGAAAGAATGGGCAAATAAGAAGGGCAGCTAAACTGGTAAAAGGTATTGAAAATTTCAGCTATGACGAAAGAATGGTCAAATTTGGGTTTTTTCACACTGCGAATGCACACACACTTGCTTGCATTCATGCTTGAGGAGGTTGCTTAGGGCACCAGCTATGTTGGCCCGGCACTGTTTGGGAGTAGTAGAGGAGTGTACTTCACCAGTCTGACCTGCACCCAACCCGCAACCCACAACCCACAACCCAAACCCATCCAACTAGTGGTCAACTCAAAGGTTTCTGGTTTCATTAGTTTGTACCTATCTGCACTGCACACAAAGCTATTAAAAGCCCAAATTAGCCTTCAAACTATAAACTGTTGAAGGCTAGTTCGCTAAATTAGGTGGTGGTCAAGGGGCAAAAAATAGATCACAATGTTTTTACCCACAATGTATCCTGCCCCCATTTGCACTCTTTAATGGACTGCATAGAATTTTACCTGACAGTGAGCTGCATGCTGGTAGGTGCATCTTGACCTGCCATTTAAGTGGGCATCCTATGGAAATTGAAATACAAGGTACATTCTCTTCTCCTTAAATACGCAATTCATTTCCAGACCCCACCTTTGCAACACTTTACCCTGCACCTTGCAACCAATATTCAATATTGAGCAGTGATTCCCAATCACAGCCCTTGCATGGCACCCCAGGGACTTTTTTCATGCTTGTGTTGCTCCCCAACTCTTTTTACTTTTGAATATGGCTCATAGGTAGGGAATGCCTGATATAGAGGAATGAAAAGAGTTCAACTGTACTTGGTATGGTACAAATGCTCACTATATGAACCTGTAAGGGGCATAATCTCCATAAATGTACTGCTCCAGCAGTGAGCTGAAACCATAATAAAAGACCCCATTGTTGTCCAAAATCATCTTTGAACCATGGACATTTCTTAAATGTTTAAACATATCATACTTTGCATATATATTTTAATGGTATGTAATATAACATACATATGTGGAGCATGATACGATTATAGCTTTGTTTAATATAATCTTATATGTTCTTCCCAGTTTCAAAGATGGCAGCACCCATGGGTGCCATGTGGTTTCTCAATGTCCGAACGCCAGCATTAATGTAATTGCAGGTGAAATTGTGATAAGCTTTGGGAAGTTATGGGAATTTTCTTGCAAGTTCCTGGATGTGCTCTAAATTACTTTTTCTAATCAATCTTCTGGTTCCTGACCCTTCTGCTTGATTTTGATTACTCTGATTGCTGTCATTTCTGACCTCTTCCTGATATTATTTGGCTTTGAGAATCTAAACCCTTTGGATATTGCAAATTAGATTTAGCAACCGGTCTCTGTGTTGCTTCCTCTTTGGTCTTGACTTATTTCCCAGTAATAGCTTAATTGGCCTCATATTAAATATATATATAAAAAAAAGGCCTGGGTTCCAGGATAGTAAAAAGTGATTTCAACATCACCAAGGATAAGCAAGAGGCTTTTCAAAGTGCTGCATCTATAGCCAACTACTTATATTATTACTATGTAAATGTAATGTATGACAGGTAGGACAGCCTATGACTGACACTACAGTTAGTATGGTGACTTTTCTTGCTAATGACATACAGTTTTTCTAGCTTCTGGATTTTCTCTGGACATTGTAGTTCAGCAACAACTGGAATGCCACAGGTCAACCATTGTTGTCTGTCTAATCACACAATATGATACCATGAGGTCCATTTTTAGACTCCCAGAACAGCTTTTAGAAGTAGCACAATGTAGCTGCTGGCTAAATGCTCATTGAAACATGACCTTCTTTATTCTCAGTTTAGCACTCACATCGCTTATTGATCTTTTATACATGTGTGCTGTTTCTGGTTGGATGCCTTTTTTTTGTACATTGTACATTTTTGAGAGTGCCAACAGAGTATTTATAAAGAAAAACATAAAATTTAAAGGCTGTTGCATAGATCGCACCTTGGATAAAGAGACTGTATTAGTGAAGGAATCACTTGAAGTGTGAAGTCCCATTGTCCAAAAGTTGCTAAACAATGCTAAGCATGTTATGTAAAGGCTCTTTATTATGATAAATAGCATAAGAGAATGTAATTTTTAATTGCCATAAAAAAATTGCAACATTTTTCCATAGTAACATTCAACAGAAATTCACAAGCCCATTATTAAAGGCATTCTGTGGTAAAACATGTTGCATTTCAAAACACATCAGTTAATAATACTGCGCCGGCAGAATTCTGCACTGATTCCATTTTTCAAAAGAGCAAACCATTATTTTTTATATTTCCTTTTGAAATCTCACATGGGGCTAGACATGTTGTTAGTACCCTCACTGTGACTTGCGCTCTGATAAACTTCAGCCACTCTTTGCTGCTCACTCACCTCTCTTTCCCCCCCAGAAGCCCATTAGCAGAACAATGGGAAGGTAACAGGATAACAGCTCACTGACACAAAATTCAAGTCCTACCATGACTCAGTTATATAGGATAGCTTATATAGTTATATAGAATAGGTTATCTGAAAGCAGTTCCATTGTGAAGTGTTGGGCTTTCTGAAAACACAGAATCAGGCAAAATGACCTGAGATTAGTGATGGGCGAATTTATTCGCCAGGGGCGAATTCGCGGCGAATTCCCGCGATTCGCCGCTGGCGAATAAATTCGCGAAACGGGCAAAAAAATTAGCCAACAAAAATTTGCGACGCGCGTCAAAAACGACGCGCGACTTGTTTCGCGAATCGCCGAAAAATTCACAAATTTCTCTGGAAATTCGCGAATTTTTCGGCGAAGCGAAACGTGGCCGTTTCGCCCATCACTACCTGAGATTGCTGCCTACACACCAATATTACAAATACAACAATACACTTGCTACTTCAGAAATTAAATTTTATATGATAGAGTGAATTATTTGTAAACAGTGTAATTTAGAAATAAAAACAACACCATAAAATCACGGCAAAATCCCTTCTTGATTGAGTATATCATGAGTGACTAGTTTATAATAATTAAAACAAAAATGCAGTAGTTTTCACTTGATCACATTTCGTAACATGCAAAGAAAGGGTGGCTAGTGTGTTATATAGTATGTTGCAGTGTGTGTGCTATGGAAATGGGTCAAAAATGCTGGGACCGTTGTGTTATTCAATTCAAAGGTTTCATGTATTGCTTGGCCACTGTTATGAAATTAAATTCTGGGGTCATTGTGTCATGAAGGCTGGGGAGACCTTGTCAAATATCCCTATGGACATTCTGTTATAAATTGCTGGGGCATCTACTTCATTGTTGGAGAGCCACTGTGACATATTTCTAGCTTTATTATGTCATGAAATAAAGGAGTCACTGTGTCACGAAATGACCAGGCCATTCTGTTTAGAAAAGCTGGGACACATGGATGGCAATAAATTATAAATTCTGGTTTTTTAAATTCTAACCAACTTCATAATTGGATAAAATTTGAAGGTCTTTGCTAGTTTCTATAAAGAGACTTGAATGGAAAAAATGCACACTATATATCATAACCCTGAAAATAATATCTAATAAAGAACATATTTTGCATAAAAATGTTACTACAGGTCGAGGCCATAATTTGTCTTCATATAATTACTATTGACTTCAATATTGACTTAGATTAACTAAGACAAAATGCATAAAATGTACTGTATACACATGAACATATGTTCTACTTTTGCCATCCCACCCATCTCTTGCCATTCTTCCCTGCTAAGCTTGATTTTTAAAATTTGGATTTTTTGGATAAAATGGGACAACACCTGTCTGCAATTTGGACCTACTGGATAACGGTTTTCTGAATAACGGATCCTACACCTGTACTACCAACTGTACAATTCATGTTAGCAAACAAGACAATTATATAACGTGATCCTTAGAATTATTGATGCAAAAATCTCTTCCCTTTAAAAAGTTTTAAAAATTATTTCTGAAAATGCACTCTCTAAACGGGTAACAAGATAATAAAATCAAATTCTTTTATACTTTCTAGGTTTAATAAATAGTTTAATAAACACCCTTCTTGCACTTTGTGGGTCACTATAATAGATTACTTTGTAGTTTCACAGCTCAGACAGTTATGCCCACAGAGAATTACTGTGAAGAAAATAAAGTCAATAAAATACATTTAAAGAAAAGACCATCTGGGACTTTCAAATGTGTTGTCTTTTTTTTGGTAAGATTGCAACTTTTTAATTTTTTTCCAGTCTCTAATAGCTGGCAATGGATTTTAGAAAGTCAAATTTTCAAATATAAAAGTATAAGTAATAAAAATGTGCACATTAATCATTGATGTAAGGTTTGCTTAAAGAAATAACATTCTGGAGATTTTACTATGAAAATGTGTTCCCTTTGAAACATGGTTATAATATTCTTCAAGAGTTGACAAATGAATAAGGAAACTATGATGCATAAATGTTTGAGCAACTGGAAATTTTAAATCTTCTTCAGATTAAATATATGCATTTCCTAATGAGTAAATGGATGTTGGTCTGTAATTTTAAACTTGCTCTTGTTTTTAATGAATCGTTTACCCTGCCAACCCAGAGGTGTAGTTGAATGGTAGACTGGAAGAAGAAATTTAAATTCCCTGTATTAGTCGGTTGACCAGGTTGACCACAGGTTGGGCAGGTTTGGGTTGAACTTTGGCCAACCATTGTAGGTTAGGGTTGGGTGCGGGTCAGAGTGGGGGAAAAAACTCCACCTCTCCTGAACATTCCCCATATTGGAACCAGAGGCACACACAAGAGTAGCATACAGAGTAAGAAGACCCAGGTATGGAGGTGCGGTTTAGGGTTGGGTGCGGGTTAATTTTGTCCAGTATTTTATTAAACCGTGATCTTTAATTTTATGACACATTGTCATAGCACACACTATATAATATACTATATAACACACTGGTCATAGCATTTCATGTTTCTTTGAGTGTTACTAAATGTTTTTGTGGGTTAGGGTTGGTTGCGTTTTGAGTTTTTCCTGACCTGCACATGACTACATTGTATAGAAACACATGTAGAAAGCACATGTTATGAGGTGCTACACAAATGTACAGTAATAGTGCCAATTCTGTGTGCTTTCGCGTCCCTGTATATACAGTATGTGATGGCCTAAAGCCAAAACTAGTTTGGGGGTTGGTTGGTTTCTATCTATACTGCAATTTTGATGTGGCAGGAAAGTAATATCTAAAGGAATGAAAATCAGTACATCTAAGTCCAAGACCATTGTCCATTCTCAAAAAAGAGAAGATTGTTGTATTTATGCATGTAAAAGGTTCTTCTCTCTGTGAAATATCTCAATTGTGAGTAGGAGAAGGTTGAATAGCATATTGGGACTGAGGCTGCATTTTTGTGGGTGTTTGTTCTGGACTGTAGCACAGGAAATGTTAGCTGAGTCTTTTTGGTTCGCAAGTAAACTTATGAGTTCTGCATACTAATTAAAATGTCAAGGTTATGGTAACAAGCAAGAAACGGTCAATTATATTTGTTTGTGGGCTTGCGGGGCTTACTTTCTAACACAAGGTGACCATCTAACTCACTAAGCTCAATGGTGCCCTATACAGCCATAGCTCTCAATATCCCTAATAATGCAAAATATACACCACAATGCTTGTTAAGATTGTCACAATAACGTAGGTTGATTGTACTTGTTTATTTTACTGTTTTTGGTTTTTGTTCCATTAGCTAAGTGCTAAGATATGCTGTATTTAAGATTTCTTTAATAAAACAATTATAAAAACACTTTATTTTCAAATTACATTTTGCATCTGTTGTCTGTGATTTTTGTAAATAAATCTTCCACATTTTTAATAAGTAAACTATTCAGCTCACATTGATATGTGTCAAGGTGGGCTGCAAAGTTCTTCCTATCCCAAGCACCCGATATAAAGAAACATAAAATTTTTGACAACAAAAGAATAGTAAATCTTGCTCCAGCCATGGGAAAGAAGGCATTGATGCTTGAAATTTGTTGGTTGAGTACAGACACCCCTGTCAGCTGCATTTTCTGTGAGCTGAGAAAAAAGGTGTTGAATCATGTTAAAAAATAAACACACCGTAGAACAATGCTATTCACTAGTCAATAAATACACCACACTGAAGATAAACATGGCAGCATTTATTAAATGGATTTCAAACAGAACTTCAAAAGTGTTAACGGTAACGTGTTTTTTTTTTTTTTCATTTCATTTCATTATATGAAAACCAAATACAAAAAACATAATTACATGACCTCCTTTCCATAGACAGTACAGTTAAAATGAGGAGGCAAGAAACATTTGTGTCCAAGCTTAATGGTTTATTTTACTAGATCTTGGTCGGGGTTTTTTTAAAAGTTTTTTTGTATTGTTAGTAATTATTATCTGTTAAGAATATTGATACTTTGTGAGTGCTTATATGTGCATAGTAAGGTCCAACATTTAGGGGCAAATTTACTAAAACTCCCCTAAAATCCCTCGAATCCCCTTGAAATTCGACTATCGAATGCTTATCGAATAGTTCTAGGCTATCTTTTTGCTCAATATTCAAATACCGATCGTTCAATTTCACGAAAAAAATTTACTTTTGCCTTCGAGCCTCCGAAAAATCCGTACGATTCGAACAATCGAGGCGTTCGATTGTACAAATAGTATTTGAGCAAGTATTTGCAAAAGAAGCCTATGGGGGGGTTCCCATAGGCTTCTATTGGTATTCGGTAGGTTCAATATCGAATAAATTTAAAACTTTAAATCCCTCGGTCACCGAATGATCGAATATTCGATCATTCGATCATTCGATCTATTTGATAATTCGAATATTCGGTATTCGATGATCGAAGATGCCAAATTTGCATATTCGATCCTCAAAAAAATTGTACAGTCGGTATTCGAACGAATTCGATCGAACTTCGATCTCTTGATGCGAATTTTGTAAATTTGCCCCTTACAGTATGGTTATAATTTTTAGCTTCCATATATATTTTTAGGGTGGAAAGAGTTAAGTGCAGGGTAATAGAAAATGAGGAGATGCATACATTAGGCTAATGCTCTAAGTGACACAGCCAAGATTCTTTCTGTTGGCCATGTGGAGAGTAGCATCCCTCCCCTCACTCTACTGTTGCCACCAGGACAGCCTAGTTTTTTGGAAAGGCTGCATAGGTCAAAACTGCCTGCCTGGTTTTCTAAATTAGGAAAACAAGGCATTACTCCCATAGATTAACATGACGAGTGATCAGTCACTGAGTGCCAAATCATAAGCCCGATGCAATGTCATCCTCATCACAAACATACCCCCACGACACCTGTCGTCCTCTGTCTGGTTTTCCCGATGGGGAAAGGTGGCAACCTTACTTCACCCTTAAAATAGTTTGGTGGGGAATAATCCTTGTTTTTACCACAGCTGTTGAAGGGGGTGCTTGCCACAGTGGGGATGGGGTTAGTTTTCTCCTGCTTAATTAAGTTTAGTTCAGGCTCCTTCAGTAATGGTCCAAGGAAGCAAGTGCTTGGAGTGTGGCTTACCTTGCTTTCATTTCCCTAACTGAGTGCAGTTGAGCTGGGTGATGTGCATGACAATTGGCCTTTTCACACCTGTGATGCTGTTTATCAGTAACTGATAAGTGTTATATTGTTTAAGTGTTAATGAAGTTGTGGCCTTTCACATCCATCCTGGATAGGAATGAGCAAAATATTTTTTTTTCCACAGGGAAAAAATGCCCATAGGAAAATGGATCCTCAAAAAAATGTTGCAAAACAATTTGTGTGGTTTAAAAAAAAAATGCCATTGACTTTTTTGCAGTTTTTTGGCAAAGCAAAATGCGTTGGATTCACCTATCACTAATCCTGGACTCTCAGTGTGTTGGTGGTGGTAGTTGGTTTTTTGTTAGGTGAGATGAACATCTGGCCCTGGTGAATGGTCCATATAAACTTATAACATAAATATCTTTGAAAATTGAAAGCTTTCCCCCCCAATAAGTACAGTATGGAAAATAGAGATGTTGCTATAAGTTATAGTTATAAACTTCACAGAGCAACTTGAATATTAGGTTCAATTTGAGATTTATGATTTTGTATGTTCTTCACATGCTTATTGTAAATTTTATTCCAGCTTCCTCCAGGTATCCTGAAAAGTGTGTGTTAGGAACCTTTAGGTGATCATACATGCACATATATTAGCGTACAAAAATACGTTTTGTATGATATTTGGGGACAAATTTTAATTCTCCACACCCATCACAACACTTTGCTAGGCGAAAATTCACTGGGACAATGCTAATGTACTAAAATGCAATGTTTTGTCCTGGCCAATGGACACTGGCGAATTTTCACTAGCGTTACTTTGGCAAATCAAAGCGAAGATGCTCTAGTGTTCGATTCTGCCTAGTGCAAATTCGTTAGAGACCTTTTGCATATGGTGGGAAATTTAAAGCTGATGGACATCTTTATGTTACACATTGTATCAAATACATTACATCTACACTGATAAGTAAACATGTCCAGGGAACCTTAGTAAAGTAAAAGAGTTGTTATAATGCACTCCACATGATCCCACTGTAAATTAATGTTCCATATGATAGAAAATATATGGGGGAAACTGGTTACCCAAAAATTTTTTTAGGACTTTTGCACCCTGTAAAAAGGAAACATTGCCAGAGTTTTTTGAACTTAGATGGTTTTTCCACTCGGAATAAGATGAAAGTAACTGAAGATTGGCCAAGGTGGCCTTGAAGGCCATCATTCATATGCTAATGCTGAATCATTAGATACTGTACAAGTAGAATTTGTATGTTTCTACCTGTATATCTGACAATTTAGCTCTTCATGTTAGTAGATAAAACGAATGATCTTTCCTGCTACCTTTGATAAGGCATGTATGGTTATTCATACAAATACACACTCAAACACACAAACAGTACTAGCAATTCAGGTCTAATGGAGACTAACAGTTAATGTTCATTTATGTTATCTAGATGCATCTTACCTAGAATTTTCTGCAGATCTTGGATTTTCTCCAAAAAGACTGATATCCGTTGAGCACTGTCCACAGGATTATTATTATTATTATTATTAACATGTATTTCTATAGCGCCAACTTATTTCGTAGAGCTGTAAAGTGAATGTGATTATACAATGAATCACATGAATTACACACATAGAACATAAGGAGTTACATACATCACAATAAATATGGAGTTACATACAGCACAATAAATACCGGTATAGGAGGTGAGGAAGGCCCTGTACAGAAAAAGCTAAAGGAAAGGGAATGATACACAAGGTTTGGGAGTGGGCAAGATCAGAGTAAAGTGGGTGAGAGATGTAGTACTGTAAGCGGTATTGCATTGGGTAGTTAACAGTGAGGGTAAAAAAGTGGGTTTTAAGAGATTTCTTGAAAGCTGAAAGACTGGGAGAGAGTCGGACAGACCGTGGGAGCGAATACCATGATGGATTGCAACCCTTGCAAAGTCTTGAATGTGAGGAGGTAATGAGAGATGAGTTGAGTAGCAGGCCAGTAGAGGAGCGTAGTAAGCGGTTGGGTGAGTATATGGAGATTAGTTCAGAGATGTAGGGAGGGGCAGAGTTATGAAGTGCTTTGAATGTCAGAGTCATTAATTTGAATTTAATTCTGAAGGGCAGTGGAAGCCAGTGCAGGCATTGGCAGAATGGCATGGCAGAGGAAGAGCGGTTGCTAAGGTATATAAGCCTAGCAGCAGTGTTCATTATGGACTGGAGAGGTGACAGTTTCTGGAGGGGAAGGCCAATTAAAAGAGTTACAATAGTCTACACGCGATATGACAAGAGAGTGAATAAGAATTTTGGCAGCATCTTGGGTGATAAAAGATCATATTTTGGATATGTTCCTTAGGTGGAAGTGACATGACTTAACAAGTGACTGGATATGAGGAATGAATGTCAGGGCAGAATCTAGGATAACCCCAAGGCACCGGGCCTGGGGAGACGGGGTGATAGTGGAATTGTTAACTACAATGGATACTTCCGGGATGTTACTGGTGTTAGTTGGAGGAAAAAGAACCATTTCTGTTTTGGAGAGGTTTAATTTAAGGTAGCGTTGTGAGAGTAGAGATAGCAGACAGGCAGGAGGAGACACGAGTTAGGAGTTCTGGCTTGAGATCAGGAGAGGAGAGATAGATCTGAGTATCGTCAGCGTAGAGGTGGTAGTGGAAACCATATAAGCGAATTCATTTTCCGAGGGAGGAAGTATATAGAGAAAATAATAAGGGTCCCAGGACAGAGCTCTGAGGAACCCCGACAGAGAGGTAGGGGGGGAGATGCTACTCCATTGTAGGGGACACTAAAGGAACGATTGGTGAGGTAAGAAAAGAACCAGGACAGGGCTGTGTCACGAAGGCCAAGCGAATGGAGGGTCTGGAGGAGGAGAGGGTGATCTACAGTATCAAATGCAGCTGAGAGATCAAGCAGTATTAGTAGTGAGAAATTTTTGTTGGCTTTAGATGTTAAAAGGTCATTAGTTAGAAGGGTCAGAGCAGTTTCAGTGGAGTGTTGTGGTTTAAAACCAGATTGTAGCGGGTCCAGCAGGTTATTGTCAGAGAGGAATTAGGTTAATTGGTTGTAGACTAGGCGCTCTAGTAGTTTAGAGATGAAAGGTAGCAGAGAGATAGGTCGGAGGTTGACAAGATTGGAGGGGTCAAGAGAAGGTTTTTTCAGAATGGAGGTGACAAGAGCATGTTTTAGTTGAGATGGGAATAGTCCAGTTGAGAGCGAGAGATGAAATAGATGAGTTAAGGCTTTGATTAGACAAGGGTTGGTATTGCGGAGATGTTTTGAAGGAATAGGATCAAGAGGGCAGGTGGTAAGGTGAGAGGAGGCCAAAAGTTTTGAGACTTCCTCATCAGTAACAGGGGTGAAGGAGCACAGAAGAGACTGGGGAGTGTGGGAGGAGGGTGGTGGAATCCTAGGGGGGTTGAATAGTGTAATGTCCCCTCTGATCAATTTTGTCAATTTTGTTTTTGAAGTGCTCAGCAATGTCTTGAGCAGAGACAGATGTGCATGGAGGGGGTGGAGAAGGGGAAAGGAGAGTGTTAAAAGTGGAGAATAGTTGTGCTGTTTTTTTGGAAAGGGAGTTGATGAGTGAAGTAAAGTATGTTTGTTTGGCTTGGGAAAGGCTGGTGTTATAGGAGCGCAGGGCAGATTTGAGCTAAGTTTATTGGATCAATATTATACTGGAGTAAAAGATTGTCCAAAGAACATACTCACATTCAAGCCATATTTTCCGAGTCTGAAGCTATTTCATACATATTCATACAACATATGCCATCCAATTGGAGTTCCATGGCCTGTCTAAAAACAGAGCCTTCGGGCTTGTGTTTTTATATGGTCATGAAACTCCTCAGTAACTTATAATATCCTTATAATTTACAATAGGAGGTACTTTATTCACTATATAAACTGTACACTGTATACTGTGTATATATGTATATAGATAGATAGATATAGTTCTCTGACAACATACACTTAAGTATCTTATCTCAAGATAGTTATCTATCAATGCTTGAATTACCAGCTTTCAAGACAATAAGAATCCAACTCTTCAATGCAATATTCAAGATAATTGGAACCATCTGTTCCACTACTCTACCATGCATCTGGTTCAGACAAATGAATGTGATATCCAGCAGTGGAACTGAGTATTTTCTTCAAATATTACCATGGTGGGTATGACTGTCAATTGAGCAATTGTGTGTTCTGTTTTGCTTTTGCAATTTGTTTTACGAAGTGCTATTTGCAGGGAATTTAAAAGTAGTTTTTTTACCCACTCAGCTAAGAAAGTTTTCTTCTCATCTTGTTTAAAATGGTTTTGGCTAACTGTAGAAATAAACATATCACAAGTATATTAATACCTGTAGCTAGAAACATGCAATACAAGTAAACTTCAAAAGGGAAAAAGTAAAAAGATTGTGGGTCATTTACCACCAGATTGATGGATCGATATGTAGGAACTCAACTATTCATATACAGTATGTTGCATATTACAAAAAATGTATGACAATGTAGAAATTCCAATGTTTTTGAACTCTCCTCCTCCTCTCTACATCTTTCCACTGCCACAGAACCAGTCTTAGAGCATCTAGTGATGTTCAATTGTGTTTAAGGTCCAAGGTCCAGAGGAGCATTATGAACACATTATTTGAGATCCAGGGGATTCTATAAATCCCAATCCTGGAGCATTATACCCTGTTAAACATAATTTTTTTTACTGGAAGGTGTGTTGACACAATTGTAACATTCGGTATCCCAACCCCAGAACTAACTCCAAAGGTCTGGTCTCAGACCACTCTTCTGCCTATAGCAGCTGCCTTTGGCTTCAGGTAGAGCCCTCCAACTCAGATGCCACCAGCACTTATTACGGGAGAACCTAGGAGAGAGTTCTGGGCAAGCACAGGGACCAAATGTGTACGGATAGGACAGTAGAGCAGTAATGTAGTCAATGAACAAGCCAGGTCAAACCACACAAACAATGCAGTACCAAGGATGTAGCAGGAGCAAGGTTGGGGTCACAGGCCAAGGTCATACACTGAGCAGAAACAAATGCAGTACCAAATCATAATCCGGAGAGTCGTCAAGTCAGGCGGGGTCAGTACAGTCAGCAAGAATACCAAGGGGCAGGCAAGGGTCAATAAACACGAACTCAATCAAAACAACAATCTAGGAATCACCCAGGAACACTGAAGGAACCTTTACATTGGGCACTAAAAACTAGAGTTAGTAATTGAAATTTGATCCACTGCACAATGACGTCATGCAGAGCTCAGGTATTTCTGGATTTACCAGAAGCATCTCACAACCTGGAAGAGCCAGCTCTCTCTGGGTGTTATTTTGCTGTTGTGTGAGCGGGCAATATTGCAAGCAATTTTGGCAATCTGCAGATTTTTAAAATTACAATAATTTTAACAAAAAATAAGAACCAAATACGATAGGGGCCAATTTATTAACATAAATTAATCTGAAGCTCAATTTTTTAAATGTATTAAGTGCAAAAATCTGCATAAAAAATCTAAGAAGCCTGGGAGTTCAAATAGAAGTCAATGGGTTTTAAAATTCAAAGTTCAAGCTATTTTTCAAATCAAGCTTTCAAGATGAATTTGACATAGTGATGGACAAATCTGACCAATTGGTTTTGCCAAAAAATTGAGAAATCGCAAAAATAAGTCAATGGAACAAAAACATGTGTATTCCCAATCCCACATTTAGAACTATGGTTTGATAAAAGGGTCTGGATTAAAAAATAGTGGTCATTAAGAAATTTAGTGGGTTTCCATTAGATTTTGTACTGGCATTATGGGTCTCCAGCCATGTCTCATTGCCATATTAAGGGGCAGATTTACTAAATTCACATATATTCACATGAGGGATTCAAATATTCAATCGAATTTTCGAAAAGATTCGAATTCGAATTTTGAATATGCATATTAGGCAAATTCGACCATCGAATATTCGAATTCGAATGATTCGAATATTCAAATTTAATTTTATTCGAATATTCGAACCAATAGTAAATCTGCCCCTAAGAATAGTCTTCCTGTTAATATTAAGACTAGTCTTCCTACTAATACCTATATGAGAGCATTTTGATTTATTCTTTGCCCACTTAGGTAAGAATTTTTCTAGAAAACCATATCCTGAATATTCCATTGGAAATGTAAATAAATCTTTGTTACTTTTATTTTCTCTATCAAATTAACACGGTCAGGGTATTCATGTGCTTTACACTCACCACAACCTGTGAATCATGCTAAAAAAACTAAATGCAAATTATTGTATTACAGCAATGCAAGGGAAAGCTCTGTGAAAGAATTAATATTCAACTCTGGTATTGTACAAGATGTATTTTATTAATTTAGTAGACTTTCTATCTTGGTACAAGGTGCTTAAGCATCAGAAGGGAATTAGGAGATGAAAATGTAGTGGAGAAAAAAATAACGCTCTGCACTCTATGTTTTTGAGACATTTTCAATCTGTTTAAAGATTGAGCTTTAAAGGGACAAATGGGAATCAATATTACCATAAAATATACAATCCAAACAGTGCTAATTGTAACAGAACATGAAAGGGGAGCAAATTTCCTTAATTTTCTGAAGAAAACATGTCGATGTAATGTGAACAGATTCATTTTTTTCTCTTGCCCTCTTTTATGGTGCAGCAGTGTTGCTAAATTTATTGATTATAAGACAAGAACACTAATCCCCTTAGGGTCATTAATAGTTCTTAATTAAAGAGCAGTTAAATGTCTACACTCTAAAATATTATAAGCAGGACCAATATGGTGGACCTTAATTAGAAAAACAGCCTCCATTTTTGTTTTGGTTAAAATACAATTGTAGGTAACATACATACCTCAATGTAGTTTCACTTTTGCTATATTTGGAATTAGGATACTGAGGGCAATATAAGAGATCATCTCGTTAATTGCTGGACTGAGTAGAAAATCTCCACTTTCATATTTAGGGGCACATTTACAAGGGTTGAAATTAATTTTCGAATAAAATTTTAATTTTATAAAATTAAAATTTTGAGGTAATTTTGGGCTACTTTGACTATTGAATATCCCATTGGTTTTGAATTGAAAAAATTTAAAAACTCGAATTTCAAGGTACCGTCTCTTTATTAAAATTTGAATTCGACTATTAGTCACCTTAAAGCTGCCGAAATTCCATTGTAGCCTATGGAGACCTCCTGGAAGCTTTCCTGAAAAGTCCTGAAAAATCAAATTTTTTTTTTAAATCGTTTGAATCGTTCAATTTGAACAATTTGAACAATGCGATCAAACGATTCAAATTCAATCAAAAACTGACCTATTCTATCAAAATAGGTCCATTAGATGGTCGAATTTCGATTTTTTTTTTATTTGAAATGCGACCAATAGTAAATCTGCACTCCTAAGAGATCATATAGGAAGATCCTATGGGGGAGAAGCATTATTAGAAATTCTTTTAAAGGAAGGCCCTACACGTAAGCTGCACAAGGCTGTATGAGCTTTCACAGTGCATAAATATGCCAGGATGAATCAATAGTTATGTTATGCATGGGGCCCTTTGTATGACCTGCCAATAGAAAAATCAGAAAATGTTTGAAAGTCCAGTTGGATAAGGACTGCATTAGTTTATTGATGCAGTCTTCTCCTGATGGATGGCCATAGGATTCCATTATTACTTTATGGTCCAGGGGTAGAAATCACATCTTCCCAATTAAGCCTATTTATGGCCAAATCTGTTTAAGATCTGATAGTCTGGCAGTGCTGTTGCTTTACTCTTCTTGCTAATCCAGTCATAGGCATTCCAAGTAACAGTGAAGTAAATATTTGGGAGTCATTTATAGACACAGACACAAAGGGGCAGATTTATCATTGGTCGAATTTCGAATTTAAAAAAATTTGAAATTCGACCATGTGAATAGAAGGGAAATAAATTTGAAGGATTTTACTGCTATTTGATTGGTCGAACGATCGTATAGTAATAATTTGATCAATTAAATCGTTTGAATCGATCGATTCAAACAATTTTAACCCTTTGATCAAATTTTTACTATTCGATCAAAATTTGGCCAAGCCACTTCGGCAGATTGAAACTGGCGAACTAGGCAGTCGAATAAAAATTTAAAGGAAGTAATCCGATAGTCAAGTATTCTAATGGATTTTTATTCTAATTATTCTAATTATTCTAATCATTCAATTGAATTTACTGAATTCAATGGTCAAATTTACCTAATTTGCATATTCAAAATTCAAACTCAAATCTTTTTGAAAATTCCATCGAATTTCGAATCATTCATGTGAATACATGTGAATTTGATAAATCTGCCCCAAAGTGTGCCATAAAACAAGATAGACTTGTTTGCAGGAAACTAAATAGAATATATTTTTTTGATGTGCACCAGGAAATAGATTAATCTATTCAATCAGTTTTAAAGCAGAAAAGTGAAACACTTGTTTCAGAATTTACATACTATTTATCATTGTTTTCAGTTAAAAGCAAACAATTTGATTTCAGGCAACACTGTTCTGTTAAAGGAGAAGGAAAGGCTAGGAGAACTTGGGGGTGCCAAATGTTAGGCACCCCAAGTGATTGTTTCAACTTACCTGTAACCCCAGACCAGTGCTCCTATCGGCAGAAAACTGCACCGGCCTGGGGGTTATACCAGTGAGCACCATGGAGCGTTCTACTTCCATCTTCCTCCTTTGTGCATGCGCAGTAGAGCGAAAAGCCGAACTTTAACTTCAAAGTCGGCTATTTAGTTCTGCTGCGCATGCAATTTCCCCGGGTCATTTGTAGTGATGGGCAAATCTCCCGCGATTCGCTTCACCGAAAAATTCGCGAATTTCTAGAGAAATTCGCGAATCGGCGAAAAATTCGCGAAACGAGTCGCGGGACGATTTTGTCGCGCGTCAACTTTGTTGCGCGTCAGGTCAACTTTGACGCGCCGTGTCGTTTTCGTCGCGTGTCGCGTCGACTGACGCGCGACTCGTTTTCGGCGAATTTTTGCCAAGCGAAATTTCGCTGGTGATTCGCGAATTTATTCGCCAGCGGCGAATCGCAGGAATTCGCCGCGAATTCGACCTAGACGAATAAATTCGCCCATCACTAGTCATTTGAAGAATAAAGAAGATGGAAGTAGATCGCTCTGTGGTGCCCACTGGTGTAACCCAGGGCTAGTGCAGTTTTCTGCTGATAGGAGCACCGGCCCTTGGTTACAGGTAAATCGAAACAATCACTTGGGGGTGCCTAACATTTGACTACCCCAATTGCTCCTAGCCTTTCCTTCTCCTTTAAAAGTAATTGGTGAGTTAACACTGATTTACCTATGTAAATATTGTAACTCTAGCACCCTAATCTGTTATTTCAGTTATTCCTGGCCCCATCCTGCAGTATTATTCCAGAATTCTGTTACCGATTCCTCTGGTGACTAAATTGTACAATTAATTTTTACAACATTAGTACATCATACATCTAGAGTTCCTTTTACATATACAAAGGCCATAATATACTACACAAAGGCCAGGAAAAAATAATGGGTGTTTTGCTAGTTTTTTTTTTGTCAAAAACCAATAACAATGTGTCTTCCTCCACCAGAATCTGCTATATCAGGCACAGAAAAAATAACATGCATGAAAGGTAACCTCAGTTTATAATACATTTTAATTGTAGGGATGTGTAATAGAAAACTTCCCTCTCTGTTACACGAAGCTTTACAGGGTTGATCTATGCCCTTTGGGAGGGTAGGTTCAAGAGTTGAGGAGAAGGCTTCATTGTTGTATGACATCAGGGACTAGGACCTCATGATTTAGAATTTAGTTAATAATAAGTTAAAACCTGTCATAGTACACCATAAGGGGTGTATGCCAGATCAGGGTCTGCAAGCAAGGACACTTATGAGACCCAACTATGAAAATTAATGGGGGGCAATATTTTCCAGACAATATTGCCTATTATAGGAACCATAATGATATTACAGTAAAACATCTAACGCCAAGCTGAGATCAGCATTCTGCATTCACAACTGCATTCACATTGCTTTTTAGGAACACTACTAAAAAGACAACTTTTTTAAAGCTCTCTTTAGACTTCAATAAAAATAGCAACTCAGGGCTACACATAAGAAGGTTATTTTATGGGGGATAGTTGTAATGGAATTTCAGTATTTGGTGGCCCTCAAGTTTATTTTCCCCCAGTCTTTCGATTAGAGCAGTTCAAGCACCTGATAATGATATGAACACAGGTGCAAAGTATATGTGAACAATAGCCAAGGACTCTTCCTTGGGGTTTCATATGATCTGGTTATTTGTCATGAAACCCTATAAAACCAGAGAGATGCAATATGGCACAACAACTGTATATTAAAATTAGCTGCAGATCCTGTTGTCCTGCTTCCAGGATAAATGACCTGCATATGTGCAACCACCTTTAGGCTTCCAAGACATCAAAGGTTGATATCCCTACCATAATGACCAAAGTCAGGAGAAAGGCTAAGTTAAGCCAATTGGCAGCAGCTGGAGAAAATAATGGATAAGGAGGATAATGAAAAGACCTCAAAGAGATGATCACAACTTATATTCATGACGTTAATCAACAAATGAAAGATGATCACACATCATCATCTGGGATAATATATACTGTGCAAGCCTTTGACATTAAAGTGTTTCTTCTGTCCTAGAAACATGTGAGTTTGCTTCTTGCTCTTTCCCCACTACAAATGTCCAGCTCTGCTTTCCACTCAGATTTTAATTATAGGTGTTAAACAAAATGAATTTGTTACTTTCAAGCTGTAAGACTCTGCTATAATATGAGGCAACTGTCAGAATAAATGATTCAATTTCCCAGAAATAAAAGCTGAAATACTCATATTTGCATAGCTTTGTGTCTACAGAAAGTGCAATATCAATTAACGGCCTTTGTTTCCCGTAGTACTGGTAAAAATGATCACTATTTACTATCTGCTTAGAGCTGGCAGATTTGAAATATTGCTCAGAAAATACAGAAGACCTTTCTGCCTAAATTATTTACAGATGCTGGATAATACAATGGAATTTCATGCTGTTAGAATATCTCCAAATTATTCATGAATGATTGTGATATGCAGCACATGCAGAGCTTTAATTGGAAGACATAGTAACACTTATATTATCCTATTATCCTATTGCTCTGTGGACTTGGATATATTGTTTCTCTAACACTGTATATTAGATATGAGCAAGAAATGTTTATTTTGTGAGGACTATTTCAGCATCATTAAATATATTGTTGCTGTTATACTGGCCAAGAGGATTGTTTTTAACAATTACCATTAATTAGTTAGTCTAATGGACGAACCCATCTCACACTCTCTTGATTAATGGTTAAATTAGTGCAATTAAATTAGGTGGCACTGTCGTGATGATGAGACATCACCAGGTTCTATCAGCATCAGGATCAATGGCCAGCTTGAACTATCATTATGACCAGCAACTAAATTAGACTGGCATGACCACTAGGGTGCCACAGTGGGCTCTCTGGTACCTCTGGTTGCAGTGGTTAGAGTGGAGACCTAGAAGGAGGCTGGTTTGGAAACAGGCAGCAGTTAAATAACTGAAGGTTTCCTTTATTCAGCAGTAGTGATGGGAGAATCTGTACAGTTTCGCTAATCAAAAAACACAAATTTACAGCGGAATTCACAAAACATCAAATAATTCATGAAATGCATTGAAATCAATGGGCGACAAAATAATTTTGACTCGAACAACAATTTTTGTACACACGTTTATTTGGTCCAAATTCATTAAAGTCAATGGGCGTCTGAATAATTTTTACGCCAAGCACCAATTTTGCCAATTTTTTGAGGTGGTGAATTCACATACGGTGAAACATGGAAATTTGCAGCAAATCGTGTTTGGTGAATTTATTTGTCCATCACTGTAAACTGTAAAGGCACAGGAAGGTTATGGATCGATTTACTAACATTAAAACTTCTGTTTTTATAAATGATTTTTCTAAAGTTCTCTAAAACTCTAAACATTTGAGATTTATGAAGTGTATGCATCAGGATAACCTAAAAATTGTCAAGTAAAATTAGTCCAAGTCATATAGAAGTCCACTGGAACTGCACTGATCCTATCGGATAATTGTTTAGCCATTCAAACTTTTAGAGGTTTTCTGACTTGTTTTCTGCTGTCAAATTTTTATATTTTTGTAATTTTTTTTACTGCAATGCTTGTTTTCATTCATGCTTTTTAATATTTGGATCTTTTAATAAATTAAATTGCATTAAATTTTATTTAATCAGATAAATCTGTTTTATTCAAGGTTTCAATAACCTCTAAAAGCACCAAAATGAGAATGTTGATAAATGAGCCTCTAAAAGGCACTGGTACATCAAAGCATGACATGGAGAAAGTCCAAGGCTAAGCACAACAATAGTGATGGGCGAATCTCCCGAGATTCGATCGCCGAAAAATTCGTGAATTTCTAGCGAAATTCGCGAATCGGCGAAAAATTTGTGAAACGAGTCGCGGGACGCTTTTGACGCGTGTCGCGTCAAATCGCGTCGCGTCAAATCGCATTGCGTCGCATCGCGTCAAAAACGACGCGTCGCGTCAAAAAACGTCGCGCGACTCGTTTTTTCGGCGAATTTTCGCCAAGCGAAATTTCGCTGGTGATTCGCGAATTTATTCGCCAGCGGCGAATCGCGGGAATTCGCCGCGAATTCGGCCCTGGCGAATAAATTCGCCGCGAATTCGGCCCTGGCGAATAAATTCGTCCATCACTACACAACAATGCTAAATATAGTGCAAATCCAAGGTAAGGCAGCCAGGGTAATAACAGGAATATGGCACCTACCATGTGTCAAACAGGAAATGGGCATCACATTCTAGCAATATTCAGTGGTACATGCTGAAATCACATCCAAAATCTGTTGGAAATTCCTTGGATATCCCTGACATCAAGTCACCATCTCTTGACTTGTTCTCAGATTTTTCATGGAACGAAACAGAATTGCATCAAAATTCATAGTGGTGGATCACAATGGTATTACCTCACCTGTAGTAAATTCTGGGCACCCCAAGTTGAATTCTTATTTAAAACCAATACTTCAAATACTAGCAAATCCATGAGCGAAGCCAGTAGCTTGAACAGATTTCATATGAAACAAGTATTGGATTATTAGGGGATTTTAGCAAATTTTTTTTTAATAAAGAAAGCTTGACTAAACCCCCATTCATGATTTTACCTTATTTGTCTTTAAAATAACTCCAATAAATCAGATCATGGAAAGACTCCCTAAAATCAATGTGCAATCAGGTTTTTCAGGTTATTGCCCAAACACACCCAAAGTTATTGAATTATTGGGTTAAACACAAAGCAGATCACAATATCTTCAAATTGGGCTAGGGACATCTGCCATTAACTTACACATGACCTCAACAGGTCAACAGGGTATTATAAAGCTCTAAAAATGTTGGTTATTTTGCAAGAAAATTTTAAGTTTTTGCACCTTGCCCCAAAGGCCCAACCAGAAAAAAATGAGGTTTAGTAAATAACCTCCTAAATTTTTCACTGAGATCATTCATACTCTGTGTATGATCTGTCCAACCCATAAGTGGTTTAAAACCTAGTGGCTAAGCCTATATGGTATTTCTTGAATATGGAAAACTAGGAAATAAAACTTCTTAGGATTTCTGCATTTTTAGAGAAACATCAAAGGCCTCTTCAACCCCTTGGATGTTGCTCCCAGGGGCCTCAAAGCAGGTGCTTATTTTTTAATTAATGGCTTAGAGGCAAGTTTTGGTTGCATAAAAAACAGATGTCCTGCCAAACATTCTCTCCTGTAGGCTGCCAGTCCATACAGGGGTTACCAAAAATCCAATCAGAGCTCTTATTTGACATCCACATGGACTTTTTCATGCTTGTGTTGCTCTCCAACTCTTTTTTAAATTTAAATATGGCTCATGAGCAAAAAAGGTTGGGGACCCCTGCCTTAGAGGTTAGGAAATACTCATTCCTGGCCAATATTTGAATCAAATTTGTAACTTGTAATTTCCTCACTCTAAAAAAAAGCCATCCATCCCTTTTTTGAAGACATATCTGCCAGTACAACAACTTCAGCAAGAGAATTTGACATCTTCACAGCTCTCATACTTTTTGAACCCTTATGTAAACTTCTTTCTTTTACTCTCAATGCATGTCTGTGTGTCCTATAAAAGACCCTCTAAGCCTAATTCACCTCTACTAAAATATTAATATCAGACTGGTGCAGTTTTCAGCAAACCGGAGCATCAGCTTGGGGTATCAGGTAAGTGATTATAATCAATCATTGACACCCCACCAGTTATTACACATTTCCTTTCTTTAAATCACAAATGAATAACTTACAATTAAAGTGCACTGACCCCCATCTGCCACTTAGCCACATAGATTGCCAGTTTCTTGAGATTACACTACAAAGAAGCTTGATAATTTTGTGGCATTAACAACACATTTACACTACTTTCAATGCTCAAGTCATTAATTATTATTGAACTGTATGCCACTTTTCATGTAGGTTGCTTATTTGAACAGGCAGTATTTTATACCCTCTTTAATAAACCCCTGAACAGCTATTTGGATAAACACATGAAAAAGTGTAGAAAATTACCAAATATCATCCCTGTTAGTTAAACCTTGTGCTTATAACATGCCAGTTTTTGGTAGCCCTTCCTCATGTGTTACTGGGGAAACAATTTGGCAAGTTTCTGATTTAGACAAATTTGGACATATGCTGAATCTGTCTGCAAATAAAAAGCCAAAAATAAGTTGCATTTAAAGTAGGGAGGATAGAAGAGACATTACTGGAATTGGAATCACTTACAGCATGTAATGCAGCTGTCTCCATAAAATCAACACACAGATACTTAAAACACATACTAGGATGTATTTATTGCTGAACCTTTTGGTATTAAGTCTCTCCCAAATATAAACAGATTACAATAACTTCTCCCTCAAGCTTTATGAAGGCTTATTTGTCTGCTAAGTTGTTCCCATTGAGGATGTGTTTACACAAACACTTGCAGCAACAGAAGTGCTCACACTAGTGCTAAATGTTGCAGCTATACAATTGTCTTTCAGTGTTATCAATCCTTGGCTCTAGATTAAGCTTTGCAATATAGCACTTAAACACGGCCTATGATTGGTCAATCTTTTTTATAGTTTCACAGAATTCTCAGGGGACTGGAATCTCCCTGGCTACAGAGCTAATTATGTGGGGCCTTTACTGCCCAAGCTTACTAACCTTGCAAGGTCACTTTGCTTTGGAAATCCGCAGTTCTTCAGGATACATATCTGGTGTATATGTAGTTCTCAGTAACGTAACTAGAGTGGGGCGGCCCTGGTGTGGGATGCACAGCCAGGCCCCCCATCCCCCTCCGTACGTGATTTCCTGCCTGGAATCAGTTGCACATGAGCTGTCGGGGGCCCTGAGGGTGTGTGGGACTGGCCCAATTGCACCCCCTGCTCCCCCTGTAGTTCCAGTGGTAGTTCTGAATTAGAAAAAGAACTTGAGTGCAGGTCAAAAGATAGAGCAAAGCACTGACAGAATTCTACTCAGATGGGACATAAGCCAAATCATTTTAGGACAGAAAATAACTGTCAGAATCCTTTCTCAACACGTGATTTGCATATGTAAATATCACCCCTATTCTCAATTCCCACCATGGACCTCTCCAGAAGTTAGAGCAGGCGAGACTGGAGTCAGTATGTAAACTTTTTGTTTTAAAAATTTGCAACCTACTAGCAACTTAAGCAACTGCACCATAGACAGCTGCCTATTGATCCAAGCCTTAGTTCCAACCTTGATTGGGCTCAGCACAATGTGGCCCATCACATGGATATCTAGATCCACTATTATTTATAAGAAAGCAATTTTCAAAGATCATTCATAAGTCAATGCCCCAGTGGAGCCTACAATCTAACATCACTATTTCATTAATAGATAGCCATCAATTTTCAGGAATCGTGATAAGTGAACCTGACCCATTTAGCAAAAAAACTGCAAAAAACTGTCAACTTTTTTTAAACTGCTTAACTTTTTCAAACCACGCAACATTTTTAAAAACTATATATTAGAGTCTATGGGCATTTTCTATGGGCATTTTTCCATAGTAAAATGCATTAAAATATTTCACAAATTTGTCATCACTAAAATGAGAATGCTGATAAATGGGCCTCCCTGTTTTGATATCTGGCTGGAATCAAACCTAGTATTGACTCCACTGTGTTACTCTGCCATTGTATCATCGCTGAAATTTGTATGACCTACAGTAACGCATGAGTTAATGGCTTGTGCCTAAACAGGAATCAACTATTTTGTACTGGGGAAACATGAGAAAAAGATTCAAACTCTTTGGGGCCTATTTACTAAAATTTTAATTTGTTTTTGAATTTCATTACTTAGAATTTCAGTACTTAGAAATTCAAATTTTTTCAATTCAAATCGAATTTTGGGCTATTCGATAGTTGATTTAACTTTGAAATTTGAATTTTAAAAATTTGAATTTTTTTTCAACCACAAAAAATTCTATTGCCAAGTAAAAGCAGTTGAGGTCCTGTAGAAGTTAAACGAAGTTGTACTGATTCTACTAGACCATTTTGAAGCCATTCAGATTTTTTCCCACTAGTAATGGTCTGAAAAACTTTTTAGAGGTTTTCAAGGTTTTTTTTAAGCACATTGTTCTGCTTTTTTCTTTCATTTATGCTTTTTATATTCTGATCTTTTAATAAATGGCATTCATGGTTTTAGAGACAATACGTTTATTTGAGATTTCAAAAACCTCTTAAACCAAAAGTGGTTAGTTTAAGTGGTCATACACTATAAGATCCACTCTTTTTGTGAGATTGGCAAACAGTTGGATCTTTCCCTGATATGCCCACCAAAGGTAGGACCTAGGGCCAAACGATCGATTACAATGATGGCAATGATGCGGTCAAACCTGCCCTATCAATATCTGGATGATTTTTGGCCGGTTATCAATCAGGGAGGCCAGTCTGAACACCCTAAACAGGGGGAGATAAGCTGCCAAATCAGTCTAAAGGACAGATGTCAGTAGCTTAAATCTACCCATGTATTGGCACCTTAATTCAAGTAAGTCCACTGACCTAAAATAATGCACTCAGGGAAAAGGGAAACTCAGCATTTTTTGTATTGAAAGAAACAATTTAGACTCAGGAGCAGATTTAAATAAATTTGAAGTGACACATTCAACGTAAGTTCCTTTTAGATCTGAATACTGCATTTTCCAAAATAATATGTTATTATAAGTTAAAATATCTGAGAAAGTAGAATGTGTAGCTAAAAAGGCAAAAGGTTTCACTATGTACAGAAAAGGGTAACAGTAATATCTAACAGCCACTTATTGCAGCCGTTGTTACTGCTTTCCAGGGATCAATTCTTCCATTAGGTTTTAGTACGTATAATATTGGATACATTTGCTCTATTAAATGAGGAATGACACATCCTCAACTTTGATGTCATTAAACTGGCTGGCAATGTTTTTGCTCACCAGAATAAAACTTTTATTAGTTGTCTTCTGGCTTGAAAACTTGTACAAGTTATTCAGTATTGATGTTTAATATTTTGATTGGAATCAATTATATTTTTCAACAATCCTATTGCATTAAACTAGCTATACTCTGCTAAGGTTTAATGAAATTTTTGTATTTTTTTTTTACTGACTTTGGGTTAACTTGCAAACCAGGAGAAGGAATACAAAACAGTGTTTTGGTTGAGCTGAGTTGGACAGTTATGAGGAGAGACCAACCAATTGTTTATGTTGATTACTTGTCTCCCATAACATGTAGAGTTCACACTGCAAGAATAAGAACATCCACATCAGTCCAATAACTGTCAAAAGCTACCCAACAACCATCAAGACTCTGTACAGCTGTACTGAAAGGATACATTAAGGGTTAACTTCTATTCTTGAAACTTCTGTCCTTGCTCAAACTTCTTTGTGCAAAACATGCTTATATGTCACGTACTCCCCAGCTGACCTGAGCAGCCCCCAATGCCCTTGAGCCTAATATGTTTCTTATCTCTTCCTATCACGCATGCCTGCACACCCCACTCTCCCAACTTCTAGAATATTCCTTTTGCAGACACACAGAATAATACTTCTCATTTTCCCTTAGCCTAAGGCATACCTTTTTGTAACACGTCATATTGGCTATATAAGCAACTGCTGTAACCCTAATAAATCGGAACTTGCTTTGCAACACACGAGCCTACTGTGTTGTTCTTTGTAAGACCCCTGCGCAGAGTGTATCTGAAAAGGTGAAATCAGATGGCTTCTTGGCGTGCCTAAAGACGAACCGGTTCGCAGGTGTAAGCGTAGGGATATCACAGTGAAAGCCCAGAATCACCCCAGTTCCTTTCATGTACAAAGAATAAACAATTACAGGTTTTGAGGGATTTGAATTTTTCTCTAATCAGTGGCATAACTGGAAAATACTTTGGCACACACCAAAATGTAATAGACATCTTTTCCAAAAAGAAAGGTTATCTGTATTCACACCTGGATTAAAACAACTGTCTATACTTTTGGGTCTCCATAAGCCATTGGGTCTGATGTTCCTAAAGTCATACATATTAGAATCTTTCTTTGGATACCCAAGGTGGTCCAGTAGCTATTGTACAAATTCTGCATAAATAATTTGACTGATTAGCATACCTACCAACATTTTGGAAGTAAAAAGAGGGACAAAAATTTTTTTCTCACCTAGCACGGCTACTTTTTTTGACCACGCCATTTTGGCTAAGCCCTGTTACCTGTTCTGGGCTCACTGCCAAATGCCAATTAAGTTATAAACTTTGTTTCTTTTTCTGGCTGTTCAGTGCAGAGAAAAGAGGGACTTTCCAGTACAAATGAGGGACTGCAGGTTGAGCTGTCAAAAGAGGGACTGTCCCTCTGAAAAAGGGACAGTTGGGAGGTATGGATTAGTCCAAATGGTCTGTTCAGTTGGAAACGAGTCCACTCAATCCAATCTCACCCACTTAATATGCAAATGAGAGGTCTGTTTTAATAAATCCTTAGCTCATGAGCTTTAAAAAGCTAAGGAGTTCTGATTCATCTTAGCTCAACATTTGGCATTCAACTGAATCAGAACCCTGCAAAAAGTCCTGAATTCTGTTTAATCCTATAGTAAATCCTTGATTTAATTCTCCCATAATAATCATCCTAATTATTCAAACAGGGGACCTGACACAGGAATGGTGAAACAGCTGAAATGGACTTAATAGCATGAAATTCTAGCTATTACAAATAACTGCTTTTATTTAGCCACCCAACATTCAAGAATAATCCAGAAGATTAAAATTTAAGGTGGCCACAACTAGGTAGTGTAACTAGAAGAATACTTGAACAAGCTTGGAGAACTTACACAAGTACAAGATGTAGATGGCTAAACTGCACTGATATTATTTGGTTGGTTTCTTGTGCAGAAATGTAGACCCGTATCATTCTTGGTTGGTTAATAGCTCAAGCAGCAAATCTGATCATTATCTCTTCTCATTTTTCAATTTATTTAATCAATGTTAGTGTGATTGCACAACTGCTAGATAATGTTATTGATGGAAGGTTTAAAACGTAAAAGCATATAGTTATAAGAAATCTTATAACAAAAAAAAACAAAACTGGGCTGTGTCACCAGCTCCATTTATACCATTCCGGACCAGAACTAGGGGTAGGCAGAAGAAGCACTTGCCTAGGAAGCAAAGATGGGGGGGGGGCTGGTACATACTGTACCTTCTCTGCTGGCTACCCCTAGTCTGGTCCACTCTCTCCCCTCCACCTCAGTTGTGACGGCTGTTTCCTCATAGTGAGAGGGACTGTCTGCATCTGTGCTCTCAATCATGCCTATTAACTCCTTTGCGTGCATCAGGTGACACACTGGTCAGGTTGCCTATACCATTCAATTTAGTGCAAATAATTATTGTTTCAGGACATGTTCTATGTTAAAGTCTATTTTGTAGTATATGTTTGGGGTCTAGAAATGGAGAAGTTCTATAATATGGAATATCATGCCAAAAATGTACTAAAACCGATTTAAGGACAAAGGAACCCTTAGTAATAACTGGGCCTCCTCCACAGACCTTCTTTCCTCCCCCCCTTCCTGAGCCACACAAATTTTGTGTACTTTGTTCTGTAAAGTAGTTTTGGTGGGTCCCCTTCTTGATTAGTATCTAACAAAGGAAATTATAGTTAAAGCCGATGTTGACTTGGCTTCAACTGCACATGCCTGGCATCTGTGATCCTGTGAAAAGAACATGAATTGGCATGCAATGGTCCCCATCAATCCCACTGCACTACTCTACTTAACTGAACAAGGCAGAGGAAATGGCTACATTTAGTGAGTCCTAAGTGGTGAGGTCAGGAAGGAGAAGAGAGTTTTCTGGTGGGGGACCCAGAGTTGCGGTCATTTTCTTCCAGAAAATTGTTTTTCTAAAATGATACTGGGTTTTTTTTTTGTTGCAAGATTTCAGTATAACAGATTTCTGGATAATACAAGCAAAACCCATAGCAGAATTTACACTCCACATTTTGTTAATGGATTTGTGGTATAATAAAATGTGTTATGTAAACACCAGAATTTCTCACACAAAGTAAATTTTTTTTTAATAAAAGAAAAAGTAAATGCATTTGAATGCAGCCTTTTAATCATACTATGCCTGCAGATGTTGTACAGATTTTGCTATTGTTCAGAGAGAGATTTTTTAGCTACGGTTATTACTTAGCTTTCTCCTGGGACCCCACAGTGCAAAGCAAATTTTTACCCCTTAGGCAATTTGAAAATACTTTGTAGCTTGTCAGTAGAAATTGCTGTGTTTTCCTCTTGAGAAAAGTGTTTGAAGGGTGTGCAGATCAGTTGGAGGTGGGTGGGATTTTCTCCTTTCAATTGGAGCTCATTAATTTTGAAAATCTCTGGTGGAAAAAAAGGCATTTTATTTATGATCTCTTTAAACTCATTTACAGTATTTCACAGATGAATATTATTGCAGGAAAAGAATAATTATTATTGGAACAATTTCAGATGCCAGAAAGGTAAATCTCTTTGTACAGGTTAGTCTCATACACACTGTATGTGCAAAATTATGCATATTTTATGGAAAAAAGGAATGCACTGAATATGGGGCTTGGCTGAATCTTTACTGCATAGCCAATTGGAATGTGGGATGTGGACTGGGACATAAAAAATAGAAAAAATAGAACTCACTACAGTTCACCAGCTCTCTGTTCATAGAAACTCTATTTTCTCCTCTTTCTTAATATACCCATATGAATCCTACATTTGAGAATAGAAAGCTATAGATTTAATCTCTGTTGTTTACCCCTACCTGTAAAACACTAGTGTAATTGTCAAAATCTGAGACCACATTTTGATGTATTTTGGTACTCTTTAAAATGTTTCTCTCGAAATTCAGCAAACCTCATCTCAAACTACACTAATTGCAAGTGTTCCAGAGCATCACACAAAATAACAGGATCATTGGAGATTGTTTTGCTTGCATTTAACACAAAACATTATTGCTTTAGATATTTGCTTTTATTCTTGGGACAATAGTCTCTGATGAGAATTGTTTCATTATACTAAAAAAAATTGATATATAATAACAATGTGATATTCCTGTGTTACTGTTTTCTATAGACAGTCATCACAACAATGCAAGTAGTAAACAAACACAAGAGGCCCTCTGCACTCAACCCATTATCAATATATTTAAAACATTGAGATATTTTGTGCATACAGCTACTTGCATAACAGCGCAATGCCTTACCCTTTAAACAAAACAGGAATTGTTTGTCCATATATTGCAATATATTTAAGACAGCCGACTACATCAATGTCATCCCATATCTGGCCAATCCTACACTCAACTTGCATCTGTTTCATTAAGAATTCTTTTGTATACATTTTACAAAGGGACTAAGTTTTACCTGCAACTTACTTGCTGCTTTCAAAGTAAAACTCAGAAACACACTTTTATTGGCCCCAGTGGGATCACCTGACTATAGCTGGAAAGGGTGGTAGCTGGCCACTGCCCCTGTATAAACAAGGGAAAGTTGTGCTCACCACAAATTTTTTAAAATATTAAGCGGGGTGCACTGAGGTTGTGACCACAAAATTCACAGCAGCGAAGACACCTCCGGCACCCCCTATGCCTACCTTTTCTTTTTGCTGATGCCAGCAACCAAGGGCAGGAAGGGAGTTCAGAAACAGCACTAATAGAGGATCTCAGCCAACAGGTTTCTTCCTGGTGTCCTGCCAGCCCAGTCAGTCATTGATGAAGGGAAATTAAATGTAAATGTTTGGCCCCAAGTCACAATGCAGCATGTTCCCATAATCACAGTGTGTAATTTCTGCTGCAATTCATAGGGGCAGATTTACTGAAGGGTGAAGTGGCTGTCACTATTGAAAATTCACCAGAAATCTCAGGGGAGAAATTTGCAGGGACATTGTCGATTTACTAACAGGAGTATTTTCATTCAGGCGAACAATCGTTACTCCGCAAATTAACTAAAGTGTGAATTTTACAGAAGGTTACCTCTGCCAGTTTAGATCTGGCAAACTGATAAAATGAAGCTACATCCTTCTCAATCTTATGTTCGTGACATCATATCCTGTAGACCAGAAAGTCATAAAAATTCATATTTTAAAGCAGGATTGTCTTTAAAAGTTGAAACTATTACAATTTGAGAGGGCTCGTATCTAGGGCTTTAGAGGATCTCTTTTGACTATAATGACCACTTCAAGCATTTGCACCAACATCTCTAATAAAGAAATCTATGTCATCTACAGTATATATGTACCCACCCTATTCAAACTGACCTAAGCGCAAGTGTACTAATGAACTTTCACAAGGTAGAAATGAACATTAGCGAAAGTTCACTATGAAATACTCGCGTCTGCAAATTAACGCTAGTAAAACGTCACAAGCCATTGGCTGCTGAGACCCAACTTTGCATTTTAGTAAATAAGTGTAGTGGTAGTTAATTTGCGAAGTGGCGCAAACTGTGGAAAAGCCTTCGCAATTGCAATTGTGCCCTTTTGTGAATTTGCCCCATAGTTGGGCTGAAATTATTTGGTTATGGTATGCCATGATTTCTAGTGCTCATCTTCATAATAATTGGTTAAGCCCAACTGTGATGAATCATATTGGGGCTTCTTGTCAAATAGCTTAAGAGCAAGGAGTTGTTTTAGTGTCTTAATGAATATTTCATGCTACAAATGCAGTAAAAGTTGTGTGACCACAACTGCGGTTGTGTCCAATAATTGAGCCTAACTGTGTTTAAACAATAGAACATAAAAAGCTGGGAACCAGATTTGTAGTTCAACAGCAGTCTGAAGGACGAAAGGAAGCAAGGCTTTTGAGCACCTTTTATATCCCTTCACCCAAGTTTCCCAAACTAGAGGAAATACCCTAGTCTAGAGATGTTATGATTTTATTTTTTTCTTGGAATTCAAAGACCCAGGGAATCTCTAGCAACCATTATTGCCAGGAATCTGGAGGAGATTTGTAAAAGGAAATGCAAGAAAGAAAAAAAGTGTACTTTGTTGTGGGAGCTGCTAGCTTGACTACCTATTTGTAGGCAGGTTACAGAAAGTCAATAAAACTTCCCTGGCGTATGATGCAGACTCACAGGGCACACATCAAATGCAGCAAGTGACTGTTATTAACAATGGCTTCTACTGTAACTCGGATTTCTTTCCATTTCATTTGTTTCTATAACAATTAACTTCAAAGGAAAACTAGCCAGCAAATTAGTGCATTTGGAGAACCCATTTTGCCTCTGAAATAAAGAAGAGTCAACCATACCTCTCTAAATACTCAAGGAAACAAATGTGCAAAAGCACATAAAGTGCAGTGGGTGACTCTGTCTACTGGCGAATCTATGAGGTCACATCAGATAAAAGAAATGGAGCTTCCACTTTCCCTGATGAATAAGATGAGTGTAGATTGATTTCAAGGTATCTAAGGCATGAACACAAAGGAAATATGGAAACAATCATCATTAATGTTAATCTTCAAGGTTTATAACACTGTGATAAACAGACAATTCTGGCTGGGCAGCTAGTCCTAATTTGTTATTTCAACTCCCTGGCCATCTTGGAAAGTCTACATGGTTCTTTGTAGGTCACCATAATGGTTCAGCTTTCCAAGATTTCAACAAAAAGAAGCTCAGTTTACTAATTTTATTTGTAACAGGGGACTAATGCCCACATTTCTAAAAAATAATACTTAATAAACATTAAACAACTGGTCTGTCTTCCATAAAGGACAAAATCCGCTGGATGTGCAATGTATAGTTAATTGTTTTGGAGGAAGACTTTGCTCCAAACTTGGGGCACAATTTGTGTTGGCAACCACTGCCAAGACCTAACATATTTTTGATTCCAAAGGGGGCACTGGCTTGATTACACCAAGTTGAATACAATGTGATTGGTCCCAACTCCTTTTAAGGGATCTGAACACATTTAGGAGACCACAAATCTCAGCATGCTTTCACATAATTTTATCAAGGGTTAAAGCATGCTGGGAACTGTAGTCCAAAAACATCAAGAGTTTATTTGTTAAAGAGATCTGAATAAGACTGCTTCAATCCACTTTAAGTCATTGGGGGTAACAGTGCATTACAGTAAAAGTTCATACTGTTCTAAAGAGTCAGAAGATCTGGTGTGAATGCATTAATATTTCTGGTTAAACTGGATGAGATATAAAAAATTAATGAAATGTAAATATATACTTGTTGCTAGAAGAATAAGCTAAAACTTTGCTGTGTTTTTACTCTTGTTTGGACATGAATGGGATATTTGGAGGAAAGGCAAATAAACCACTTTGTTTCCTCAATTACATGAGTTCTGTTATAGTTAATATTCCATTCACTGAGTCCAAATTAATGCAAACACTCTGTATAAAGCATTAAATGAAAAGCTGGTGTGGCAAAGCTTAGCAGTACGAGGAATGTGTTATAATATTTAGCATTTTTGTACAAGCAGTTGTCATGACACGGCATCTCTGGAGTACACTCCACAATGGCTCTTGGCTTGATTACTTGATAAATTGGCCCCATAGGAATGACCTGGAGCATAGGTCACTTCTAGGTTCCACCGAGGGAAAAGGCTCGACAATCAATTAGTGAAAGTAGTTTTAAGTATTGCATCAACCAATAAGGTTTCTTTGGCCTGGGATGGATCTGTGTTTAATGAAAAAGGCAATCCACCTTTTTATTTTCCCTTCCACTCAGTAGGATTTTCCTGCATTGATGTAAATTCACTGGGGTAATCAGATATTTAGATGGTGACAACACACCTGTATGGTACAGTATGAGGCTATCTCCTCTTCTAATTTAGTTGTATATTGTAAAAATGTGCTACTTTGTGTCTGCTCCTACACAACAATACATATTATTTAATATGAGGACTGGGAAAAGGACAGAATAGTTAATGCATGGCAAGAAGCAATCTTTCTGTTTCCATGGAAAGGAATTTATTTTGTTGAAAGACATTTATACTTGGTCATGCATTTTGAATTATATAACAACTTCCCAAGATTATGTCAGAAGATGAAGTGCACAGGGAACTGCAGTTAAATGACCATTCACATAGGGTGTGTGATGACATGCCTGATGCATTTCATGCTTTTGGCTCATCATTTGAGAGAGGGTTTGATCTCATCCCCATAGAGAAGGTCTCTTGTGTAAACGTCATAAATGTACATTGTTGAGATTTGGGAATTGGCAGGCATTTGACAGAAACTCTTGGCACAGGCCTCTGTTCCCACACAAACCGATAATATATACTCACGGGGCTCATTAAATGTAGAAAACATGACGATATTCACTTATAATACTAGTGTGCTTTGAATGATTACATTATTCTACAAGGCCTTTTATAGGTGGAACACCTTACCCTCTTACTTTGCAGAGCTATGCTAGAACTTCACCAATCCATGATTGTTAGGAACAGCATTAAGTAACTTTTCTGCAAGTAAAAAACAAATACAAAGACACAAACAACCAACAGCTCCTTAAAGGAAAACTATACCCCCCAAACAATGTAGGTCTCTATAGAAAGATATTGCCTTAAACAACTTATATGTAAAACCCTGCTTCATGTAAATAAACCATTTTCATAATAATATACTTTTTTCGTAGTTTGTGCCATTGGGTCATTATAAATAGAAAATTGCCATTTTAAAAAATAAGGACAGCCTCCTGGGATCCTAGGATCCAACGGTGCACACAAACATACCAAACAAACTATAAAGTTAGGTCACACCAGCCAATTAACAAACAGAGTTCTGTCTTTTGCTTCAACATTTCTTGCTGTTACAGTTAGAGTTGAAATATTTCTGGTAAGGTGATCTCTGAGGCAGCACACAGACCATCACGAAATGGTGGTTCAAGGCAAGAGATGTAATACGGCAATATTTACTTTAATATATATTCCAGTTTGGTAAGATTCTTTAATATGTCACTTAATTTGATATAAACTATCTGTTGCTCAAGTATTTATTTTGGGGGTATAGTTTTCCTTTAACTTCACAAATTAACATATTGGGTGTACAGACAACACCCAGAGCAATCAATTGAACCTATGCTTCATATATACTCAGGATGTTTTAGTTTAAACGGGCAAAGCTGAATTAATTTACACTGCATACTGGCACAATGTATTCCTTTATCCCAACATAGCATAATCTGAGACGGTTTCTGTTCTGTATAGAAAATAAAGGAAAATCCATTCTGTGGACCTTTAATATCACTAGATATTACATGATGTAGGTAAATATTTATAGTCTCTTTTGGCAGGGCTAACCTCTTGTATTGGTTATTGGTTGTTTCTGTATGTTTCTTGTATGTATACACCCATTTATATTGTAACCATAAAATAAACATACTGTATCTATTGCATCCAAGGTTTCAGCCACAGACCCATGACTATGGGTACAGGTCTGGGACCAGTTATCCAGAGACCTGGGCTTTTACTGATAATAGATCGTTCCATAATTTGTATCTTCATACCTTAAGTCTACTCATTTTAACATTAAATAAACCCAATAGGCTAGTTTTGCTTCCAATAGGGTTAATTATATCTGTCACGAATGGCACCCTAAATCCAGAACCCAGCTAAGCTCCCTGGTCTCGGCTCTCACTTCTGCCTATAACTGCCACCTTTCCCCTCGGGGAGAGCCCTTAGCTAATTGGATCCCACCAGGTCTTATTTGAGAGAAGAGCAAAGCTAACAGTTCTGGAACAGCAAAGGAGCATCTCACCAGGATACTGGAAGGAGGACACCACCAGGAACTGGCAGGCCGGGCCATCCCAAGCAGAGAGCAGTCAGACAGGCCAGAATCAGGATTACAGAGCATAGAATAGTTGAAGGCCAGACAAGAGTCAGGATTTAGGGTCAGAGTAGTCAGGCAAAGCAAGCGTCAAACACAGGAAACCAATCAGGATTCAGTAGAGAAGGAACTTACAAATAGAACCTAACAACATGCAACTCGCTGCAGACTGAATTCCCCTTTTATAGTATTCGAATTTTGCACCAAGCACGATGAGGTCATCACGCCGGCGCATAAACCCGGAAGTGGGCCGGCATGTGCACCATAGGGGAACCAGGGGCAGAAGTGAAAGGAGCAGCGCAGCAGGTGTCCATGCTTCAGGAGCAGTGGTGGACACCACTACCCACTAGACCACCAGGGTCCTTACAATATCTTAGTTGGGATCAAATGCAAGGTACTCTTTTATTAATAAAGAGAAAAAAGTAAATGATTTTTAAACATTTTGATGGAGTGTCTGAGAGATGCCCTTTCCATAATTTAGAGCTTTCTGGATAATGGGTTTCAGGAAAATAGATGCCATACCTTTATTATTTGATTCCCATATACCAATATATAAATACAATAGATCCTCTGCTCATGGGATGACTTTGATGTAGTTGACCAGCTTTTTTAGTAGCTGTATGCACAAAATGTCTCAATGTCTTAAATATATTGCTAATGGGTTGAGTGCAGAGGACCTATTGTATTTGTCTATATGTATTTTGTGGTCACAACCTCATTGCACCCCAGCTTAATGGTTTTAAAAATTAGTGGTGAGCACAACTTTCCCTTGTTTGTTATAGTTCATATTGGAGCAGTGACCAGCTCTCTGTTGTAGCTCCCACCACTTCCAGCTATAGTCAGGTGATTCCACTGGTGTCTTATAAAAGCGCAACCAAGTTTGGGAGTTTTACTTTGAAGCAGCAAGTAAAACTTGCAGGTCAAACTTAGTCCCTTTGTAAAATGTTTAATGAAGATATAGAATTCTTTATTAATCAGATGCAATCTGAGAGTAGGACTGGCCAGATATGGGATGACTTTGACGTAGTTGAACAGCTTAAATATATTGCAATATACGTATGGACAAAAAATCCCTGTTTTGTTTAAAGGGTAAGGCATTTTTTAGTAGCTGTATGCACAAAATGTCTCGGGGCAGATTTATCAATGGTCGAATTGGAATTGAAAAAATTTGAAATTCGACCATGTGAATAGGATGTTAAGTAAAATCCTTTGAATTCGAAGGATTTTACCGCAATTCGATCTATTCCATCGAATAGGAAAAATTAGATCAATTGATTAATAGTTCTGGCGAACTAGCTGGTCAAATAAAAATTTAAAGGGGAAGTACTTTGACAGTCGAATGATCGTATATTCGAATGAAATTCGAATGAAATTCGAATTTACAAAATTCACTGGTCACAATGGTCTTCAAAAACGAAAATTCGAGTGTTTTTGAAAATTCGATTGAACTTCAAATTCTTCATGTGAATTTAGTAAATCAGCCCCCCCAATCTCTTAAAGGGAAACTGTCATGGGAAAACATGTTTTTTTTTTAATGCATCATTTAATAGTGCTGCTCTAGTAGACTTCTGTACTGAAACCCATTTCTCAAAAGAGCAAACAGATTTTTTTTATATTTCATTTTTTAAATCTGACATGGGGCTAGCCATTTTGTCAATTTCCCAGCTGCCCAGGTCATGTGACTTGTGCCAGCACTTTAGGAGGGAACTGCTTTCTGGCAGGCTGTTGTTTTTCCTTCTCAATGTAACTGAATAGTACGCAGTGGGACATGGGTTTTACTATTGAGTGTTGTTCTTAAATCTACCAGACAACTGTTATCTTGAGTTAGGGAGCTGTTATCTGGTTACCTTCTTATTGTTCTTTTGTTAGGCTGCTGGGTGGGGGAAAGGGAGGGGGTGATATCACTCCAACTTGCAGTACAGCAGTAAAGAGTGATTATCAGAGCACAAATCACGTGACTTGGGGCAGCTGGGAAATTGACAATACTGTATGTCTAGCCCCATGTCAGATTTTAAAATGAAATATTAAAAAATCTGTTTGCTCTTTTGAGAAATGGATTTCAATGCAGAATTCTTCTGGAACAGCACTATAAACTGATGCATTTTGAAAATAGTTTTTTCCCATGACAGGATCCCTTTAAATATATCGATAATGAGTTGAGTGCAGAGGACCTATTGTATTTGGCTGTGGTTCATAGAATCAAGATATTATACCAGGTTTAGGATATGTCTGGCCTAGAAATCAACTTAAAGAGAGTGTGACAGAGATTATTTAGAGATGAAATATTTTGGAATGATGAAGGTTTAAGTGGGAGATCATATAAGGGCTCAATTACATTCACAAGAGCAGCTGTGATCCTTGCAATTTCCCCAGATATTGAGTGTAAAATTACCTTCATTACCTACTTGAGTCCACCACCTCCTGACCTTTGTGGCCAACTTCAATAGGAACAGCACACCTGCACCTAAAGAACTGAGAGCAGCTCACTCACAAGGCAAACACCATAAATAACACTAGACAAACTTTCATGCAATTGTCTCAATTGTGTGATGAAATGTGTGTGCAGATGCATTCATTTTGGATAATGTGACACAATTGCACTAGGCACAGTCCAAATGCATCAAGCACGTTGCCTCCTTGGGAGGAGGGCCCAATACCCCAACCAACACTGTTTTAAAGCCATCACCTGGAAAGGCAAAGCATGTAGCATAGTGTTTTAACCATGACATTCAGGTCCCAGTGTTTACTATCTTTTTGTACCAACACACTTTTAACAAGTTCTTTACCCAAATAGTGGGTGTTTATGTAGGGTTCCCAAGTAGTTCTAAATAGCTCTCATGGGAGGACCCAGTGAGGTCCACTAATAGTCAGAACTTCTGCTTTAAATAGGATCTGGAGCACGAGGAACAGAGGAAACATAAATGGAAGGGAATTGACTTTGTCTGAAGCCAATGAGATATTCCTATTGCAAAAGTCTCAAAAAGGACTCAATATGCAAATGGGCCATTGTGACCTTTCACCAGTTTCTTTGTTATACAGAACTGTACATACTCCCCCATATGAATAATATGAAAGGTAACTAAAACATCCATCCTTTAATATAGTAATTTCCCTAGTCCCATCTCAGGCTAACTTAGCTCCATATTACTCTTTTACTGGACTTGATTTTATATTTTTTCAGCATAGTATTCTTCATGAAAAGAGTACCTTTTATTTAAAAACGAATATATTAAGACCAAACGCTAGCCATTTAATATGCCTGCCATGCTTTTCACAGAGTCTGTCTCCTTCATATTTTACCTTTTGTATTCATCTCTTATCTAAGAAAAGACCACTACCCTCAGTTACTCATTAGAGGGAATTTTCTGAACAATGAACGTGTTCTATGAATTATCATCTTAAGGCGCTAATCAATTCTTCCTGACATTGGACTTGTATTATAATATATTTCAAAGACATCAGTCAACTGGACGCATTTTCCCAGTGCGTAGAAATCAACGTATGCAAAATATAATATGATAATCATTAGTAAAGGCAAATTCAGATATTGTTTTAGGAATTATCTTCTGCATTAGGCAGTAATGTAGATAACTGTTCAAAAAAATAATTTTCTTATTCTTAGTAGTGTCAATAGCCCAATTTTCCTTTGGGTGTTATAGAAATATATCTGGTTTCACAAATTCCCCTTTTTTTTAAATACAGATCCAAATTTTAATTAAAATGGTTATTACAATGAGGACAATTTACATCTCCTGTGTTTAAATGAATATTAGGAAAAAGGGATCATCATATTAAAATATTCAAAACAAGGGGAAAAACCGAGGTCCACTTGCTCAGTAATGGAAAGGGGATCATTTCATCTAACAAATAATATTTTTACTGAATTTTGGTTTGCATTAAAAAAAAACTTTAAAAAGAGAGAACACTAATTTTAAATAATTATATGCCGGTTTTAATATAGTTTTCAAGAAAATGACTTCTCAGTATTTACCTGTTTTCTAAACAATAATTATTAAAACATTATTAATATTAAATCCATGGTACTTGTCATATGAAGAATATAACCCAATCAAGTGTGTTGAACAATCCAAAACACTCATGGGGCTATTTACCAACATTCAGATTTCTTTTTTTCTCTTTGTGTAAAAACCCTGAAAAAACTCTAATTCAAAACTCCAGCAAGTAAAAGCAGTCCAGGTCCTATAAACGTCAATGGGACATTTACTGTATGTTCTTTTTCATAAAACATTCTTGGTACACAAAATTTTATTTAAAATTATAAAATTAATATTATTAAAATAATTTTTAGTAGTATAGTGATCCAAATTACAGAAAGACAACTTATCCCAAGCATTCTGAATAACAGGTCTCATGTCTGTATATGATTTTAATTATTTAAAATAATATTTTTATGTATGTAATAAGTACAATTGGAAATATTGTTCACAATTTTTATTACATTAGTGTTTATATCTAGTGATGGGCGAATCTACCCCGTTTCGATTCGCGAAAAATTCGCGAATTTCCATTGAAATTCGCAAATTGGCGAAAATTTTGTGAGACGATTTGCGGCACATCTTTGACGCGCATCGCGTCGTTTTCGACACGCGTCACATCGTTTTCGATGCACGTCGCGTTGTTTTCGTCGCGTCAAAAACTACACGTGACTTTTCGCCAGGCGCATTTTCGTTGGCGTTTCACAAATCAGTGGCGAATCGCTGGAATTCGCAGCGAATTCGCCCATCACTATTTATATCTGATTAAAGTGATTAAAGAAAGAAATAAACATTACTTAGAATTTACTGGGTTAATCAGTATTTTTAAAGCACAAGGAAAGTTAAACTAAAGAAGTGGGTCAGAAATGTTGTACATTATTTTTTGAGTTTCTGTACCAGCCCAAGGCAACCACAGCCCCAGTATCTCCCCATCTCCTTTTCTGCTGATTCACTGATTCACATGCTCTGTGCTGCTGTCACTTACTGAGCTTAGGAACCCACTAACAATATACAGTACACATAGGGGCACATTTACTAAGGGTCGAATTTCAAAGGTTTTTTAACCCTCAAATTCGACCCTCGAATTTAGGTCGAATTAAAACCCCTCGAGGGGTTTTAACGCAATTTGATTTCTCGAACAGTCAAATATAAAAGATGTGTGTATCGATCGATTTGAATAATTTTAAGCATTCAATCAAATTTTTAATATTTGATCGTTCGAAAAATCAAATCGCATTAAAACCCTTCGAGGGGTTTTAATTCGACCTAAATTTGATCAAAAAAATTTGGAAGAGTCCTATGGGAGCTTCCCATAGGTTTATATAGCAATTCGGTAGGTTTAATCTGTTTAATTGTTACGTATATCAATTTTTTTTTTTTAAAGGGCCAGTACTTTGACAATCAAATTTGAATTTGAATTTTCAAAGATTTGTCTCAATCAAAGCTGAATAATACAGTCTGCCTGGCTTTGAAACTATACATCCTGGCGAATTTTCTGCAGTCGGTTCTAATAAATGTGCAAATACAGTATATACCAACATTTTTAGCATTACTGTGATACGAAATTTTTTTTAAATAAAATTGGAGAAAATATTTTAGTGATCGATTTAATTAAATCCAAAATAATATTTATTTTATCGATTGAATATTCGAAACGTATATTCGAACGATTTTAATCGACCAATCAAATTTTTTATATTTGATCTTAGGGAAGGATCCCCATTTCGGTAGCAAAATCCTTTGAATTCCTAGTACTTAGAGAAATTTTCAGGACAGGTTCTAGGAGGTCCCCCAAAGAATAAAATGGCAATTTGGCAGCTTTAAGGTGGCAAAGTGTCAAATTTTAAGGATTTTTAAGGGCCAGTACTTCAAAAACTTTTTTATTCAAATCGAATTTTGGCCTATTCGATAGTCGAAGAAAGCCAAAATTACATAGAAATTCAAATTTTTAAAATTATATTCAGATATTCACTTCGACCTTTAGAAAATGTGCCCCTAAAAGTATGGAGATCCAAATTATGGAAAGATTCCTTATCTGGGAAACCCCAAGTCCCGAGCATTCTGGAGAACAGGTCCCACACCTGCACTAACTATAACAAATAATTACTTACTGTACTTTTGAACTCTGGTAGAAATAAAATGCTCATGTAGCTGTTCCGCGATGCTACGAGTAGTAAAGGGCGAATTTCTGCATTTCACGGCCAGCAAATAAATTTGCGAAACAAATAATTTTGACGGCAACAATTTTTTTCATGGTTTTTATTTTATTGATAAATAATATAAAATTCTGAATGGGAGTTTGGTCAAGCTTGGTTTAATAAAAATATGAGATAAATTTGAGTTTTACTAAATAACCCCCTTAGTGTTAAACAGACCATAGGACTTGGGTCTTACACATGCCCCCCCAAATACTGCAGGGCAAAGTCAAGAACAACCAGCAACATACCATTTCTTAGCAAAATAAAAAGCATTCCTTTTCGAGAAACACCTCTCAGGTTAAAAAAAAAAAGTGTTGTTTCTCCCATCAACTCTGAAATCCACATGCTTCTTAAACCACTTGTGCTCAGGAATAATAAATTGATTTGCTTCTCACAGGGTAAAACAAGATAAATAAGTAGCAAACTAAGACAAAGGACAGATGGCAGTGGCTGGTGAGTTCTAATCCTCTTTTCTGAGACACAAAGGGGAAGGAAGGCAAAACAAAGCTTGGTAAGGGGTGTATTACAAACTTGTAGTTATTTATTTATACTCTCTGCTTTTTTTCTACATCACAAGACGGTACAATGTTCTAAATCTCCCGGTGGTTCATCAAAAGGTAAGAAAGAATTTTATCTTTACTCCCTGCCAATGAGTGCATTAGCCTTACGTCTGTTCAATATATAGTTAACCTTAAAGACCATATGGCTTGTTTCTATAGCTAATAAATCAGCCTTTAACATTACAGTTTCTTGTGGAAAGAAATACAGTCAAGACCAAACTACAATGATTTCTCCCCATTCTTCAATGTGAAGTGACATTTTTTGTAACATTTAAGAAAAAGCTGATTTAAAGCTCTGAAAATAAATCATCTGCAACAGTGTCGCCATATAATTCTGAATTCAAAGGTACTGAAATGTCATCTTAACCTTATTAACGCGCTTTGTATTTATGTAAATATTATAGAATGGGAAAATTCTGCTACTTGGGGAAAAAAGTTAGATCTAGATTTCACTCTGAGAAATTTTGGAGAAAACATAAATAATCATTAAACCAAACAAAAAAATCATCCAATTGTTTGATCAATTTAAAAATATAAAAACACTGCTTTTCTATGAAAAATATTGAGAAATGGTCTACCAGTTTCTATAAGTAATTCATTTAAACCAATTTAGCTTTACAGAGTAAAATGCAAATATTTATATATTTCAGGAAGTCACTGTACTGAGATCTCCTTGATTCCCATGGGACCTTGTTATTTAATGAATAAACTACTGGTCTGGGAACTTCAAATCAGACAACATTTGGCAAAGTGATGTAAAATGCACTTGCATATATAGAACACAGAAAATGTTTTTTAAAAGTAGTGTAAATAGAGGGAAAAGTGACAAAATCAACATCAGTAGTGTTGAGCAAAAGTTTTCTCTGAGTTTGGCATGCAAATGATGCCCATAGACTCTAATGGGTGAAAAAAATTGTCACACGTCAAAAACATTTTTGTCGCCCATAGAATTTAATGCATTTTGGTGAATTTTCAGCAATGCGAAACAGGTCAGATTTGCCCATCACTAACCATGAGTTATTACTTTGTCAGCAACTTTGATTATATTTCTGGGGTAAATGATCAGCTACCATACACAACTTTACAAAACATTTCAAGAAACCACAGGAAATGTTGTGAAACTTCACAAAATTTTTAAATTTCAATTTTTTCAAATTGTTTTTGAGATAATGCACTAGAGTCAATGGGGTGGGGGGGTTGCTTGCATTTCAGGCATTTTGAGCTTTTCTATAGTACATACATTGTCCTACCCTGTTAGAAAGATGCTATAACTGTTTTTCATAGGAAAAAACAGACTACCATGTTTAAAATTTCTACCAAACCTGCACCTGGACAACATCTCAAATAGACAGGTGGAGACATGGGGAAGGTTCTGGTCGATGGTTCTGGTTGATGTAGAAGGCATGGGGTGGAAAATATTATATATATATATATATATATATATATATATATATATATATATATAGAAAAAGAAGGATCCGCACACTCCTTGTTCATAGTGCTGAATAGTGTTTATTGGAATTCACATCCAACGTTTCGATCCCTCCCGGGGATCTTTCTCAAGGATATAGTTTCTTGTCTCCCATATCCTTGCTTCTGACTTGGATTGTGCACATGCACTTTAAAGACTTTAAAGGGGTTGTCGAATAAAAATTTAAAGGTGAAGTTATTCGACTGTCGAATAGCCGAATAGATTTTTATTCTAATTATTTGAATCATTTGATTCAATTGAATTTTCAAAATTCACTGGTCTAAGTGGTCTTCAAAAACATTCGAAAATTTAAATTTGAATCTTTTTTAAAATTCGATCGAATTTCGAATTCTTCTTAATTAGTGAAAAATACTTGACAGATATTCACTAGTATAATCAATATTCAATAGTCCAGGTTCATTTTTATAGCAACACCCCTTAAATCACTGAACTACCCTTAGCACTTGATTTTTATGCACCCATTCCAAAACCAATGCTAAGGGGTAGATTTATCAAATTGAATAGCGGTAAAATCCTTCTAATTTGATATTCGAATTTGAAGGATTTTCATTCCCCAACAATTCCCATGGTCGAATATGAGGGTTTTTTAACCCTCAAATTGAACCCTAAGGGGCAGATTTACTAATGGTCGAATTTCGACTTAAAAAAAAAATTTCAAAATTGGACCATGGGAATGGTGGGGAAGTAAAATCCTTTAAATTTGACTATCGAATTCAAAGGATTTTACCGCTATAATGATACCCAATTCGGTAGCATTGATCTGGCGAAGTAGATGGTCAAATTAAAATTTAAAGGGGAAGTTATTCAACCATCGAATATTCGAATATTCGAATAAAATTTTATTTGAATGGTCGAATTTGCCTAATTTGCATATTCGAAGATTCGAATTTGAATTAATACAAATTTGATTGAACTTCAATTCTTCATGTGAATTTCATGTGAATTTTACTAAAATTTAGTTTTAGATTTTTTCATTAATCATTTTTTTCTCTAAAAATTTGTCTTTTTATTTTTCTAAAACTCTAAATTTGTGTAAAATTAAGTGTAAAAACCACAAAAAAAACTCTAATACAAAACTTTGTCAAGAAAAAGCAGTTGAGATCACATAGAAGTCAATGGGAGCTGCTCTGATCCTATTAGACCTTTTATTTAGTCATGCAGACTTTTAGGGGCAAATTTACTATTACTCCCAGAAATTAGGTCGACCAAATTCACAATTCGATAAGTATTCGATCATCAAATGTTTATCGAATTGTTTTAGGCTATCATTTTGCTCGATATCCGATTTCTCGATGAATTCGTACTGATCGTTCAATTTCACCAAAAAATTGCGAAATTTCTTTTGAGCGTCTGAAAAAATCGTACGATTCGAACGATCAAACGCTTCGATCGTATGAATGTTATTCGAGCAGGACTTAGCCTCAGAAGCCTATGGGCAGCTTCCCATAGGCTTCTATTACAATTCGGTAGGTTCAATCTGGTGAAGTAGGCAGTTGAATAACTTTAAAAATTTTATTTCTTCGATCATCGAATGATCAAATATCCGATCATTCGATCTATTTGATATTCGATGATCGAATAAGCCAAATTTCACTTTACGATTTCACGAAAAATTTGTACAATCGTTATTCGATCGAATTCGATCGAACTTCGACCATTTCACGGGAATTTCGTAAATTGTCCCCTCAGAGTTTTTCAGATTTTTGTTTTTGCTATTAAATGGCCGAAAGAGGTTTTGTATTTTTAGAACATTATTCAATAGTGATGGGCGAATTTATTCGCCTAGGTCGAATTCGCGGCGAATTCCCGCGATTCGCCGCTGGCGAATAAATTCGCAAATCACCGGCGAAATTTCGCTTGGCGAAATTGCGCAGAAAAACGAGTCGCGCGTCAGTCGCGCGTCGTTTTTGATGCTACGTGCCGAAAACGATGCAACGCGCGCCGAAAACGACGCGACACGTCAAAGTTGATGCGACGTGCGACAAAGTTGACGCGACGCACGACAAAATCGTCCCGCGACTCGTTTCGTGAATTTTTCGCCGATTCGCAAATTTCTCTAAGCGAAGCGAATCGCGGGAGATTCGCCCATCACTATTATTCAACTTTTTTTTGTCTGTACTTTTATAATCAGATCTTTTAACAACCTTCAGGGCATTTGTGATTTGATGGAAAATGAGTTTAATCAAAAAAAGCCCTAATAAAAAGCTCTAATAATTCTAAATTCTTTGGAATTCACCTTTGGTTCAATGAAACCTCATCATGGATTTTGTCCCAGTGACAGCATATATAATGCCTTTGCTCCAAGTAATGTACTCTTATTTCTGGAGTTTTTTTAAATAACACTTTTGCCTTATGATTTTTTTTCCTTTCTTTCAGATGCCCGTGGTTAGTGAAAATACATGAAATCAACAAAGATTTAGACTTAAATCCAGATTTTCAATTATGTAAATTAAGTCAACTCCTAACTACAAACAATGGAGTACATAGAACAACTGAACATGCTTCTGGATGGCCTTAAAACAATATTATTAGGTTACTACATTTTCCTGCCCTTAGTGAGCACTCAAGGTGTTTTCCCAAAACTTGAAAATATCGGTGCTTTTAAACCTATTACAACAGCACCAGTAGAGGTGACTTGTGGCTCACCAGAGAGAAGTGTCTTTTGCCATAGTGAGATCCATATAAAAAATATTCAGACTTGTACCCAGCGCCTGTGCATTCAAGAATGCCCACACAGATCAAAAATGCCAACTCATCACCAATTTCTTCAAAGTGACCTTGGAAGTTGCATTAAAATGGAAAAAAGTGATCAGAATGGTAAAACCAGAGGCAGCAGCCCTACTAGCTTCATTTTCTATGACCATAAGGATTGTTTTGTTGCTCCGTCCACGCTGAGAACTGGAATGTCTTTCACACTGACAGTGTGGGTGAAACCCGAGAGAGAAGGTGTAATGTAAGTAGAGCGGCATCTGTTACTTTCATGTCCATGAAAATTCAATAACTGATAAAGGCATTTTGTTATAAGGATACTGAGAATATGTAAGCAATAAGGGATATGGTAATTTTTTTATTATGATTGTTCTAACCATTATGATTGTTCTTACAGTAATGCACTAAAGATTCAACACAAAAACAGCAGATTGGAAATTCAATTCTGAAACTTAAGCTTGTATTGTAACATTGTAGGTTATAATGGGTCAGTTGGAAGATGTCCCAGGAAACTTTCTTTGACATGGATCAGTGCCTTAGGCACCTGAACTAATTGTTGTTATTTGTTGTAAGTAGTCTTGGGGGCCAATTTATGAAATTCACTTGAAATGATCGAAGTTCGAGCAAATTCGATCGAATAACGATCGTACAAATTTTTCGTGAATTCGGAAAGTGAATTTTGGCCTATTCGATCATCGAATAGATCAAATAGATCGAATGATCGGATATTCGATCATTCGATCGTTTGATGATCGTAGGAATTAAAATTTTAAAGTTATTCGACTGCCTACTTCGCCAGATTGAACCTACCGAATTACAATAGAAGCCTATGGGAAGCTCCCCATAGGCTTCAGAGACTAAGTCCTGCCCGAATACCATTCGTACGATCGAAGCGTTCGATCGTACAAATTTTTCGGACGCTCAAATGAAAATTCACAATTGAACTATCGGTATCCGATCTTACGAATTCATCGAGAAATCGGATATCGAACAAAATGATAGATTAAAACAATTCAATGGTCGAATGCTTATCGAATTACGAATTTGGTCAAGCTTTTTTCTGGGAATAATAGTAAATTTGCCCCTTGGTGTGATCAAAGTAAAGGTATGGGAAATGTTTTCTAGAATACTTTCTGGATAATGACTCTTTCCGTATTTTGGATCACCACCTTTAATCTAATAAAACAAATTTTAAACATGAAATAATCCCAATAGGGTTATTTTGCTTCAAATAAGGATTAACTACTATGGATCAAGTAAAAGGTACTGTTTTATTATTACAGATACAAAAGATGGCGTTCTCATAATTTCGTCTTTCTGGATAATGATGAATGCCCTTGTTGTAGTATGTTAACTACTCATGGAGAAATCTAGGGCTCAAATTAAAGGAATAGTGGCTTTGGCTACACAGGAACTGGACTGGTGACACCAACAGGGCCTTTGGCTGTTTGTGGGATGTTGTGAGTATGGGAAACCCTTTATGCAGAAAGCTCTGAATTATGGAAAAGCTGTCTCCCATAGACACCATTTTATCCAAATAGTCCAAATATTTAACAATGATTACATTTTTCTCTGTAATAATAAAGCAGTACCTTGTACTTGATCCCAACTAAGATATAATTAAGCCTTATTGGAAGCAAAACCAGCCTATTGGGGTTATTTAATGTTTACATGATTTTCTAGAAAACTTAAGGTATGAAGATTCAAATTACAGAAAGATCAGTTATCCAGAAAACCCCAGACCCCGAACATTCTGCATAATAGGTCACAAGCCAATATTTTTATACCTATCTGGTAAGCCTCTTTTATGTTAAGGGAATTTTCTTATCAATATAAATAATTCTCTTTTTGATTCTAGTGAAAACTTTATAGTGTTTTTGTAAGGAGCAATTTAAAAAAATCTTATTTTCGAATTATTAACTAGCTTTGGTTTTTTTCATTTTACCTGGTTTTTTTTTTATTACATTGAGGTGCCCCAAGCAACCTAGGGGACTGGTGACCCTTTTATCCTACTGTATTTCATTTATTCCTTTCATAGGGTACAATTTTAACTTTTTTATGTATTTAATAAAAATCTCAAAGTTTACATATGCACCAGAGAATTTTAAAGCTGAGTAGTACTATTATGTGTACATTATACATGGTTGCTGTGACATACTGGCCACATTGGATTACTGCATATACTGTTAGTTAAGAAAGCTGAGCAATTCTTTCTGTGGCATATAGCTACCACCAATGCTGGTAGTGTTGCTACCTCCACTGCAAGGGAAGGTTGTGATGACATGGAAAGAGGGGCAACTGAGTCATGGTGTAGAACATGTGCTGCTGTGCTGAAACTGAGGCCATTACTTCATGGGGTGGGGTTGTGAAGTGGTGAACACTGATTGGCCGATCTTTACATCAGTCAGGGAGAGTCCTGTCCATATTTCCTTATTTGGAAAACCAAGTGGCCCAAGCAGCCCTTCCAAATCCTGAGCTGTCCAGGTCAAAACTCGACAGTTTGCAAAGCTACATGCAGGGCTAATTAATTAAGGTATTTAGTAGGGATGCACTGAATCCAGGATTTGGTTCAGTATTCGGGCAGTATTCGGGCATTTTCAGCAGGATTCGGATTCGGCAGAACCCTTGTGCCTGGCTGAACCGAATCCAAACCCTTAAAATCATGTGACTTTTCATCACAAAACAAAGAAGTAAAAAAAAAATTGCTGTTTGCCCTTCCTCTCACTAATTTGCATATGCAATTAAGGGTTCAGATTCGGTTCGGTTTTTGGATGAATCTTTCACAATGGATTTGGGGGTTTGCCCAAATCCAAAATAGTGGATTTGGTGCACCCCTAATATTTAGTCTGCCTCTAAGCTCCAAGGAATGCTTCATCTTAGCATTCAGACAGAATTAGACTTGAAATCACTACGTATAACAAATGGTTAGCACATACAAAAGAATTTACTTTGACGGGGCTGGTTGGCTTAATTTGTACTGATATAGTGCCAGCATTTATGTAACAAGAAAATATCTTAACCATGTCAACTAATGAACTAAAGTATTGTCCCAAATTTACACCAGATCTTTGTACAACACATTAAGGGGCAAATTTACTATTATTCCCCAAAATTCCTTTGATCTTACTTGAAATTCGATCAGCATTCGACCATTTTGTTCGCTATTCGATTTCTCGATTAATTTGTACGATCGGATATCGATCGTTCGATTTCACAAAAAAAAATCGTAAAATTTCCTTTGAGCCTCCGAAAAATTTGTACGATTCGAATGATCAAATGCTTCGATCGTACGAATGTTATTCGAGCAGGACTTAGTCTCAGAAGCCTATGGGGAGTTTCCCATAGGCTTCTATCGCAATTCGGTAGGTACAATCTGGCGAAGTAGGCATTCTGACAATTTCAAATTTTTTATTCCTTCGATCATCGAATGATCGAATTATCGAATATCCGATCATCCAATCTATTTGATCGATTCATTAATTCAGTATTCGATGATCGAAGAGGCCAAATTAGAATATCCGGAAAAAAAAATAAAAAAAATTTGAATCGAATTCGATCAAACTTCGATCATTTCACGTGAATTTTGTAAATTTGCCCCTAAAACTCATTATGCAAAGCCAATAGCTGCTGTATTTGGTAACCTTATTACTTAAAAAAGAGTATCAATCCTGCAAAATCATATTCTCAAGTGGCACTCAATGTACAACAACTTGTGTGTTTTATTGCGATCCCAGAAAACAATTTGAGTATTAGCGCCTTATTCGAGTGCACTCGAAAATAAGGCTTGTGCATTAAATGTCTGCTGGGAACACAAGAAAGAGCAGTAGTGGATCAAATAATGATGAACTGTTTTTTTTGCCAGGCATGAATTTGTGCCAAAATTACTCACTAAGTTACATCTACTAATTTCTTTTTTTCTAAACTTCGCCAAGACAAAAAAATTATTGCAAGAAAAAACACCCATTGACTTTTTATGCATTTGTCACACAAAAATGTGACCTATTGACTTCAATGGATTTCGCAAATTTTTTGCTAAAGTGAAACGGGACACATTTGCTCATCACTTGTCATGAAATCATGCAATGGAAGCTGTAATTGCATGATCATCATCACTAGGCTTGACTGATCGATGTCGAAACTAGGGGTAGGCAGAAGTGGTTCATGCCAAGTCTGGACAGGGAGGGGGCACTAGGCACGTAAGTTTTCTGTCTGCCTACCCCTAATTCAGGGTCCTGGAAGATCACTGGATGGCCTTCTCTGATCACTCAACTGCTCCCTACTGCTTGCTCACATACTTGTGTGGGTAATTCTCTAAACTGCTGATAAATTCGGAAAACACTGAAAATTTTGCATTAAGTCAATGGGTGTTTTTTCTTGCAATAATTTTTTTGTCATGGAGACGTTTTTGTCTCGGCGAATGTTTGTCCACATTCATTCAAGTCAATTGCCATTTTTTCTCAAGTTATTTCTCACTCACAATGCATTTAAGTCAATAGGTGTTTTTTGTGTTGACTTTTTTGTCACTGCGACTTTTTGCTGAAAACATTTGCAAATGGTGAAATGCTGAAAAAAATAGCTCATTCCTATTTATAATAAATAGTGAAAATCCTGAGAAAGCACACATTGAGTATGGGATATTTTGATTAATAGACGGTGATGGACATGGTTCACAAATAGTGTAGCATTACACTGTATTACAACTACTTTTACCCCAAAAGTTGCAGCAAACAAAATATTAAGTCAATGTTACATACTATAGTCAAGAGATTTTTAAGAATACAAGCCTGATGTTGCTGTAATATAGTTTCCCACCGTGTTTTAGTTTAAGCATGCATGAATTTGTAATCAAGCAACAAATGAGTAAAACATGGTTGAGCAAATGCTGTTTATTTCCCTTATAGTTAGCTGAAGAGTCTTCTTTGTGTTAACAACTGAACTTCGCCACAACATTTAATCTACTTAAACAACCATCTGTTTTAAGACAATTTTTGGGGTCTTAAAGGATTAATTTTACTTGTCAATATAATTTGCTCTGTTGGGTGGCAGAGTGTTTTATAAGCCATATTAATGGAGATCATTGTAATGTCTACACTAAAGCTAAATAGCTCTACAGTGAGAGGTCACTCAATTCTTGCTGGAAATCTTCTACCATTCAGCAAATGTTACTTTGCATGTTATTTTTTCTTTCCAAGAAGGACTTTATTCAATGTTATTAAGAGAAAAATACTAGCTATGAGGGTACTTTTTTCTTTCTGAGAAACGTACAAAATTATTTAGCAACTGTGTTTTTTTATAGTTATCTCTAGTGTGTGTAATGGTCAGTGCCATGTGTAAGAAGCTCTTATAATATGGTTACGCTGGATATACTTTTGCTAATGCGGTTAAGAAATTAAGTTTAGTCACACACACACCAAGTCTCCCAGTTCAAGTCTCCCTTCAGAGAGGTTTGTACTAACCCCTTGAGTACCCTGTCATCAGAACTACTTCCTTTCTCTAACAAAGTAGCAGTTATTTCAGGCTTCCAGTTATCTTAAAGGGCAAGGAAAGGCAAGCATTTTTACTTTCTTTAATGAAAAAGAAATCTATCTCCAATATACTTTAATTAAAAAATGTGTGCTGTTTTTATAAGAAACCTGACTGTATGCAGTGAAATTCTCCCTTCATTTAGTGCTGAGGATAGGAATTGTCAGACGGTCCCTAACTTCTGGCAGGGAAACAAGCATACTTATGAACAGCAGGGGGAGCTCCCGCCTTACTTACCAGCCATGCAGAGCTCAAACAGCTTTGTTTTTTGATCATTTATGACGATCAGGCAAAGATGTATAACAAAGTTACAAGATGACAGCCCCCTGTTGCCAACTTTGAAAGTATAAATAATTTGATTAGGCAATAAGTTCATGTTTATGTTTAGTATACAAAATACAGCATTTCTAGCCTTATTCTATTTTAGACTTTCCTTGCCCTTTAAAGGAGACATATTGTGTGAAAAACAACAATTTATCAGTACATTATACTTTTTTCAATATAGAAGGAAAGTGCTTTAAAAAAGTAGTGTTTTGGGTTGATTTATTTAACATTTCAACAAAAACCCTATTAGTCCTGCCCATCTGTTCCACTTCCTGCTGCCTCCTTTCCCAGGCTGTGCAGGGGAGCCAAGGGCACTCAGCACACTGTACTGTAAGATAGGAACTCATCAGTAGACCTGCTACTGAAGCTTTGCTTTTGTGAATGCATGTACAGAGCATTCGGCCACACCCCTATAAGCAGCAGTTCTGTTTATGGCTGAGATTCAAATAATTTTTATAATTGAGCATTCATATATGTTGATGAGTGAATCTGTTCCATTTGCCTTCGCCGAAAAATTAGCAAAACTGCAAAAAATTCACAAAACGCATTTAAGTCAATGGGTGACAATTTTTTTACACGCAAATTTTTTTATTACCTGCGCTACAAAGCTTCAAAGTCAATAGGCCTTTTCTTATGGGGACTTTTTCGTCCAACTGCATGGGTGCTTTTTTCGTCTAGGCTTCATTTTTGTCGCAGCAAATTTTTCCGCTGTGAATGTTTGCTGCAATTTCATGAAAAAATTTGCTGATGGCAAAATGCAGAATTTTGTTGCAAATCCATGGCTGACAAAAACATGCTGCAGGAAATGGACTCCTTAACAATAATAATTAGCAGAATAATCAAGATGAGAGCTTAACAAGACAGAAGGGGATATCTCTGCAGCTGTTTTAAAATATGTTTATGACACAAGTACATAAATAGAGATATTTTCATTAAATTTCCCACATGCTGATACTTTCCTATTGCTTTTTGAAAAACAGGTGAGAGCCTAACACAAAAAGTAACTTCTCTCCTAGAAATCTTGTAGTTCTGTCATTAGTACTGATGAGAGAATCTGTCCAATTTCAGTTTGCAAAAAAAATTCACAAAACAATAAAAAAAGTTGTGAAATGCATTGGAGTCAAAAATAGGGGACACGTTTTTTTTGTACATGACAATTGTTTTTGGAGCGCTACAATTTTTTTCTCACTCCAAATGCATTACATTAAATGGGTTTTTTTTTCTTGTGGCAACTATTTTGTCTCAGCCACTTTTTTTTTGTCCAAATGCATTAAGTCAATGGCCATTTTTTCATATGGACAATTGTCTTGCCAACTTTTTGCTACAGCAAAAGTTTCTGAGTGGAAAAAGATGGTGTAATTTTACTGCAAATCCATTCCTAGTGAAAAAAATTCCCCTACCAGTAGTCATTAGTTTACAATTTTTCTAGCACAACCAAAATTAAACTTCTTGTAGGTGTTAGCAATAATGATTCATTGTCTGTTATATAACAGTATGCATTCTACTGTATAACTCAAATATTAATAAGGTATTGCTTAAAGAAATGTAGCTGACCTTGTTTGAATGCAATCACAGTAGGTGTTAATGTTATGGACAATGTGGTAACTGATTGGCTTGCTAAAATTCCAGCTGGTACTGTAGGTAATTTATGAGATGAACAAGATGTAGAACTGAAAGATTGTTATTGAAGAGATGGGAGGTGCCTTCTCCTCACACCATCTGGTCAGAAAAAATAGACCAAAACATGGATTAGTCCTATGCAATATTTGTATTTAGATCAGGTAAATAATGTTTCAACAGTGCATTAAGGGTATTATTATACCATATAAGTAGGACTTTGGGATGCATCTTAACTTGCTTTCCATGTCTTTTAGGCATTTTCCATGCAATTCTAAAATCTGGCCATACCTTTATATCAAATAATAAACTTTAGTCACTATTCTAGTAAACTGAGCCATTCTTGAGACCTTCAACTGTGTTTTACCAAATCCCAATCAAAAGAGAACAACATTTTTTAGAGACTAAAAGAAAAAGTTAGATTTTAGGATATATTTTAAAAATATAATTATATAAATGTTATAATTTTAAAGGTTCAGTGTGGTTTTCATTGTAAAAGTAGTAGGGTACTGTCACTGTACATGAATGTGGCAGATGTCCAAAAAACAGTGAATCCTGTGGCAAACAATTCCTTGAACAAGGTCTCAGATAAGACATGATAAATAAGGGCAAAAATGTATTTCAGAATTCGAGCACATAGGGAAAAACCCTGAAAAAATTGTATGATTCAGGCTTTTGCTCTATATTGTTCACTTTTTACCCAAGCCAATTAAATTGAGCTTTTTTAATAATAAATAATCTTTTTATTTAAGATAAATGAGATACATTCAGGTTTTAGTAGATAACCTTCTTAGTAATGAGCAAAGTTTTTTCACCATGCATAGATTCCCTGAGAATTTCAGCAGTTTGGCAATAGTGGATTTTTTTGTGAAACTGCAACAAAAAGTTGCTGCGAAAAAAATTTAACAAGAAAAAAACACCCATTCATTTCAATGCATATGTGTGAAAAAACTTGACCAGAAAATGCCCAATTGGACTGTGAAAAAGTCTCAAATATTTTGCTACAAAGAAGTCTCCTTGAAAAAAAGTTGCCACAACAAATAAAGTCACCATTATATTTTGCAACAAAAATGTAGCTGCAACCAAAAAAAAGCTGCAAGAAAAAAGATTCCCATAGACTTTAATGCATTTTGCAAATTTTTCAGCAGTTTTGCGAATATCTCGCTGAAACAAAATGGGACACATTTGCTCATCACTACCTACTTTCCATTGTCTTTTATGTGCAATCATTGAAGCTAAACCCACCCAGTGTGTGTTTTATTTGGTGCAAAGATGCAGAGAATGGGCAATTGTTATACCCACCGATCTCCAGCCTATGAAATATAATGTTTGTAGTCATTATATAACATATAAGACAATACATTTATATTAAAAACAAGTCTGTCGACACAAGCAGTCATGGGGTAAGTTGGGGCATCTCACCAAATAAGTTGAGTTGTTGAGTGTTTTGACACATGTGTTATGCTGCCAGAGTGACTCATTGCTGCTGAGAATCCTTGGTTGGTGCCTTTATTTACTCATAGGAGCGTGCAAAAAGAATGAAGGCAATTCCTTATGATGAATATCTACATTAGTACATCATGGCTAGCAGGGTTTATGTTTATCCCCATCTTTTATGAGGAACATAGGTTTCCTAATGCCTAACCAAAGAACAACACTGTCTCCAAATCTACAATTCCTTGTGATGAATATCTACATTAGTACATCATGGCTAGCAGGGTTTATGTTTATCCACATCTTTTATGAGGAACATAGGTTTCCTAATGCCTAGCCAAAGAACAACACTGCCTCCAAATCTACAATTCTCCTTTTGGAATCAATGTTCTATAGACTAATTTAGCGTTTCAAATAAAAATATAGGCTCCGTATACAATGCTTGATTAGAAATGGATTCGAGTACATTTTTGCTACCTCCTTTCCCACATATTTTTCAGAATGCATTTAATTATTTGATTTCTCTCATCCGCCAAGAGAATAAGTTATGTACTAATTGGTTGAATAATGGAAACCTATTTGTCTCTAAAACTGTGCTCCCAACAGAGATCTCGCCACGGCAGTTCCTTTGAATATATCCACTTGTGTGTTAAGAAATAATGTGCAATAATATCTTTGAATTTCCGTTGCTCACCTGAGGCAACTCTTAAAAATAGCAGCTATCATTAGATACACAATGCATAAAATCTATTAGGATTTGTTAGCCGTTGGCACCAAATTAGGATGAATAGTGTTATGCAGCTTTGTTTAGCAAGGGTAGGAAAGTAACTAATGAGGCAGTCATTTAAGTGAGTACTTCACTATACAGTGCTGCTATTTTGTGCCTTTCCTTCACTTGCATTCGTGCATGGACGATTATGTTTTTATTAGAAAAAGTATCATGTAAACTTAAAGTACTGATGAAGAAAGCCCCGAAGACATGAGCTGATACCATGATACAGACAACAGGGAATCTTCCATCTGCAAAATTTAAATGGAATAAAAAGGAAAAGATAAATGTCTTCTCTGTGCCTAATTTCCCTTGGTTTCCTTATCTTAGAAGAATAGCAACTCTCTTTGTTTCCTATTTTTTTTTAGGAAAAATATATATCTTATTAATAAGAGGGGCTTATCTTGCATGCATTGTCATTTCATTTAAAATGGATAGTAATAGATAGTAGAGGAGTAATGATTTTTTGTTTGGGGAAAAAAGCAATACTACCTTTTTAAAGGGATACAAAACTAAAACTAAAAGTAATATGTGATGTTGCCTTATTTAGATTTAATTGTTAATTTTTAAGATGTATTTACACAGGAGAAATATATCTTTTTCCTATATCCTGAAAATTATTATTCATGAGGGGCAAGCTGATGGAGCACTTCCCCATCCCAACTTCATATCATTCAGATACACAAGTGAGAGCTGGAGGGCACATAGTGCAAAGTAGCCATGTGTTTATTATCTGCCTAATAATATTCGATATACCCAAGATGTAAGTGCTGGGTAAACCTCAGAAAATCTTATATTGTTGGATGATTACTAGTGAAAAAAAAATCTTAAAATTTCTGAATGGCTTAATGAAGGTCCAGTATGATCATTGTACCTGCTATTACCTGCTATTACTTGCTGAAGTTTTGTATTTGAGGTTTTTGTGGCTTTAACACTTCTTAAATCTTTTAAGTGTTTTAAAAAATGGAAGAAAGAAGATTTGTGAAAAAATAGAAATTTGAATATTATTAAATAGGGGTTTTGTCACTTGCAACCATAAATCATCCTATTGACTTGCAAATGTACCAAAAGTTTGTGTAAACAATGTGTCAATTATTGTGTATTGCCCCTTGGGCATTTTTGTTTTGGTAGAATCACATGACTAGAACATAAAAGCAAGGCCCATGTTTTCCAATGCTTCTTTTTCACTAAATTGTAAAACTGTAAACTGTAAAATATAAATAAAGGATAATAATAATAAAATGCTTTAGGTTTACATAAAAACACCACCTGGTGTCATTATAGAATACCTTAAAGTCAATGGCTTATTGGAGAAATCTTTGTTTCTTGTGTTTACACATTTTGAGCCTTTAGGATTAGGAACCAACATATTGATAACTTTCTTCTGTTGCATGGGGCAGATTTACTAATGGTCGAATTTCGAAGTGAAAAAATTTCGAAATTTGCCCATCAAATCAAAGGGCTTTTTTTGATTGAAAATGGACCTATTTTGATTGAATAGGTCCATTTTCGATTGAATAAAAATAGTTCTAATCATTCGATTGCATAGTTTGAATTGAACAATTCAAAGGATTTTGCGCAAAATCCTTCGAATTCCTAGGACTTCAAAAAAATTTCAGTATAGGTTCTATGAGGTCCCCCATGGGCTACAATGGCAAATCGACAACTTTAAGGTGGCGAAGTGTCGAATTCAAAGGATTTTAAAGGGCCAGTATTTCGAAAATTCAACTTTCGAATTTTCGGTCAGGTGCTAGGAGGTCCTCCATAGGCTAAAATGGCAATTTGGCAGCTTTAAGGTGGTGAATAGTCGAGTTCGAAGGGTTTTTTTAAAGACCAGTACTTCAAAATTTGAATTTTCAAATTCTTTCAATTTGAATCAAAGTTTGGATATTCAGTAGTCGAAGTAGCCCAAAATTACTTCAAAATTCGAATTTTTGAAATTCAAATTTTATTTGAATATTCATTTTGACCCTTAGTAAATGTGCCCCTTGATGTTGCATGGGAAACACAGATCTACCAAGTGTCAATCCTCTGTTAACATAAAAATTGCACACTTAGGGGCATATTTACATATTTAACATTGGGATTTCAGTTTTTTCATGTATCATGAAAAAAACATGAAAACTGTGCGAAGTAAAAGCAGTTGAGGTCCCAATGAAGTCAATGGAACTTGCAATAATCGGAATGGACCTTTTTTTTTAGAGGTTTTCAATTTTTTTTTGCTATTAATTGGCCAAAAAACTATAATTTTTACAGGCTTAGAGATATTTGTACTTTTTAGCACATTGTTTTTTTTAATTCATACTTTTGATATTTGGATCATTTAATACATTTTATTTTAATACACTATTATAAATTTAATGGTATTCGTTGTTTTATAGAAATAGAGTAATGGTGTTTTCAAAAAGCTCTAATAGTAAAAAAATTCCTTCAATTAATGGGCCTCTAAGACCCTGAGCTTACCATGTAGTTTTTATTTCCCTCCCTGTGAAGGATTCGAGTTACCAACTGGTAAACCTTATTTAACAAATGTGCTGGAAAGACAAACTTTTCTTGAGAAAGAAAAATTGATAGAAAAACGCAAAAGAAAAATCACAGAATATTTGAATTTTGCTAAATCTCCCACTTTGTTTACTATGCAATTTGGTTCAAGAAATGACTATTATACAGATAATGGATTTAGAGCTTTATGATTTTGCTTAGATGCCTATGGTTTGGTATTACTTTAAACATTACGGAGCACCAGGCCAATTTGTCCTTAATAAGAAATCTATATTATAGACATGTTTGCCAGTTTCAGAGTCAGTATATTTTATGCAATGCCTTTATATATCTGTTATATAAGCAAAGGATCAGAACATAAATATAAATTCAGGGCTAATCATTTCTATCATCGTCCTTTAACATCCTTTGGAAGTGTGGTAATAAAGCTCAGTCCTGGACTAACTTCCATTTCCCAGGTCAATTTAATACAATGGGGAATTAAGTTCTAACACTGTAATTATATTTCCGCCACAGGGAATGTGGTCTTAGTTGCTCTGAGATAAATTACTAACAACCCAATTCTGTCACATTCAAACATTCTTGCAGACCTCCCAGAAGCACTTGATTTTTTATTGCATCTTTCTTGTGGGCTGGGGCAATGCAAGGAAGATGTTTACAGAAGATACTGTATTTTACTTATAATTCTCTATAAGAACAGTACTATAAGAACAATAACACAACTATAATCCATAGTTTTAAAATAAATGTATAATGAAATATAATCATTATAATATCTGACGTAGGAGCGATAAGATTATATAGGAATAAAGTAATCTTACTATAGTTTGTAAAGAAACGTATCAGACGTCACCGAGGAGTTTACTTTTGTCCTAATATTTTACAACAGGCGTGAATTGCTTTTTTTATTATTAAACAATACCCTAGTTTCAATAAATAGAATTCATTGGGGGGGGGGGCTCTGGGGAGAAGCAAATTAACTATGATAAAGCACTAATTACAATAAAGTAATTTTTATGGGTTTTGTGTATATAAAGAATAATTTTCCACCACTGTAAAATATAACTATATTAGAAGTCACTGAGGGGTTCTTTTCTGCAGGGTGAGTTATACAGAGAACTGAGGGAAATGAGTATCACTCATGTATTATAAGGTATATCAAATAGATCTGTTTTCGATCGAAGAAAAACCGTTCGAATCGTTTGATTGCATAGTTTGATTCAAATGATTTTAACAATTTTTTTTAAAAAAAGCTTTGATTTTTCAGTACAGCTTCCAGGAGTTCCCCCATAGGCTACAATGGAAATTCAGCAGCTTTAAAGTGGTGAATAGTCGAATTCGAAGGATTTTAAAGAGACAGTACTTCAAAAATTCATTTTTTTTCAATTCAAATTGAATTTTTGGCTGTAAGTTTTTAGCCCAAAGTAGCCCAAAATTCCTTTGAAATTCTAATTTTTTAAATTCAAATTTCATTTGAATTTTTCACTTCGACCCTTAGTAAATCTGCCTCTAAGTGATAAGGATATTAGAAGTCACTTAGGGGTTCTGTGACCATATAAAGGCAAAAGCATGCAGGCTGAGTTATACAGGGAACTATAATTATTACTAATGTATTATAAGGGATAATGTAACCCTACTGTAAATGATAAGGATATTAGAAGTCACTGAGAAGTTCTGTGGCCATATAGAGGTACAATGCTGCAGGCTGAGTTATACAAGGAACTGGGTATCACTCATGCATCTCAAGGCATAATGTACCTCCTACTGTACATTATAAGGATATTAGAAGTCACTGTGGGGTTCTGTGACCATACAAAGGCACAAGACTGAAGGCTGAGTTATTCGGGGAACTCTGACCATCACTCCTGTATTATAAGGCACAAATTGTACCCACTACTGTAAATCATAAGGATATTAGAAGTCACAGAGCTCACATTATGATTATAACGAATAATATACCTCTAACCACAATATCAAGGGACACGAATTGCCAACCTGCTGCCCTGAGCTTGTTGCTGCACTAAACTGCTAGAGTTCTCTGTAATAACAAAGTCACAATTGTGACATCACTAATGTAAACAAAAGTAATCATAAATGATAACATTGTTAAATTTTTCTGCAGATCATGCAACTGCTAGGGGACTTATTATCAACTAGATGTTATTTGGTCCCACAGCAAAATAATATCCAGAGGTTGTCCTGTTTTATCAACATATGTAGAAATGGCTTTTTCTTTGGGCCTCATGCCCCCCCCCCACCACAGTCACAGGGTCTGTATCCTCTGTAGTTATACCCCTGCTTCTAATACCCTCATATTTTACAACAGCGACTACATTATTTTTTTTTATACACACGCTTCAGTGAGTAAGGATAGAATTATTTTTCAAAATACCTATTGTGACATCACTAAAGTTTTTTTAGCTCTGAAAACATACAATATGTACTATATGAAATACTTTGCCAATGGCTATTATGTAAGAGGATATATAAGAGGACTGAGGATGTCCAACATGCTCTTCACAAGAAATTACTAACCAGACTGCCAGTATCATATGGCAATAAATTACATACTTCAGTTTTTTCCAACATTTCTTTAAAAATATAATGAAGGCACATCATGCAGTACCTTGGAAAAGTCAAGTATTGTTAACGCTCACAGATGTGTAAGATGGTCTAAAAAAAACTGTCCCCCTACCTAGATGATAATGCCTCTTTAATAGACTAGACAGAAATATGAAACAGTTATATCGAGTTCCTGAGTTCCAGCACAGCAGTATCTAAACAGTGCAGTAGGGTAACAGGATTAAAGAAGAAAATGTCTTTTTCCATTAAATACTATCTTTACATTAGATTTTGTGTACTCTTAAGCTGTACTGAGCTGCATTTTATTTTGCCATATATGTTTACTCGAAAATGATTTCGATCTTTTTCTATTTACTTCTTAAGGTGTGTGATAGAAAAGTCTGCTGATGGGCAGATTGTGTTCAAACTCACAATCTCGGAGAAAGAGACTGCGTTTTATTATCGCACAATAAATGGTTTGCAGCCTCCTATAAAAGTAATGACACAGGGGAGATTTCTTGTGAAGAAATGGATTCATCTTAGTGTGCAGGTGAGTAAAAGAAAGAAGAAAAAGGGAAACAACATTTGGTTAAACATGAAAAGTGTTTCAAAATGATGTGTGAAAATCACCCCTGGAGATGTTCTAACAGCATTTGAAAAATGTTACATTAAGTACATTAAATAAATGCAAAAAATAAGTAATAATATACTGATGTTCGTTTACATATTAAAGGGAATGTTTGCTTAAAAACAAACTTTTAGGGGCAGATTTATTAAGGTTCGAAAGGAAAGGTTTTTTTTTTGTGAGAGAATGTAAAAGCACCTACTGTAATGTAATTCAAATGTAAAATTTATCACACCTCAACCATGGAAACAGTTATAATGTGGTAATCAGCTGCCTAAAACCTGCCGAGTTAATTTAGAAGTCAATGGCAGAGGTCAACTGAACCATTTGAATATGTTTATTACCTTACTGTCATTCAACGATTTTTTCGGAGTCGGGACTTTATATTATATTATAATATTTGTATTATATATTAGACATAGTTTTTTCATAAATAACCTACCATTTGAGTTGTGAGTACATTTAAATTTATTCCCATAAATTCGAAATTCGACCTTTGATAAATAACCCCCTAAGTATGTAGTAGACACAGCTATTCTAGTACAATTCTATGGGGCAGATTTACTTAGAGTTGAAATCGAGGGTTAAAAAACCCTCAAATTTGACCATGGGAATAGTTGAGGAAGTAAAATCCTTCGAATTCGAATATCAAATTCAAAGGATTTTACCGCAATTCAATTGGTTGAATGATCGAATAGAAAATATTCGATCAATCTGTAAAATCGTTCGAATCAAACGATTCGATAAAAAATAATGAAAGCCAATTCGGTAGCTTTGATCTGGTGAATAAAAATTTAAAAGGGAAGTAATTTGACTGTTGAATAGTCGAATACAGTCAATAGGATTGAGAGTTCACTTAATGGTCTCCAGAATATCCCAATGCAAGGGCTTGACATAGGAAGTATGTACCTTCCTGAAGAAGCATTTTTGTACACATTCATGTTTCTGTCTGCGATTCTATATGTAAAAGTGTGTTTTTTTTACAGGAAACAACATTGTTGTGTTTATACGGGAGGAACAAAATATTGTTTTGTAGAAAAGAAAGTGCCCTGAGACAACAAAGATCAGAAGCAGAGTGTAGGGGGCAAGTGAATGAATGTGTACAGTTAGACAGATACATAGGGGTGAACTCTTTTGTTTTGAGTATGTATAAAGTTATAACAATTCAGAAAACTCGGTTGGCTTCTTGTGATATAGACACACATATACTGTATAGTGTAGATGTTGACATCCACCTTTAATAATTCAAATATCATTTGAAGGAATTTCAGGAGTCTGAAGGGATTTACATATGAATTTAGAGGTACTGGTTGTATAATTATTTACTTTTTCTCTGTACATGTATCTTAACATTTAGGGGCCTATTTATGAAACCTCAAATTTTCTGGTTGAATTTTTAAAGGGCAAAACTCAAATTTATTTCTATATCTATATCTAAATCCAAAAATACTCCATCTCAAACCTGTCAATGTCATATAGAATTCAATGGCAGATGTCACTAAAATTGTTTCTTGACATTGTGATCTGCACTGGATAATATAATAGTCAGGGTTTCATTTTTATCCGATAATCCAACAAAGTCAGGTTTTTGGGTTTTTCAATCGTAAATTTCGAATTAGATTTTTTAAGAAGAATTATTGATAAACGAGTTCAATTCATGGATGGAAGTTTATTTCACTTGTGTTAATAAAAATCTGAGATACATTCAAGTTTTAGTAAATAACTAGTGATGGGCGTATCGGCTGCGTTTTGCTTCACTGAATTTTTTCGCGAATTTCAAGAGAAATTCGTGAAACGGCGAAAAAATCGTGAAATGTCGCCGCGTCTCATTTTTGACGTCCATTGCCGGCATCCAAAAAATGAGTCGCCACGAATTTGGTGCAGCCGAATAAATTCGCCCTTCACTATAAATAACCCCCTAAATGTTTTTCTAACACTTTTTACCCCAAATTGTAATATACAGTACAAATATAACTCGCGAGGTATATACACTTAAGGGCAGATTTACTAAATTTGCATGAAGGATTAGGATATTCGCTCAAATAGTCTATTTTCGATTGTGCGACTATTTGAATATGCAAATTAAGTATTTTAGATCATCGAATATGAAATATTCGGTCGCATCAAATAGATCAAATAGATCAAATAGATTGAATAAATATATGTTTGATTGCTCGAATATTCAATTCGTACTAATTTTTGTGCAAAATCGTTTACAATTACGATTTTGACAAATATTTTAAAAGTGCTCAAAACCAGCGAATATTTTATGCAATTTTGGTGAATATTTATTTGCCAATTATTCACCAGTTGAATTCGAGGGCTAAAAGCCCTTGACAATTTGACCCTAAGTAAATCTGCCCCAAAGTGTCATACTGTACCATGATTCTTTATTGTTAATGGCACCTCATGTGTAACATAGTGAAACAAGTTTCACTGGACAGTAGAAAAAGCATAGAAAAAAAACTGATGAAAATTTGAATTCGAATTTTTGGTATACAGTCAACACATCACAAAACTCCTGGCCTACCAAAGAGTTGAGCAGAAAAATATGCAATATAAGCATCATAATTAATGTAGCTGGGTAAAAAAATGGGTGTAGCTGGGGAGTGATGGCTCAGTTGGCGGAGGTGGTGGATTTAGAATAACCTTGAATAAAAATGTTGAATTTATATGAATCCTTATACAAAAACCTTGAGATCCTCAAATTCTTCATGCAAATATCAACAAGAACAAGAACCCAAAAACCACTTAAAGATTTTACAACTAAAAAAGGACAAATCCCATTGTCTTCTACATTATATTGACTGTTTTTAGATGGCAAAGCTTTATATTAGTGTTTTTTCATTTATTGAATAAGTTACACTTTTTTGTGGTTTAGAATAATTAGTATAATCAATGATTTTTAGTGCTAAAAAGATGTGAAAACAAATGAAATAGGAACATTAGTAAATTGACCCCATAGTTTCACAATTAAAATTTCATAGAATAAGCTCTTACAGATTGGATAAATAGGTATCTGTATATTACCACAATAAAGTTGACAGGACCATGTGACCTTGTTGAAAGGTAGGATTTAGGCAGAAGCTGAAACTTGGAAAATAGGACAGTCAACAAATAACCAGACAAGTGGTACCCAAAGGGTTAAAGAGTCAGGTTAATTTTCAGGCAATGGTCATGGCTGACAGAAGTCAGGCTGGAGATTGGAGAACCAACTCAGGAACTTGCTAAGACCATCCACCAATGAAGTATTGAACCCAAGTCCTTGTGGTATAACCAGGTATAACTTGAATTGATGGGATGAAGCTACATCCTCAACATTATTATGTCAGTGACATCATATTCTATTTGCCAAAAAAGTCATAAAAAAAGTCAAAACATTGGCAGTTTTTCATATTTTGATGTGGGAATATGTTTAAAAGTTGTAAAAAAAAACTTTTTTTAACAATTTGAAGCTCATGCCACATTTGTTTTGATATGAAGAAAGTAACTCTTGAGAGAATTTGTTTAGAAATGTACATGATGATAACGTTTCACTGGTGGAACTTCTCTAACATTCATCTGCCGAGGCAAAACTTTGCATTTTGATAAATACGCCTCTTCACTGTAAATTAACATCTAATAAGGTTGTACAAAGAGCCATCAGAGGCGAAAATGGGCCCTTTAGTAAATTTGCCCCACAGAGTTACTTCACTGAGTGGTATGCTATTTCTGGGAGATTTTATATTCAATAGTTACTCCAGGTATAGTGTTACTACTACCATTTCTTTACAGAATCAGTCAGTTGCCAGATTTTCCATGTGACAACAGAACAATATTATAGATTCCTTAGGAAAAGAGATAATAAGGATTGAAACAGAAAACAATTTAAATAGAAACTCTTCTCCCCTTTTCCTTTCCATCCCCCATAAACGGAATTGCTAGAAGAGATCTGCTGAAAGTCCAAAGATTCTTTGCAGTCACTTCATTATCTCCTGAGAGGATGTTTGCATAGCCACAAGAATTAAATACTTCCAGGTTTCAGCGGTAAAGAGCTCTGTGATAATTAGCACATTAGTTGCATTTAGTAATTAGTTTTGGAGTGTTTTATGCAGCCATTTCCAAGCGGCTCCATATTAGATTGACTTTATTAGACAAACTATGAATTATTGCATAATTGCTGTCACCTGGTATTTCACATTCTGTGTACGAAATTGCGATTGTTCTTTTTTTTCTTCTGAAAATCAGGTTGTTCCTAATGAATTTCTATTGAGCAACCCCAAAACAGATTAAACAAAAGCCGTTTTTAGAAGTTTACCAGCAGATGTCAGATTGATGTGGCTTATCTGGGTTCTCTGTCTACAATTATAATACATAATCATTTTTGTAGCCTTTATTTTGCCTAGTCCTATCAGTGTAACTCTGCCGCAGCTTGGCAGACAGAGGCACGTTAAAAGCCTTCGCAAGAAAGTTTAGAATCAAAACACAAAAGGGAGACCATGGCAATATTACTCTCTAGAGAATAAATGCTCTTAGAATGCCTATTGAAATCAGCATTATCATTTCAGTACATGTCAGATATGAGTCATTTCCTAGTTCATGCAAAAAATTCTTTATAAATCTTTAAATCTTGCAGTTCTTTCAAGAAAAGGTTAGGGTACTTATGATTTAATGAAACTGCTTTACATCACAACTGTTTGACTATCAAGTGCAAACTTGTCCTTTAAAATGAGAAGCCCTTTTTTTACAGAAAGTAGAATCAGATTTGCCATTATCAGCATAAAATCAGCATAAAAGCTAAAGAGATACTGTCTTGAGAATAAAATGTGTTTCCTTATGTGGGTGGGGGATTTATTATCTGAAATAATTGCAACATGTTCTTATTGACTATGCAAGGTTGCTTTAATCATAAGGTCAATTGGGCATCTGCCTAGGGTCCACTGATCTGGAGGGGTCCACTGTGTCAAAATGCTTTTTTTTAATATTCTTTCCCTGTACCCCTTGCTGCCGCTGCAGCCACTCCTGCTGATTATTCATTCTCTATAGTTGAGGATAGACTGTCAAAGTTGGGGTTGTTTTCACTTGCGAGGGGACATGATTACACTTTACAAGTATATTAGAGGACATTATAGACAAATAGCATGGGACCTTTTTACCCATAAAGAGTATCTTTGCACCAAAGGCCACCGCTTCAGACTAGAGGAAAATAACTTCCATTTTAAGCAGCATAGGTGGATCTTCACAGTGAGGACAGTGAGGCTGTGGAATGTTGTGATGACTGATTCTGTTAATGCGTTTAAAAGGAGCTTGGATGATTTCTTGGGCAGACATAATATCAAAGGCTATTAGGATACTAAACTCTACAGTTAGTAAAGATATGGGTAAACGGAATATAATTTATGTGAAGGCATGGAGGGGTGTGTATGGATTGGTTTTATGGTTTTCATTTGGAGGGGTTGAACTTGATGAACTTTGTCTTTTTTCAACATGATTTAATTATGTAACTATTAGTGATGGGCGAATCTCCCCCGTTTCGCTTCACCGAAAAATTAGCGAATTTCCAACGAAATTCGTGAATTGGCGAAAACGACGCGTGGCTCGTTTTTTTTGGCGAATTTTCGCTGGCATTTTGCGAATTTATTCGCCAGCGGCGAATTGCGGGAATTTGCCGCGAATTCGCCTCTGGCAAATAAATTCGCACATCACTAGTAACTATGTAAGTATTTAGTATTATACTGGCTAGGGTTAATATGACTGTTATCCGTTTTACTTAGGGATTAATTTGACACATCCACGGTATCCAAAAATATCCATTTTGTATAGTACTGTAATTATACTGCCATGGCTGGGTTGTGTTGTAGTAAAATGGTTGTTATATTTATGGTTGTGGAGTGGTTTCCAAAAACCACCATATGGGCCCACCAAGGGTACAGATGCAGCCACTTGAATTTGTGTGTTAAATGCGTCGTGACTCAGGGCTTATTGAAGAAACTGTGTTATCTAAAGTTATCTTAACTCATTTAATGCATTTAACCTTTTCATTAGCATACCAAAGCACCATTGTTTTCAATGGTGAACTCTTTAATTGGATGGGATGCTGTGACACAATATTCTGTGTTAAGTGGGAAAAATGGAAGTTAAATTATTCTGTGACAAACACACAATCCAAAATGGCTTCATCTGTAGTTATTGAGAGGCTAGACACAAGAACATCAAACACCATAGCTAATAGATGACCACACATAAATCACTTTGTGGAGCTCTTTGAAAAGTGTTTGTACTGCTGAGAACAAATTTTACCTATTGTTTTAATTAAAAAAAATTGTATTTCTTTTACTTTCTTTCAGACGGAGAAAGGGAGCAAGTTTGGGGTTAAATATGAATTAGTGTTTTTATTTGTTAATTAAAAGAATACAGAATATATTTAATACTAATATTAGTCCTGTGTATTGCGCAATTTTAGTACAAAAATTTTAGATGTAAATGTGTGATCTGCCTCTAAAAGGGATACTGTCAAAACGCATCAGTTCATAGTGCTGCTCCATCAGAATTCTGCTCTGAAATCCATTTTACAAAGAAGCAAACAGATTTTGTTATATTAAATTTTAAAATCTGACAGTGGTGTAACTAGATATTAATGGGCCCCACAGCAAATTATTTTTCAGGCCCCAAAAATGTCTAGCTGTTGACCTGTTTTACCAATATTTATTTAACTTCTACATGAATTAGGACCTCATGGGGCCCTATACCTCCTGGGCCCCCCTGCAGCCGCAGGGTCTGCTTCCTCTGTAGTTACGCCCCTGAAATCTGACATATTGTCAATTTCCCAGCTGTCATGTGACTTGTGCACTGATAAACTTCAGTCACTCGTTATTGCTGTACTGCAAGTTGGAGTGATATAACCCCCCTCCCCCCCCTCCCTCTTCCCCAGCAGCTCAATAGTAAAAATCAAGTTCTACTGAGACTGATTCAGTTAAAAAAATAAAAAAATAAATAGGAAAAATAAATGCCTGCCAGAAAGGAGTTCCATCCTAAAGTGCAGGCGCAAGTCACATGACTGGGGGCAGCTGGGAAACTGACAATATGTCTAGCACCATGTCAGATTTCATAATTAAATATAAAAAAATCTGCTTGTTTTTTTGAGAAATGGATTTCATTGTAGAATTCTGCTGGAGCAGCACTATTAACTGTGTTTTGAAAAATGTTTTTCCCATGACAGTATCCCTTTCATGTGCACTATCATTTTCAGATACTTGCAATAGATGAAATATGGTTAATTCAATTTATTTCCCACATTTTGTCTCTCTTTACTCCAACCAGTAATATTTCTCCAAATACTGATCCCGGACAAAAACCGGACTGCCTTAGTTCTTGCTGTATTTCCCCTCTCTTTAACCTCTTTTGCACTTTTACTCTACCAATCTTTTTTTGATTATCCTTTTCCCCATCTTTCTTAGGGGCTTATTTATTAAACCTTGATTTTTTTCTGGTTGAGTTTTTAAAGGAGAAAGTGAAAATTTTTAGAAGATACCTCAAAACTGCTACAAATCTGAATCTGAAAATACTCCAGTTAAAACCTGTCAAGGTCATGCAGAAATCAATGGCAGATGTCTCTTTTACAATTTCTAGAAAGATACATGGATCTTTATGTAATTTGGATCTTCATACCTTAAGTGTACTAGAAAATATGAAATAAATCTAATAAACTGGTTTTACCTCCAATAAGAATGAATTATTTCTTAGTTTAGATCAAGTCCACCAAATTAATTGTAGGGGTATGCTATTGACCCCCTAATGTAAGTGAAGAGGAGGAGGCTAAGCTCCTGACACAAATAGGAAAAGCTGCTAGTTTGGGAAAAGTATTGATAATGGGGGATTTTAATTACCCACATATTGACTGGAGCAACAGTACTGCCAGATCAATTAATGGGAATAAGTTTATAAACTTGGCACAGGTTGTTGAGGAGCCTACTAGAAAAAATGCTATTCTCGATCTAGTGATCTCAAATGACCCAGAACTTATAGCAAATGTGCAAGTCATTGAACCCCTGGGTAATAGTGACCATAATGTTATTACATTTAATGTCTGGTGCAAAAAACAAATATATACTGGGGCAACAAAGTCCATGAATTTTGGAAAAGCTAATTTTAGTGCCTTTAGGGCTGCCCTTCAGAGTATTGATTGGGGCATTATGTTTTCAGCTAAAACCACAGAACAGAAATGGTTGTCATTTAAAATTATATTAAATCATTACTGTTCTCAATTTATTCCCTTAAGGAGTAAATGTAGAAGCTCTAAGAATAAGCCTATGTGGATTAATACAGATAATAGGAAAGAAGAAAAAGGCATTTAAAAACTACAAATCTGTTGGGACAGAAGCTGCATTTAATGAATATAAACACTGTAATAAATGTTGTAAATCGGCAATCCGGAAGGCAAAGAAAGGAAATGAAGAATTAATTGCGGCGCAGGCGAAAAGTAACCCTAAAAAGTTTTTTAAATATATCAATAGTAAAAAGATGCACATTGAGAGTGTTGCTCCATTAAATAATGGTATCAGTATGGTTGTAACCGATACTGAAAAGGCAAATGTGCTAAATCAGTTTTTTTTCTTCAGTGTATACAATAGAGTCTGAGCTTCATAGATGCACTGACTCCGCTCAGTCTAGTCAGTGGCTGACTCAGGATATGATTAATAAAGCTTTAATTAAAATTAATGCAAACAAGGCGCCAGGGCCTGCTGGTATACATCCACAGGTTCTAAGAGAGCTTAGTTCAGTTTTAGACCATCCCCTATTTCTGATTTTCTCAGATTTACTTTCATCTGGTATGGTGCCTATGGATTGGAGGAAGGCTGATGTCATCCCAATATTTAAAAAGGGATTACGATCTCAGCCTGGCAATTATAGGCCAGTAAGTTTGACATCTGTGGTGGGCAAATTATTTGAAGGCTTGTTAAGGGATCACATTCAAAATTTTGTCCTAGGGAATGCCATTATGAGCAGCAATCAGCATGGCTTTATGAAGGATAGGTCATGCCAGAATAATTTGATTGCTTTTTATGAAGAGGTAAGTAAGATGCTGGACAGTGGGGGGGCAGTAGATGTGATATATTTGGATTTTGCCAAAGCGTTTGATACCGTGCCCCACAATTGACTGCTTTCTAAACTAAGGTCTGTTGGGCTTAATGAAGTCGTTTGCACATGGATAGGGAACTGGCTACAGGATCGGGTACAGAGGGTGGTTGTTAATGGTACATTGGCTGTAGCAAGCAATGCCAGTCAGCAGCAGCAAGGGCCAATAAGGTCTTGAGCTGCATTAAAAGGGGCATAGAGTCACGGGAGGAGGGGGTCATTCTTCCTCTTTATAGAGCACTTGTAAGGACACATTTAGAATATGCCGTACAGTTTTGGTCTCCCTCACTCAAACAGGACATTATTGCATTAGAGAGGGTACAGAGAAGGGCAACTAAGCTGGTAAAAGGTATGGAAAATCTTAGTTATGAGGAAAGACTGGCCAAATTGGGGATGTTCACGCTGGAGAAGAGGCACTTAAGGGGTGATATGATAACTATGTATAAATATATAAGGGGGTCATATAATAATCTCTCTAATGTTTTACTCACAAGTAGGTCTTTCCAGATGACACGAGGTCACCCATTCCGTTTAGAAGAAAAGAGGTTTCGCTTAAATATTCGGAAGGGGTTTTTTACAGTGAAGATGTGGAATTCTCTCCCTGAAACTGTTGTACTGGCTGATACATTAGATAGCTTTAAGAAGGGGTTGGATGGCTTTTTAGCAAGTGAGGGAATGCAGGGTTATGGAAGATAGCTCATTATACAAGTTGATCCAGGGGCTAGTCTTTGCCTTTTTGGAGTCAGGAAGGAATTTTTTCCCCCTGAGGCAAATTGGAGAGGCTTAGGATGGGGTTTTTGCCTTCCTCTGGATCAACTAGCAGTTAGGCAGTTAAAATTAAAAAACAAAAAAAGGTTGAACTTGATGGACGCGAGTCTTTTTTCAGCCTAACTTACTATGTTACTATGTTACTATGTAAGTATAAAGTACTGTTTTATTATTACAGAGGAAAATGAAATCTGGATTGTTTGGATAAAATTAAGTCTGTGGAAGATGGCCTTGCAAGATCTTGGATTGTCTAGCCCCATGGGTTCCTGGATAACAGATCCCATACCTGTACAGTGTAATCAAACATCAGGAGGGAGGATTACTGACATTTTGTAGGTCATTGATAAAAAAATAAAAATTCTTAAACCTTCCAGGAACAGACTATGGAACCAGATTTACACATGGATTCACTGAAAGTGCATTGGTGGCCAGTGGAGAAGGAGATTTGGGGAAGAGTTTTGTAAAGCAAGAAGCATACAAGCATAACATTGCTAGACTACAGGTCCCAGCATGGTACAACCCTTGACAATATGTCAAGTGTCATTAGAGGCTGGGGCTATTGTTTCTGATCATTACCTATATTGCTGTTATTCTCCTGGCCCCGCAACTCATGGTAGAGAAGTAGGTCATGAAAGGCATGAATTACAATTTATTCATTCCCTTCCTCTCTGCAAGTTGCTGTTTCTTACAATATAGCATCCATGAAATCTACTTCACCTTTCAATATGATTTTGAATCCTCGCCTCTTCCTTACTCTCCAACAACAACCCAGTGGACTTGCGATCATTCTTGGTACTTTTTATCTTCCTTATAAAAGTATTGTTTTATTTGATTATAATACAAAGTTCTCTAATTGTTAGAAATGAGTATAAAGCTAGCACATAATGCAGAATAGTATGCTACAGTTACCCTTTTAAGTGCTTTCTTATAAAGTGACATTATACTCTAATTTATGCATGTCTTACCTAGCAACACAAATTGATAGTAGCAAGAAAGGACAGTGCCTCTGGCTAATGGTATCCAAGTCATTCAACATGGCAGAAATTACCATTAGGAAATTTTATATTAACTCTAGTTGCTAGCAGTGGGGCTATTATTCCCACTGCTACTATAGGCACCATTTCTACCTACTATTCCAGCAATTCCACAGCCGCAATCCCTTCACAGAGACTATTATTCCTCTGTTACTATAGGCACCATATATCCCTACTATACCTGCTATCCCACAGCCACAGTACCTTCCCAGAGACTATTATGTAATTGCTACTATAGGCACCATATCTCCCTACTATACCTTCTATGCCACAGTCACAGTCCCTTCCCAGATGACATTATCCTCACTGTTACTATAGGCACCATCTCTCCCTACTATACCTACTATCCTACAGTCACAGTCTCTTCCCAGAGGCTATTATCCCCACTGTTATTATAGGCACCATCTCTCCCTACTATACCTACTATCCTACAGTCACAGTCTCTTCCCAGAGGCTATTATCCCCACTGTTATTATAGGCACCATCTCTCCCTACTATACAGATGCAGTCACTTGGATTTGTAAGTTAAATGCGCCGTGACTTAACTCATCTATCTCATTTATCCCACTTAGCACAGAATATTGTGTCACAGCATCCCATCCAATTAAAGAGTTCACCATTGAAAACAATGGTGCTTTGGTATGCTAATGAAAAGGTTAAATGCATTAAATGAGTTAAGATAACTTTAGATAACACAGTTTCTTCAATTAGCCGTGAGCCACAACGCATTTAACTTACAAATCCAAGTGACTGCATCTGTACCTACTATCCTACAGTCACAGTCTCTTCCCAGAGGCTATTATCCCCACTGTTATTATAGGCACCATCTCTCCCTACTATACCTGCTATCCCACAACCACACTCCCTTCCCAGAGACTTTTATCCCCATTGCTACTATAAGCACAATCTTTCCCTACTATACGTGCTATTCCAAAGCCACAGTCCCTTCCCAACTTTAAAAACTGTTTTCGAACTTCAATAAACAAATCTACAAGTAATATTTAGATTGCAATTGGACTAGAATAGATTTGTATTACGAAAATGGTTGTTTAGTTTTAAAAAATAAAAGCTCTTACAGTTTATCTTCTAATGAGTTTTAAAGAAATACCAAAACAAATCTTTGATTTAAATGGTTTAAAGAAGAATATACCCAAAATATTCATAAGTGGTTTCAGTGGTTTCCAAAATCACTGAAAAATTTGTAAAATGGGAAAGTTTTGCCAAATGCATTGGAGTCAATGGCAATTTTTTCATGTTTTTCCTCTATTTAAATACATTGGAGTTACTTAGGGGCACATTTACTAAAGGTCGAAGTGAATTTTCAAATAAAATTCAAATTAAAAAAATTCAAATTTTGAAGTAATTTTGGGCTACTTGAAATGAATTTTCAAATAAAATTCAAATAAAAAAATTCAAATTTCGAAGTAATTTTGGGCTACTTCGACTATCGAATACCCCAAAATTTGAATTGAATTGAATATTTTACAAGGCACCTTAAAGCTGCCAAATTGATATTTTAGCCAATGGGGGACCTCATAGAATCTGTCCTAAAAAATGTCTAAGTTCCAAGTATTCTTGGGATTTTGTGGAAAATCGTTTGAAACTATTGAAACTATTTTTATTCGATCGAAGATTGACCTATTGGATTGGGATAGGTCAATTTTTGATCGAAAAAAGCTCTTTAAAAAAACCTTTGAGGGTCGAATTTGAAGTTTTTTCACTTTGAAAATTCGGCCCTTTGTAAATCTGTCCCTTAGTGGTTTATTTCTCATGTTTTTTTCCTGCCAAAACAAAAGACATGATGAAACTCTAGAGCTCATCCCGCACACCAAATTAAGAGGAAAAAAAGACTCTGGCACTGTGCCTTTACAGTCCACATTGTCAAGGACTATACTTTATGTGCAATCCTTCATCTCTCCCAGGAAAAATTATTTTCAAGTCTAACCTTCCGTGGTTCCCAATATTTATATATCTCACCGTATCACAAATACTTTCAATGTCTTAATTTAAAATGCAGTGTGTCTATCTATTTTGTCGTCTTGTTTATGTACAGGTATAATTTATATATTTATAAATGTAAAATATACATTTAAAATGTTTTAAAATTTAACAAAACTTAAAAAATGAGTGAACATGTTACAATTTTCTTAATGACAAAATAAAAAGATCAATATGTTGGTGTTCTAAAAATACGTTATTATTATTATTATTAATAATAATAATAATAATAATAATAAAAACTTCACAATATTATAAATAGATAATATATTCAAACAGAAATAAATATTTGAAAATTGATACATAAAATAATTACATGGAATTATATACATATATATATATATATACAGTATACAGTATATGTATACATATATATATATATATATATATATATATATATATACACAAACCATTCTATAGAGGTAAATTTAAAGTTATGAAAGAACATTTTTATTTGAATGATATGACAGGACTATCATGAGAGTGTTACCTGCTATAAAGAAAGCTTCTTAAGAATTATTACCTTTATTAGACTGGTGACACTGTGCTTTAGCTATACATTTCCAACTTCTGTCCCTCTACAGAGACAATTTTCTTTTCTTAAATAAACTGTCATGCTAGTGTTAATATATTGTTTGCTCTCTCATACTCTGAGAATACAGCTGATATAAAACATGTATATGTTAGATTGGTAATGGTATCTTTAGTGTTGCTGACTTGAACAAATGGTTTTCCCTCATGGCTGTGCTAATGTGATAAAGGAAAATTGGCTGTTCGTCAGCTTTTGGCTGGGCAGAGACAGAAGAGATGGAACCACATTCTTTTTTATGCATTAATACCACTAAGAACTTTCTCTGAGTTATATTTCATACGTCTGCGCGTTGTGCCGAGGCATTGTAAAACACGAGATAATGTTAGAAAATAACAGTGTGGGATGGTTGTATCTTTTATAATGATAACAGTCGAGAACTGAATGACAGTAACAGGCAGTAAAAAAAAAAGCGGAAAAATGCAATTTTGTCCATGCTAGTTATGTTTAAAAGCTTTTATAATGAAATTCAACACAGATTTCATGCATAGAGATTGCGCAAATTGGAGAAAAAAAAACAGATAGTGATGGAAATGGTTAACTTCCTACACAAATAAATAATGTTCAGTTTTTCTCCTCTTGCCTGTAACTTCTGTATGTAAATAGCTTTGAAAATGCCCAATTTAGTACAATGGTAAGCAATACTAAATTAAATGTTATTTAAAAAAAGCATAATCTTCCAGTAACATAACAATTCTCAAGGGCAATTTTGCACCCCTTCACAAACATATATCCATGCTTTTTTTATTCTGGGCGGTTAATGTCAGAGACTCTGATGATAATCATGGCTGGAAATGGGAGGCAATTTGTGTTTATTTCCATGAGCAGAAATATGCAAAATCATCTTACTTAGGCTGTTGAATGTTTATGTTCTGATTTCCAGAGAAACAATATTTAAGAATATTACACCCCTCTGTGCATAAATGGTTATTGCATCTGAACGATTTGTCTCCAGTAAACACTTTTCATCCACTGAAGCAGTTAGGAGGTCTATAAGTGATCTGATTGAATGGTGGGTTTAGAATAATTCCTGTTTATCAATTTGTGTAAACAAAGGTATAATTATACATTATGGGGCACATTTACTAAGGGTGGAAGTGAATACTGAAATAAAATTTGAATTTAAAAAATTTGAATTTCGAAGTTTTGGGCTACTACGACTATCCAATAGCCCAAAATCCGATTTGAATTGAAAAAATTTGAAAATTTTAATTTTCAAAGTACTGGCCCTTTAAAATCCTTTGACTTCAACATTTTGCCACCTTAAAGCTGCCAAATTGCCATTTTAGCCTATGGGGGACATTCTAGAACCTGTCCTGAAAAAGTCCTAGGAATTCGTAGGATTTTGCGCAATTGAAAATTTACCTATTATTGAAATCGGTCCATTTTCTATCAAAAAAGCCCTTTAAAAAAACTTCAATGGTCGAATTTCACATTTTTTTTCACTTTGAAAAGTGGGCTATTAGTAAATCTGCCCATAAGTATTACCAAATTAACCATGGTTCAACATGTAATATCATGTTATCAAGGTGTCTAATGAATTATCTATGTGTATCAGAGTGTAAACTAATGGGGTACAAAAAACCTCGAAAAAAGTTGATGTTATTTGTTACAGCTTCAGTGGGTGTCACCACATTTAAAATGATATAATAATCATTTGAATTCAGTTTATATTTAAAATGAAATATTAGTGGTTTTAGATGTCTTTGAAACCATGAATAAAATCACTTTTTCTAAAACCATGTTTCTTACAAAATCAGAATTTAAAAAAGTATGAAAGAAAAATAACAAAGAATGATCTGAAAAAAGTATGACTACCTCTAAACATTTTTCAAACAATTCCTAGGAAAAAAAGTCTGAAAGTCCAAATTTATTTAAAACAATTCAATAAACTAAGCAAAGCTCCTACTGATTTCTATAGGACCTCAACAACTTTTACCTGGTGAAGTTTTGGCTTCTAATAGGTTGAGATTTCTCCCGATATTAATGAAAAAGATCTTTCCTCTGAGATTTTTTGCTTTTTCAAACCAATAATAAAATATCTCCTTAAAGGGATACTTTCATTAACAGTTTTTTTAATACTCCAGCAGAATTCTGCATTGAAATCTATTTATTAAAAGAGCAAACAGATTTTTTATATTTAATATTGAAATCGGACAAGGAGTTAGACATATTATCAATTTCCCAGATGTCCCAAGTCATGTGACTTGTGCTCTGATGAACTTCAATCACTCTTTACTGCTGTACTGCAAGTTGGAGTGATATCATCCCATCCCTTCCCCCCCCCAACAGAATTATAGGAGGGTACCCAGATAACAGCTCCTTAACACGGGATAACAGCTGCCTGGGAGATCTAAGAACAACACTCAATTCTGTTCAGTTACATTGAGGAGAAAATTAACAGCCTGCCAGAAAGCAGTTCCCTGGCACAAGTCACATGACCAGGTGCAACTGGGAAATTGACAAAATGTCTATCCCCATGTCTATCCCCATGTCCCCAAATCTTTTTGCTCTTTGAGTAATGGATTTCAGTGCAGAAGTCTACTGGAGCAGCACTATTAACTGATGTTTTCCCATGACAGTATCCCTTTAAGTTCATTTACTCAAGAAAAATTTTGAAAGTATTACTATAAAACTTCACGCAGCTCAAAGGTTGCTTCAAAACAATGAAAATACATGTTTCTCCCTTGAATTTCATAATTGTGTAGCAACAAATGTTTTGAAAAACAAAAAAGAAGATACGTATGAGAACATCAGAATTAAAAAAAAAAATTCAATCTGCCTCTAAGGGGACTGGTTTATTATCAATCAGTCTTAAGGTTCGGCGCTTTACACATAGGGGCAAATTTACTATTATTCCCAAAAAATAATTAGTTTCTATTCGAGCAAAAGCTTGACAAAGGAGTTTGTTCTCCGAAACGTTGCATCTGCACTCCGCTTAATAAATCTTTGGTGGCCGAGCCTCTACCTGTGTGCACCAGGCGACTCTACCATTGATTCAGAGTGTGCGAGATCCCACACCAATTTCTACAATCAGAGAGGAGTGGGCATGAGTCTATAAATATCTCAGCCGGGTTAGGTTCAAGTGTGAGTAGCGAATGGGTGGAATGCAGCACATCACTAGTAGGGATGGCGCGAACAGTTCGCCGGCGAACTTGTTCGCGCGAACATCCGCTGTTCGCGCTCGCCGGAAGTTTGCGAACGTCGCGCGACGTTCGCATTTTGGGTTCGCGTCAATTTGGCGCTTTTTTTTTTGCCGCATTTTTTTGCCCTCTCACCCCAGACCAGCAGATACATGGCAGCCAATAAGGAAGCTCTCCCTTGACCACCCCCACACACCCCCTGGACTAAAAAAAAAAAAAATGTGCATACCTCCCGAGTCCCAACTGTCCCTCTTTTGCGAGCTCAACCCTCTGTCCCTCATTTGTACTGGAAAGACCCTCTTTTTGGAGGACCCCTTTTTCACTGGAAAGACCCTCACTGAACAGCCAGAAAAAGAAGCAAAGATTTGAACTTGGCTTTTGGCAGAGAGTCCAGAACAGCGTCCAGAACAGCTAACAGGTGCAGGTAAGATACTTTGTAACACTTTTGACATAAGAAAAATAGAAAATAATGGATTTTTCTTTTCCCTTTATCCCCCTCTGGCATGCCACTGTCCAGGTCGTTGCACCCTTTAAACAACTTTAAAATCATTTTTCTGGCCAGAAATGTCTTTTTTAGCTTTTAAAGTTCGCCTTCCCATTGAAGTCTATGGGGTTCGCGACGGTCGCGAACTGTTCGCGCGTTTGTCGCAAGTTCGCGAACGCGTCCGCGAACTTTTTTGCGGCGGTTCGCGCCATCCCTAATCACTAGAGTGTAACCTCATGTTGCTCAGCCCAAGATTAGATTATTTAACAGCCAAAATGGACTAGAAACACAGCAGATGAAAGGAAGGTGTCAGATAATATACATTTTGTGATAATGTATGTAAAATTTAAAAATTTGTGTTATTTGTGACAGGTGCACCATATCAAGATTAGTTTTTTTATCAATGGATTGGAGAATAATGGGAATGCATTTTCTTCAAGACTCCTTACTGACCCAGTGCTGGATGATGACGACAGTTCTGTTCTACTAGGACAAAATTTTAATGGTACAGTTAAATTCGTTTTTATTTTTAATAAAGTTTGATGAGTTCTTGTCAAACATATATAACCATTAGTATTAATTTTCCACACTAAAGAATACATTGCTGCCCATTATATTCAAGTCATTTCCTATTCACTTGGAACTGCTATTCAAACCATTGCCTGCTAGTTGGCAGTTTAATTGGAGAATGTACACAGTGGTCAATGATGTAAAGTAAAGTCTAATGCAAAATACACAAAAACATACATTACTGTCCATGCACACTGCTCATACAACCACCACTGGCACTCGGGCAACAATATTCATGAGGCTATAAAGTCTAAACACACTTTTTCTTCGGCACACCACTTACTGTTTCCTTGAGGGTGCATTCAACTCCTCAGGCTACTTCCAAGCCCAATCTTATGCTATGAAGTCTAATACATAGAACATGGTTAGAAGCTACTGCTGGCACACAGAATGGCAGCACTGTTTTTTGTCTTTACATTGCAACTTTAAAGAACTATTGTACCTATCTCTTTACTAATTAAAGGTGGCACTTGGACTGGCTCATTACTTGAGCTTAATGAAGCGGCCTCCATACCACCTTGCTAATCAGAATAAAGAATGGTACAAATGTGCTTCTAAGATATTATAAATCATTCTTTTATAGCAGAGGATTAAGCGACAGATATTACATTTTCTAAGTTTTGAAGAGCATGAAAGATAAAATAATTTGAAGCTAATAAGGTATTTCAATTACACATGAAATTGTATTTGCATTCCAAATTGCCTTACGTTTTAACAGGGTCAGAACAATTTGTTGGAAGAATGCAGGATTTTCGGGTGTACCCAGTGGCTCTTTCAAACAGGTAAAATGTTCAATCAGCAATTAATTTTTAATTACAGATTGAAAAATTAAAGCAAAGATCTGATATGTTTAACTTGGGTTGAGGATCAGAGAATTAGAATTAATATTGGTGGTTATCACAAATTTTAAAAAACGGCAAAAGTTACCAAACACATTGAAATCAGTGAGCGTTTTCTTGTGACAATTATTCATACTGTTTAAAACTGCTTAATTTTTTTTCTATCCATTATAGTCTGTGGACAGTTTTTCTTGGCTAAACCAGGCAAAATAATTAGCTTTTTACATAATTTTTGATTCACACTTGCTATACATTTTTAATTCTTCCAAGAAAATAGAGTTACTATGTTAATATGAATTCAATTTTTTTTCCAGAGAAATTATGGAGGTATTTTCTAAAGAGCTTCCATATTTACATATTCAGTCCGAATGTCATTGCCCCAGCAGTCATCCTCGAATACACCCACTGGCTCAAAGGTTTTGCATCCCAAATGGAGTTGAGAGCTCAACCCGAGATACAATTTTAAGAGTAAATCCTGATGCACATCCTGTGTCTTACATGAATGACAATGATCTTGAAACCACTTGGATCTCTTCCTTACTTCCATCTTCAAACACAGAAAGAGGCATTATTATTACGTTGGACTTAGTTAATGGACAATATCAGGTGCCTTTTTTAATTGTTAAATGATAACTGAAAAAATTACAGCAATGTGGGCAAATCTCAGCATTTGAACAATTCAGATAGAAATCTATTTCCTCATGTGGCTTTGAAGTACTTTAGAGAGATATTTTGGTCATTTCCTAGATCCAGATGTAATATGCATATGACAGTCAAGTTTTGTATTTAATACTGCTGAATTATACAGTATGTTGAATTTTGAAAACAATTATTATTTGTTTCTTCTTTTAGGTTTTTTATGTTATTATACAGTTTTATAGTCCTTTCCCTCAAGCATTAAAGATCCAGAAAAAGAAAGATAGAGATTCGCCATGGGAAGACTGGCAATATTTGTCTAAGGATTGCTCATATTTCAAAATGGAGAATAATGGTGTTCTGAAATTTCCAGACTCTGTCAATTGTCAGCAGTTATCTAGGTATGAATTCTGGAAATTATAGTGTTTTTAATTTTTCCACGCAAGGTTTAAAAAAAATACTGGTCAACTTTCTTTCACAGTAAAGAGTTATTTGCACAGGGATGCATTTGCAGGAATACTTTGTGCACCAATCAATTCAATCAGTGGACAAAGGGGCTCATTTCCCAACACTGGGAATATATTGCATTTAAAATGTCCAACATTTTCGGCCTTTATCGAGGATATATATATATATATATATATATATATATATATATACACATATATATATATATATATATACACATATATATTGATAAAGGCCCTTATGTGGCCCGAAACGTTGGAAATGCATCTGAGAATAAAATAATACATTGATTTCACTTGAGAACATGGAGTGCGGGTCCTTCAATCATCTTATATATATATAACTTACCAAGACTTTAATCAATCTAGCTAGCAGTCAATATAAGGGATGTATTACTAAAAAAGTATTGGTCAAAAACATTTTTTTCCATGGTCACAGATGCTGCAAAGGAACAAATCCTACAATATGAATCCTGCCTAGTTTGCATAAATCTGGCACCATGTTCTTTGTACATTTCAGCTGGAATATATGTATATAGCAGTGATCCCCAGCAAGTGACTCGGGAGCAGTATGTTGTTCACCAACACCTTGGATGATGCACTCAAAGCCGGTGGTCAAGTTGCATCCTCAGGAACTTTTTATCCATGCTTGTGTAGCTCCCCAATTCTTTTTTAAATTTCAACGTAGTCGGGGACCCCGATCTCTGCATGTATAATACAAGCAGTGAAAATAAGTATTGAACACGTCAATGGTTTTCTCAGTAAATATATATCTAATGGGACTATTGACATTAAATTTTTTTTCAAGTGAAGCAAAATACATGGATCAATTCTAATTCAATTATGGGATCATCTGTCTGGAAACCCTTTATCCAGAAAGCTTCAAACTACAGAATGACTCCCATAGAATGTATTATAATAAAATTCACATTTTTAAAAATGATTTCCTTTTTCTCTGTAATAATAAAACAGTACCTTGCATTTGATCCAAACTTAGATATAATTAATCCTTATTGGAAGCAAAAACAGCTTACATGATTTTCCAGTATACTTAAGGTATGAAGATCCAAATGACAGAAAACTCCATTATTTGGAAAATACCAGGTTCCGAGCATTCTGGATAACAGGTCCCATGCCTGTAATGCCATTGATGTTTTTCCAGGAAACAAAATGCACGGAGAAATTTTAAGAATAGTGTTTTTATCCATAATTTTTCTGGCAAAACAAAAAAAAAACATTCTAGTGATGATTTGCAAAAATATTTGCTGCTGAATTAGAATTTCTCCACAAAAATGTACCAGATGAAAACATTTGCCCATCCCTAAACAGTTAATTTTATAAATACATAAAGTAGAGTTATTATTCGTAGATGGAAGCCTTTATGGCTTCTGTCTTGTTGTTTCATACAACTTACATGTCTCTTTCAATTCTAGTACATGTATGGGACCTATTATCTAGAATGCTCGGGACCTGGGGTTTGCCAGATAACAGATCTTTCTGTAATTTAGATCTTCATACCTCAAATCTACTAGAAAATCATGTAAACATTAAATAAAGCCAATAGGCTGTTTTTGCTTCCAATAAGGATTAATTATATCCTAGTTTGAATCAAGTACAAGATACTGTCTTATTATTACAAAGAAAAAGGAAATTATTTTAAAAAATTTGGATTATTTCATTATAATGGAGTCTCTGAGAGATGGCCATTCCGTAATTCTGAGCTTTCTGGATAATGGGTTTCCAGAAAAGGGATCCAATATCTGTACCAGCACTTTATTAGCATTTTTTGTCGACCCATAACATTAAGATAATTTCTAGTAAAAATAACATTTATTTGTTAATATCTCACAAGTAATTATTTGAGCCAAATTTAACCATTTAGACAGTACTACAGTGGTGAAATATGAAATAAGCAATTACCTGAAATATTATAGGTTACTACATGCTTTCATCTGATATCAGGTAAGGGAAGAGATCCCTAGTGCTTCTGAGTATAAGGAAGGGAGCTTGAAGAACATGTTGATAGCACATATAAGCACATCACGTTCCTAAGCATCACATACATTTGGGCGTATAAGACTTCTGAATTGTTGGACTTAGAGGAATAATGACTTTTAGCCAAATGGATGGCTCTATCAATACATATTTGAATGGAAAATAAAACCCAGTATTGACCCAGGATTTTTTTAAACATAAACAAACAAGTTTTGCATTATGGATTCATCCAAAGTGTGAATGACATTAGTGCTTAATTGTTTCAAAAACGAGATGGATCTTAATTAATTTATGGAGGGTTTGGTGAGTTGGGACTTTTCATGTCAATAGTTAGATTGTTCCAGTTTATAAACCCCTCCATTCTGAGATTAAGGTTTCAGATCAATGGAATGTTTAGGAATACTAATTTCTCTTTGCTGGGGTGAGCTATTTAAAATATCTTGCATGATTTAGAAATAAATCACATAGATCAATATTTTTTGCAAAATATATCACAATATTTGTATGTATGAAGTGAAGCAACAACATTGTAATATTATTTGCAAATTATATATTTTTTCGGCTAGTTTAGCTGCCGATTTTATTAGGTTGGGGCTATGCCACAAAGTCAAGTCCCAGGCCTGTCCCCTTATGTAATTGTACACATTCTCTCACCAGTGCTGCGCTGACTAGCTCAAGATGATCACATGTCCATCTCCCGTTCCCTGGCCATGGAACTTCTTCACTACATTATGAGTACATTTACTGGACTAGTGAGGATGAATAAAAGCTTATTTATTTATCACAAATTAACAGTGCATAATATCCTTAATACTAACGCGTTTCATGCACATTGGCACTTTATAGCTACACACAATTGTTAACAAGGATCTATCTGTTAATCCTTAAAGGTATATTACCACATGTTTACTGCTATATTTATTGAAGTAAATTTAAAAAAAAAAGTTTGTTAAAAGAAAAGACAAATTATGCCATTTTACTCTTATTTGTTCTTTTCCTTTCTCACCCTATACAAAAAGTATCCTTATAATATAATGTTGAGTATAAAAAATTACATAATATTAGTCACATTAAACATATGTTATCAGATCTACTCAACATACTTTATTCTACTGTATGTAATATTTAGTTCACAATCCTTATTAAGACCAAAGGGCTTTTCCGTTTATAGGGTAAACATCCACCATGCTTCTCTCTTATTCAATAATTTCTCTAAGACTCCTTTTCTCCTTCCTAATTTGACATGTTCTATACCTTGAAAAGATATACAACTATCATTTCCTTTATGTACAGTTAAGATATGTTCAGCTATAGTGGAAGAGTCATCATTTCTACCAATACATGCTAGGTATTCTAGAATCCTATCTTTCATTCTCCGCATAGTCCTCCTACATACGGCGTCCACAATTACATGTGGCCAAATATATTACATTAGTAGTTTTACAATTAATATATAGTGATGGGTGAATTTATTCGCCAATGGCGAATTCGCGGCTAATTCCCGTGAATCGCCAGCGAAATTTCTCCAGAAAAACTACGCGCCAGAAAAACCATGCGACGCGCGCTGAAAATGAAGCAACGAAAATTACGCGGCATGCGTCAAAAGCGTCCCGCGACTATTTTCGCAAATTTTTCGCCAATTCGCGAACTTCTCTGGAAATTCATGAATTTTTCGGCGAAGCGAATCTCGGGAGATTCGCCCATCACTATTAATATATGTTCTACAATTATACTACTTCCCAGTAACTGTGCTCTTAAATTTTTTTGATACATTAATATAGCCACATGTAGGGATGCCAGTATGTAGGGAGGACTATGCGGAGAATGAAAGATAGTACTTGCCATGGTTCAGCTCCACCCATAAACAGAACAACATTTATTTGCGTGTTATATTATAGCCTCTTCTGATCTAAGTCTAGTGCAATTGTTGAGTTTTACCACAAATGTAGTATGCATGGAAATCTTGCAGGGCTGGTTCAGCAGACTGAAGTCAGTAAATAAAGATGGTACAGTAAATTCTATTTACCAATACTTACAGTATGTCAGAAGTAGGAAAGATTTCACAACATGGCCCATGCATGAACCTGTAGAGCACCATTAAAGTAAGAGACAGGTATAAGCACTCACATATTGGATCAATGACTATTATTGAGCTCATTAAGACATTTGAAACTTAATTGCAGTAATCACTGATTACACTGTGAAATCAAATAATATAATTTGTCTGGCATTTGTGGTGGGCAAGTTATTTTAATCTTTTTAACATTTTACTGACACTAAAAAGCTCCTCATTAAAATATTATATTATATTTACATTAAACGTTACCTATAGCTTGTGCTGATCATTTTTCTTTGATAGGTCTTTTTTGTAAGTAATTCTTTCTTGAGTTCTTAAGCCTGACTGTTTTGAAAAACTGCTTGTCCCTTGTCAGTTAGAATCATAAAGGAACATGGGGGGATTGTATAGGTAATGTACAAGCAATAGAAATGTTCTAATCTAGGTAATAGTATTATTGGGGTTGCAGTAGATATACTTGGATTTTGCCAAAACGTTTGTCCATTTTAAGTAATGTATATTTGTTTGCATATATATATATATATGTATATATATATATATATATATTCATATGGTTTGCTTTGAAATGTGATTCCTAACAACACTCTAATATTATGAAACTTTAGGTATACACCATTTTCTCGAGGAAATGTGACCCTTAGCATCCTTACCCCTGAGCCCAACCATCGGCCAGGGTACAATGACTTTTACAACACGCAAAGTCTTCAGGAGTTTGTTAAAGTTTCCCAGCTGAGGATTAATTTGATCGGCCAGTATTACTCTGAGGGGTCTGAAGCTGAAGCTGTTAACTACAGACGCAGATATTATGGAATCAGTGAAATTACTATAAGTGGAAGGTAAGTACAAGCACTGTATCATCTATTCGTAGGAAGATTTGATTAAATAGTCTGTTTCTGAAAATGCAATAAATAACAACACATCATGCTTATTGCAGGTAGTACTTTAAAACATATTAATACACACCTTGGGAGTCAGGTTACTAGGACTGACTATAAAATGAGCATTAAAGTAATGAGGAATAGTACTGTCAACGATCGTGTTACAATCATGTGACAATTGATGCATTTTATTCCTACAGTAATAATACAACCAGCCCAGTAGTACCATCTTGAAGTAATTAAGTGATTCTGAAATTTGATTTCCCTTACATTTTTATTAGTATTCATTATTCATGTAGACCTAGAGTTCAAATATGCTGTTCCAATAGAAATAGATGATGTATAAGTGAATTTCCCAATGGAATTACTCATTACAGGTTTTATCAATTTTTTTTTTCTTTCTGAGGCAATCCAGTCACAATAAGAACTAGATAACCTAGGCTTCTAAATACATTGTTAAACTGTTTATATTATATTGCATGGAAGAGCACAAAAGAAATGAAATTTTCACTGATTTAAAAATGAAACATTGACTTTACTTAGATCAATTTATCTTACTAAAATAATACAAGAAAATATGGAGTTGAAACTGAAGCAAATTTTTTTGTCTCCCTTCATAATAGGAATGAGCTAAATAGAATCAGGCAGAATCAAAGCTAGAATATTGGCATCAAAGAGCTACCTAGGTAAAGGAAACTATGGGGCACATTTACTAAAGGTCAAAGTGAATATTTGAATAAAATTTGAATTAAAAAAATTAGAATTTCGAAGTTTTTTTACTTCAAAAATTCGGTCCTTAGTAAATCTGCCCCTAAATGTTTGATATGTTATAGAGCTTTTTAGATAATTGAAAGAAGGGGAACAAAGAACATGCTATACAGCAGGCCCGGACTGGCAATCTGTGGGTTAGGGCAAATGCCAGATGGGCTGCTATAAGGTGCCATAGAAAGTCAGTATTTAGTGGGCTGGTGGGGACTGTTTGGGCCTCTATGTGGGCTGATTGGGCCTGTGTGAACCTGAAATGCCAGGGCCTATTTTGATTCTCAGTCCAGTCCTGCTATACAGGTATGGGATCAGTTATCCTGAAATTGTTATACAGAAAGCTCTGAAATACAGAAAGGCCATCTCCCATAGAATCTATTTTATTCAAATAAAACACAATTTTAAAAATTACTTCGTTTTTCTCTGTAATAATAAAACAGTATCTTGTACTTGATCCCAACTAAATATAAGTAATCCTTATTGGAAGCAAAACAATGCTTAATTAGATTGAGATCTCTAAGGCTTGAGTTTCTCCTCCTGGATTTTGCAAACAAATCTGCTGATCCCTGACTATATTTGAGGGTCAGGAGAGGCACACACGAGCATCCTCTTGCTGTTGTATGATTTCCTTTAATTCAGGATCACAATCTTACATTTTCATTTTATGCATTAAAGGTTGCACTCTTATTTGACCATGTGTCTAAAGACACTATCCACAGCCCAAGCTTACTAAATTAGTGTTCAGGTACTGATTCTGCATATACTGTACCTAAATCAACACGTTTCTCCTTTGTTTTGTTCTTTGTCCAGGTGTGATTGCAATGGGCATGCTGATTCCTGTGATCAAACTGTTACTCCATACCGCTGCATTTGTGACATTGACAGCCATACCTATGGAGCTAATGTAAGTATCTAAGAATTTTCTCAACCCAAAAATAAACATAGCAACAACAAATTAAACTCTATATACACATATATATATATATATATATATATATATATATATATATATATATATAAAACTATACTTATACATCCACGTTGTGTTGCCAGAAGGTACACAAAACATGAATTTATCTTCCTACTCAATTTAACATATAATTAACTCTTCCTGTAAGGTGGGTACTAGGGATAAGCAAAATATTTCTCCACATTTCACCACAAAAAAATTATATATAAAGTATAGTAAAGAAAAAAGTCCCCGAATTTGAAAAATATTGCATAAAAAAGCCCATTGACTTCAATGTGTTCAAATGTTGAAATGTATTGTGAATTTTCCAATCACTAGTGCGTACCTATTTGTTAGACTATTTGTTAAACTTTTTGCTTATGTCTTAAACTGGGATGGTACTCATTTTCTTCATAAAGCACTGGCCTGGAGTAATTTTGCTCATACCAGACCACTGCCATCTTGTACCAGGCTCTCAGTTATCCACTAGATGAGTGGCAAAAACTTCATTCCAAACTTGTGTGCTTCTTAAGGAAGAGAAAAATCAGATTGTGGTAAGAGGTATGAGATTAGAATCACTGTGTGGCATCCCGCAATCATTTTACAATTTCGTGTTTCTTAATATACCTGGGAGTACAAACTACATGGTACAGGAAGACAAAAATTATTTATCTTTAGCTGAACATACACTGAACACTCAAATAACTGACTGACCCATGGGTGGATACCAAATGACACTGTACTTTGGCTATGCATGTGCATTGACACCACCAGCCTAATAAAAGTACATGTGTATTGACACCACCAGCCTGGCTATGCATGTGTATTGACACCACCAGCCTAATAAAAGTACAAGTACAGAGTAGCTGAGACTCATCACTACTTCCTTGTCTGCTGATGCACCATGCACTTACTTGTATGGTCCATTGGTAGCTGAAAGTTTTATACATCTGATCAGGTATGTTAAAATGATCCTTTGCCCTAGCATGCTTCTACAGATGGTTGGACAATGTGCTCAGCAGAACAGCAGAACAGGGAAATTTAGGCATGTATAACATGATGCAGGATCAAAGGGACCAAATACAATTTCCTTCATACAATAACTGTCCAGGTTCCATAGTTTAACTACAAACTACACAGTAGAGTGGACACTTATTTAAGTATCCTAGAGTCTGGAAACTAACTATAATATTGAAAAGTTTTAGAATACTTGTAAAATGCAGATTACACACTTCCAATTGAGTTCTATCGCATTTGCCTAGGCCTCAGCAGGACTGATAAAGTTTTCTTTTTTCAATCAAATATTTTCTGTTAATTCACAAAAAATTATCTTATTGTAGGTAGCAACATTTTGAGAGCTACACTAGAGTCTCTTCTTTGATACTGAATAGATGATAACTCCTCTACTCTTAAGTGTGATACTAACCAAATCCCCATTGGATATAGAGAAGTTTTATATAAGGCGTTTATTAGTTCAACTATCGAATCTATTAAGATTGAACTTTTGCATCTATAAATACTCAACATTTTCCCATTTCTCAGTTACAGTTTCTCTTCTTTCTTGGGAAGCAAATTAAATATACCATTTAATCTTTTGATATGAAGACATGTTTTTATAACTGCCTAGAATATTTCCTTAATCATTTAAACACCATGCCCTCCTGTTGCTAATGTTTTTCATGCTCTTTAGATTTTCCTCAGGCAGGTATATCTCGTTTAGCAGCCTGCCAGGTTTGCGTTGTTTCTTATCTCACAGTCTTTTATGTCTCTCTATAATATAATTATCACAACTGCCTATTAAATTCTGAAAGCATTATTGACAAAATTTTGCTTTAAGGGAATAATATTTTTTTGCCAGCTTTGTGAGGTTTATTTGTAATATCAGTTGGCTCAAACTGAAGTACAACAGTTTCTTTTTAAGAAAATAATACAGCTAAAGCTAAAAACACACCATAATAAAGACATTTAATTACAATACATTTAGTATATTTTCCAGGAATTAAAGGGATCTTCATTCAAAAACATTTTTTGCACATAAAAGAAAATGTGTTTCTAAGAAAATTTCCAATAAACATTTATTTAGCATTTTCAGTGTTTTTAAATTTATTTATAAAACTAATTACAATTGAAATTGTTTCTAATGTCTGAGTCTTGAAACGGTGTAGCATGTCAGTTCTACTTCTGGTCTGTAAACCAAAAGTTTAGGGAAATACTGCTTTCCAAATATTGAAATGTGTAATGTGAAATGTGATATGTGTTGGTAAGTTGCTTTGATTAATATGAAATGGTGTGTTGTATTTAAAGTATTCATTTTTAGAAAATAGGTCTATGGTGAACATCTCCTCCACCCAACTAACAACAGATCTTTTGAAAATGTTAAAAGATTGCGTTGCATCTGTACATGTACAATTGTCTACATATAACATGAATTCATTCTATTTCCATCACTTTTGTAGATATTGTAGATAATTACGTATAACTGTTTTATAGGTCTAAACATGTTTAAAGAGCATTTGGTTGGGAAAACATTATTTTCATCCATTTTCTGAATTGCCTGGGTAGCCATATGAAACCCTCAAAGTGAGAGTATCCACTGTAGAAAGGATTAATGTGCATAATCTCTCCTAAGTGCAATGACATATGATGATGGTCCCCAAATGGGATCCCCAAATAGGTATGATAAGATCAGCATAATGTATAGGTGTCCAGCTTTACAGAAGTGAAATAGTAAAACTAAAATAGATCAAACATAAAGGACAACGTTTCTAGCCTACTTCTTTAGTTTAACGTTCCTTTTCCTAATTACCATAAATTGTAAAATTGAAAATTCAAAAGATACAAATAGTGTAGCAAAACTGGTATGGAAGTGTAGGGGTCTGGTAAATCAGCCACCTTTATTAATATTGGCAGACAATCCCCAAGTCTTATAGATAATTGAGTCCCAAAATACAGTTAGGAGGAGAACCTGTTCCCTTATCCTGCCTTAAGTTATGCCCTCTGCAGATCTCAAGTGTCCAGTAGAAGGCACTATGATATAGTGTATATATGCCTGAGCAGCAATGTGATAAGGGTCCATTGCTTTAGCCCTTACCTAAAAATGCAGGAGTAAGAATGGGGAGTGGAACCTAGGTAGGACAGGCCTAGTAAAGGATAAACTATGCTCTTAAATTGATCACTCTAGAAGTGATATACAAGTTATTTTGTTGAACAACCTGAGGCGCCGACGAGGAGTGGGATTAAGATCCTAGGGTATTGATTGCCCAGAGTAGGGACTAAGGGGCAGATTTTCTCACCAGCGAAAATTCGCCAGCATCTGCTTCATACCCATCTCAGCACTTAGCCAGGCGAAAAGTTGCTGAGGCAAAGCTAATTTACTAAAATAGGAATTTTCATCCTGACCAAAGGGTGCTGGTGAATTTTTGCTAGTGTTAGCTTGGCAATGTGAGCAAATGAAAGAGACGATGCGCTAGCGTTCATTTCTTCCTAGCGCAAATTCACTAGAGTCTTGTGAATTTAAGTATTCCTTAATTTGCATACAGAGGAAAATTTAAAGATGAATTGACATATTTATGTTATCTATTGCAGTAAATACATTCCATTTCCACTGTCCATGACACTGTCCACTGTCACATGTCCATGACCTTCATAAAGACAATAGAGTTGTTATAATGCCCTACACATGAGCCCACTGTATAGTAAATGTTCCATATGTTAAAACATGTATGGAGGTAACTGGTTACACAAAAATATTTTTTTAGGACTTTTGCAGCCTTAGATGCTTTTTCCATTTAGAATAGTATGATGTAAGTAACTGAAGATTGAGGAAGATCTATGAACTCCATTGCAGTTTTCCTAGTCTGAGCTGGTGAAAGAAGTAATGTTCAGTAAAATCTGCATTATAGTGAATTTGCAGAGTAACGTCCATTCACCAGAGAAAAAAGTCACCTGGCAATAGAGTGCAAATGACTACTAGCGCCCATCTCTTTTGCAAGCGAAGTGACACCTGTGTCCATTAGTAAATTGGTGAAGTCCCTGCAAGCAGTAACACTGGTGAATTGTCACCAGTGTCAATGTCACTTCAACCTTTAGTAAATCTGCCCCAAAGTGTACAGGCTTAGAGATGTAGAGATTCCCCTAGGTACCACTTAGGGAAAAGGCTGAAAGCTGGGCATAGAGTCCTTTCATTTAAGGCTGTGTGTGTTTTCTTGCCCTGCGGGACTAAGCTGATCCTTGGCACTTGCGAGTATACAGTATGCTATGTTTTATGAACTACTATGGGGATCATTCTGTTGAATAAATTGTTATCTGGTTAATATTGATTTATTTATAAGAATTGAAATGAAATGTATTTTTCCCCTTAATAAATATATAGATTTTTTAGTTATGTAAAATAAATAATTGTCAAATTAAGATAATGGGCTTTTCACGATTAAATTTTGGCAACATTCAGTATGTAAACCTAAACATTTCTATTCCAAACTTTAATACCATGAAATGACCTTCCTAAAACTATCTGTCATATGCAGTCATTAAGTTGCAGGAAAGGGATGGTCCCACGTTACAACGTGCACAAAAATGGTACGGAATTGAAATCCCTCAACAATATAGCCCCTTTACTACAATTTTAATGGTTGTTTCCTAATATAAGATGCTTTTCACTGTAATATGTCTCCTGAACTGAAGGCTATAAAATGGAAAAAGTCAAATAAATGCATAATACTTTCAAAAATAATTTTTTACTTCTGATATCTATGTGTTATTTCCCTTCAAATGACCTAGGAAAAGAAATCTTGAGTTGCGATAAGCATTTTGGATTACTTTTTGAATATTAATGTTTGTAGGCTTTTTTTGGTCTAACTGCTTCAGAAAAGCTGAAGAAAATACTATATTTGTTTTTTTTTTTTTTTTTGGATACATTTTTTTGGATACATAGGCCAAATCTTTTGGGTAAGACAAATCCCATCCTCCACAGATATATTAAGGTTCAGAAAAGGGAAAAACTGATAATTGGTGTTAATTCTCTGTATGACAGGATTTATTAAAGGAATTGTTCAGTATAAAAATTAAAACTGGGTAAATAGATAGGCTATGCAAAATAAAAAATGTTTTCAATATAGTTAGTTAGGCAAAAATGTAATGTATAAAGACTGGCGTGACTGTAAGTCTAACATAACAGAACAGAACACTACTTCTTGCTTTTCAGCTCTCTTTTGTTTACACTGACTGGTTACCCTGGTTACCAGGCAGTAACCAATCAGTGAATTGAGGGAGGGCCACATTGGTCATAACTGTTGCTTTTGAATCTGAGCTGAATGCTGAGGATAAATTGCAAACTCACTGAACAGTTATGTCCCACGTGGCCCCCCTTCAAGTTGCTGACTAACTCTAATTTAGAGAGCTGAAAAGCAGGATGTTGTGTTGTATTCTGTTAAGTTACACATCCAGTCACTCCAGCCTTTATACACTACATTACATTTTTAGCTAACTAACTATATTAGAAACATTTTTTTATTTTGCACATCTATTTACCCAGTTTTTATTTTTATCCTGAACTGTTCCTTTAAAGTTTACATGACAAGGTTTTGGCATAATATCTTCATCTAGTTACAGACATATCCATCGTTACATAAGTGTCTAATTAGGCAAGTTAAGAATGTGTCTGTGAAAGTGCTTTACAGGATCATTGTTAACAAATAAATACTAAATGGTTGATATTTCCAAGGATATCATGTTCTGGTAAAATTATTCAACTGTTTTATACTACTCCAGAATTGGTACAATCATGCCCATCTGTATTAATTAATTTACAATATTAATTTACTTTTTGATACCCTGATCTGTTAGAGGCGGTCACTGGACAACTCTTGACTTTACACTTGCCTTGTAAACAGAAAAATAAATAGAATATTTGTAATGTGCAATAGGGTAATAAAATGTCTGAAATTTGCCCCATGCCTTGTTCTATAACCCATAGCAACAAATGAGTTAGTTTTTTTCTAAACAGCTAACCAATAAATGCTACCTGCTGGCAACACATTGTTGTACTTACTACCAGCAATTCACTACTTCCATTAAATTAAATGTGGGGCATGCCACATTTATTGTGTATCGGTTCCATGTCTCAGTAACTGTTCGGTCGATAAACATTCTTTCTGTACCTTCAGACAAAAGTCATCTGACCACCCACTGTGAGCTATTCTTTAACTGTAATTATTACAATGTTGGGCAACAGGGGCTTCCCAACATCTAAGCATGTTCAGTTAATAGTGCCCCTCCGGCTGAATCCTGCATTGAAAACAAAAAATCTTGAGCAGAAGGCGCACACTCTTAACTCAATAATTATAGATTTATACAAGGTGCTAATTCTGAAGAAGGCTGCCCACCAAAGTGTAAAAGATTCATGCATGAACAAAAAAATAGAGATAGCACTCTCTTCAAGCAAACATAAAAAGATTTATTATATGTCAGTTAAAGTATATGGCAACGGCATATTACATGTTTCGACCCAGCAGGGTCTTCATCAGGGGAAAAAAGTTATGAAAAAGAGGTAGCTGCATTGAAATCCAGTTTTTCAAAAGAACAAACCGATTTTGTTATATTAAATTTGGAAATCTGACATGGGCTAAACATGTTGTAAGTTTCCCAAGGGCCCTCAGCCATGTGATTTGTGCTCTAATAACTACTGCACTGCTAGTTGAAGTATCACCCCCCTATTTCCCCCCAGCACCCTGGAAAGGGGGGCAGCCTTAAAATATCCGATTCCGGCTAACTCAAGTCATGGCTCCTTCAGTTAAAATAGATTAGAATAGAATACAGATTAGAATTATTTGATTAAAATGGAGTCTATAGTATATGGCCTGTAATTCTGAGCTTTCTGGATAATGTGTTTCTGGAAAACTGATTCCATACTTTTTACACATTTCTGCTCCTCTAAGTTGCCCCAATTCAAAAGAAACCTTCGTGTAGTTTGCTACATGATCACTGGCATGGTAATAATAAAAGGAAAAGACAGAACAGATCACAAGAAAGCACCATATGGTTTGTTGCCCTGTGAATGAACACCAGTAGTTTTAAACACTCTAAAAAGCATGTCCTCCTTTAAAAAAAAAACATTAAGGAAAATAAATCCTTTGGGTCTTGGTTACGAAAAGGTGTACAGGACATAAAGTTAACTTGTGAAAATGTATTGTTATAAAAACGAATATAGACAATTAGAGGCAAAATCAATTTTCAAAATGACATTTATCCAATCACAGAGCAGCTAAAATGTCCCTACTTTTTCCCATTTTCCCTCTATAAACATGTCTTTATTATCAATTTGTATTCAAAAGCTCTCTAGAAATTGATTGTCAATGAATTGGTAAGTCTTTGTAAATTAAATATAAAATGCATTACCAAGGAAAGTTAATATCATGGAAAGTTGGCTGTAAATCATTAGACCACTGGTTGAAATGTCAAGCTCACATGCTATTCATATTGAGGCTATTCATGAATATTAACTTTTTTATCATTTGACTATATGGTATTAAATATGAGAACATTTTTATACAATCCAAGTGGGGCATAGTACATATACAGTATAATGAAAAATTAAGCCTAATGGTGCCTGAACACAGTATTTTTGAGATAGATATGCAAATACCTCAATTAATGATACCATAAAATGCTAATAATATCAGTATAGTAAAAGCAACTCTTTTACAGCTTTTTGTATTGATAATACATTTTCTATGCTGAGGGGATGGTAGAAACCTGAAACAATACTGGGAAAAAAACAACTCTCTGGATACTAATTACCATGTTCCTATATTGTAAAGAAACCGGAAAACATAATGTTATGAAAATTGTTTGTTCTAAACAAAAATAACAGATATACAAAACACCAATGAAACCCATTTTCTAGAGGTTTGGTCTATTTGGGAATTGAAGTCCTGGTCTGCATATGTGCATGTGAACCCAACATCTATAGTAAATATGAAACCTCTAAAGCATGAGCAATTAGAAAGGGCTAGGACAACTGCTCACGTTTAGAGTTTACCAGGCAAGTTGTCTAATTCTGGGCAGTG
>CM044439.1:14256218-14323334 GCA_024363595.1 Xenopus borealis | reverse complement strand
TAACTATGTAACTATGTAACTATGTAGGAGATATTTAACTGTAAGTATATAGCTGAAATAGAATTCTATTGAAGCTCAATGCACAAGTCATGGTCATAGGGAGTCCTATGTTCTACACAAACTTTTCAACCAGGAGAGAAGTGACTTAAACCAACTTTGGAACGTCATTTAGTTTAATGGAAAAACCTGGTGAGAGCTTAATGCTTACATTTTGAATGACTAAAGATAGCTTAAAATGTTGATACAAGTCTGACCATGTATTAAAATGTGACCCTTGATTAAAATCATGTAGCATGTCCTATTTTGCATTTCCATGCTATGACTTACATAATATTCTTATTGTTTTATTATTATTTTCTTTTTATACTTAGTTTCTTGTAATGTTGAGACTGTGAGACTGTTTTGCTGTCTTCAGGATATATCTTACAGACTTGTCGGTTCCTCCCTTGGCCAAAACTGCATATTTGAATCCAATTTAAAAGCCTTAATTGCAAAATGACAAGCAACTCTCTGCAATTCTTTTGAATTGATAAAAATCTTTAAAAATTCCACTTTTTCTATACTACCCTTTTTTTTTTTTTTTTATAAAGGATGCAATTTAACTGGTTGAATGATGGCAGAATGAAGAACCATCAGGTTTGAATTTGTATGTTGTGCTCTGCAGTGTTGGGTGATCATTGCAGTCTTCTATATAATATTTTTGAAGATCTTATGCTCAGCTGATTTAAGAATTTTTTGACATGGAAGTGTCAACCCTAATGGCCTTAATGAACCAAATGATTCTCTTCCTCAGTCATAATCTATATTTCCTTATTTGACATCTGTTCACAGATACACACTCACCGGGTGCCACATACCCATTTGTTCCCAGTAAGTGTATTGTTAACTCTGTGCTATATTAGGAGATTGAAATCTTTTGCTTTCTTATGGAACCTTAAGACTGACGTGATAGAGATTTAAATATGTTGCTTTCTTTTCATCTGTCATAATTTTCAGAAACTATATCATTAACATGACATTGAAGTGATAATCAACCTCAATTACTGTTGATGATAGAAACTTGCAATAGTGTTTAAGATTGATAGCTTTAAGGAACGTGCCAATTCTGCATGGGTCAAATGGAGCCCCTGTACAATGCTCAATTTCTCTGACCTTATTTCTGAGGTAGATGTCAATTATTTATTTCTACTTTCCTATGGTGATGTTTAAAACATTCTACCCTACTTGTTATTCCTGCCGGCATTGAAACTGTCCTTTGATATTATTCTTTAGTACATCAAATGGGAACATTTTAGTATTTTTCTGATTGCCCTGATAGTTTCATACAAGTTTTAATGTATTCAGTTCAAAGATCTTAAGAAAGTCTGGCTCATTACTAGATAGGCAATAAAAAAACAGAAATGATTCAGACCAGGTATATTGAAGTATATTTCCCAACAGGAAAAGGAAAGAGAGAATCATTACATCTGACCATGGCTACATTGGGGTTTTCATGAAAATTAGCAACGCATTATAAGCCCCATCTTGCAGAGGAACTAGGAGGACTATTTCATATATTTTGGTCTTTTCATAAATGCATATTAATCTTAAAGGAAAAAATCCATATGTAATCCATATGTATAAGTTATATAGATATATTTGATCATATCTGTTTTTTACTATTTATCACTAGTAAGAAATCTAAATAGTTAATGAAATAAATGATAGATTTTTTAAGTTTTTCATTCTTTTGTAGCGATTTCTCATGTGTTGCCCGTGTTTTCTGTTACTTTCTGATATTGCTGATTTGCTTTGCATTATTATCTCACTACGTTTCACCTTGGTTAACTGAACCTGGAGCTGACTTGCCCATATTAGCCATGTTTTGTAAATATTTTAAGCTGGAAAACACATTATGGTGAAATATACGATGGCGGTGTCACATATAACAAACTCAAACCCTGCCAGGAGAGTGATTGGATTCCTGTCTAGGCATGCTCTTCTGCCTATAATAGCCACCTTTGATTTGAGCCTCGCCCCCAGCTACTCGTGTGCCACCAGGACTTAGAGCACAAGAATCCAGTACTCCCACAGGGGCAGGCAAGGGCACCAACCATACTCTTGGGAAGGAGCCAGTAAGGAGCAGGGCATAGTCAGACAGGCCTGGACAGAACCAAAAACTAGCAGCCTAATTGTGAGGCAAACTCAAGGTCAGGAATAAACCAAGGTCAGAACCAGGAAATCGCACAGGGTACAGGATCAGGTAGCAGGAATCAAGGAAAAAGCTAGGTAGTTCAGAGTACCTGAAAGAAAGCTTGACCTATAATGGGCAGTCGATGCAGAGCAGGGAATTATATAGCCTGACTAATGGCTAAAAAAGAGCATCAGCGGTAGCAGCTGGATCAAGATGAGGACCTTAGATGTCTGCTTATATAGAAGTACTGGCCCTTTAAAAACCCTTCAAATTCGACTATTCGCCAGGTTAAAGCTGCCAAATTGCCAATTTAGCCTATGGGGGACCTCACAGAAAATCGAAGGATTTTGGTGAAAATCGTTCGAATTGTTCAATTGAATAGAATGATTTTCAAAATTCATTCAAAATGAATGAGCAGGGATGGGAACAAGTTGTAGGGAAATGGGTGTTAATTGTTGTTAATGCAATGTTATTTGTTATGAAACGAGAAAAAGCACTTGACAATCAGACTAATATTGATACTATACTTCCTTTTTTCCCCTGTCATTATCAATATCTGGAGGAAATGGTTGACTTAATAATTTGTTCATGGAATGTCAGGGGCCTAAACCCCAATTTCAAAAGAGCTCAGCTTTTTCATTACATTACAGTAAGTCAATTACTTCCTCAATAGTGGTCCTACAGGAAACAAATTTGGTTGGTCAAAAAATCCTAGCTCTTAAAAAAGCATGGGTTGCCCATCACTACCACGCCACCTTCTCAACTCATGCTAGAGGGGTGGCCATACTTGTTTGGAGGCACATAATGTTTGAATTTTTAAAGGTCCACTTAGATCACTATTGTAAATACATTAGCATGCACTGCAAACTAAATGCAGTTCCTCTAGTGTTAAACAATGTGTATCTTCCTCCTCACATGTCTATAGACACTTTGGAACACATTTTTAGGAAGGTCCTTAATCTACCTCCATGCCCAAATTGTATTATAGGGGACTTTAATTCCACCTTCGACCCCCAGTTAGACAAACTGTATTCTCAGTGGAAGTTACCAACTGCACTGGCCACTTGGGCTGAAACGTTGGGATTTACGGACATATGGAGATGGAAAAATCCAACTGCTAGACATTACTCGTGTCACTCTGCTACACAAAATTCATTTTGCGTTTGCCTCTTCTGAATTTTTATCCTGGGTATTATCTGTTGAGTATTTGCCAAGGGCCTTCTCTGACCATTCACCGTTATTGTTAAAGGTGCAAATTGGGGTCATACTTCAGACAGAATGTGGAGACTCAGTCCTCTTTGTTTAAAAATTCCTGAAGTGCAAGAAATAGTTACCCAGGAATATGCAGAATACTGGGGTTCAAATAAGGACTCTGCTTCCCCTGAATCATACTGGGATGCATCCAAGGCAGTGACCAGGGGCTCACTGGTTGCGGCTATTACCAGAGCAAGGAACACTAACAAGCAAAGGGTGAGGGAGGCCAAACAGGCAGTATGCAATGTAGAATAAGACTTTATTATAGATCCATCCAATGCCAATCATATTCAGGTTTGTAAAGTGCAGAGGGATTAAAATTAGTTAATACCACCCTGACACAGAAAAAACTGCGTTATACTTCCCAGCGGTTGTTCGACCAAGGGGAAAAGGCAGGAAAGACACTAGCGTATTTAACCAAGGTAGCCACACCCACTACAATAATTCCTAGAATAGTGAATGCAATGGGAGATATTGTCGATTCCCCTTCTGCAATCACTGAAGTGTTTAGGGCATTCTATACCAATTTATATAAATCTCAACTGAAGAAATCAGAAACCACATTCAGAGTCTTCATTGCCCCAAGTTGGAGCATCAGCAAAGAGAGTTCCTCGAAAACCCCCTCTACTGTTTGCCTTGACAATAGAACCTTTGACCATTGTGATTCGCAGTGCAAAAAACATTATGGGCATCAAGTATAAAACCTGTGAGGAACGTATAGCCCTATACGCCGATGACATTCTGCTATTCTTGGCCGACCCTGGCCTGTCCCTCCAAACGGCGTTGAGTGTCATACAGGATTTTGGTAGATACTCAAGCTTGAAAATTAATTGGGATAAATCTCTCATAATACCCATTGATAGTATTCCCCAGCAATTACGCCCAACCAATATTACGTCTCTGGGTTCCCAAGTCAAATACTTAGGGATCAATGTAAACCCGAACGAACTTGAGTTCAGGGACCTTAACTTAACTCCATTGCTAGAAAAATTTCATTCTGTGGCCGCTTCACTTACTAAGTGGGGGAAAATTAATTTCTTCAAAATGATTTATCTAACCAAGTTCCTTTACTTTTTCAGAAACTCCCCAACTGCCATAACACGGTCCTATTTAAAAAAAGGGAATTCTACCCTGTTGTCCTTTATCTGGTCCGGAAAACAACCTAGACTCTCATGGAAGTCTCTTACATCTCCCTTACAGAAAGGAGGTTTAGGCCTGCCGGATCTGTGGAGTTACTACTCCACAACTCCGCAACTTTCACATATACATGATTGGTTCAATCTTAATCCAGAAGACCCTAACAAGCTTCTCCAGGCGCTACTATTAGGGTCATTAGAATCACTCTCCTTATGCCCTATGCATACATTGAAAGACTCTAATCCTCTAAACCACAGGTGCTGAAGCCCCCCTACTTAGCCTGGCAGGAATCTCTATGCGTATGTCACGAAATCACCTGGTGGTCTAGTGGGGGGACGGCAGGGACGCCTGCCGCCCCCTCGGTGGGGACGCCCGCAGCGCCGCTTCCCTGTCCCTTGGCAGTCTTCTTAGTGCACGCTTCCTGTTTTTATATATATGTGCGCCTGGCGTGATGACGCCAGCGTGCAATCACGCGCAATGGCGCGAAATTCAAATATATTTAAAGGGCTATTTCTGATTTAGCGATTGCCCGTGATAGATTTAATCCTGGTACCTTGTACCTGTGCTGTTAAGCTTCTGTTTGTTCCTGATTACCTGTTTGACCCTGCCTGGCTTTGACTACTCTGTTTACTTTGTATCCTGACCTGTGCCTGTTATTTGATTATCGATTCTGCCTCATCCTTATCTGATTGATTACCTGGTTTGACGCTTGCCTGCCTGACGACCCTAGCTATTTGCCTGCTTCGACCCGGCCTGTCTGACTACGAATCTGCCAACTCCTGTCTGTACCGTGACCATCGGCCTTAAAGACTTTATATACTGTCGTGCCCCTATTGCTGGCCAGAACTCCTGCCCTGCACCTCTCGTTTAAGTCCAGGTGGCATCTGAGTAGCTGAGGGCTCCTCCCGAAGCCAAAGGCGGCCACACTACTGGTGAAGCACAAGCCTAGACCAGGGTGCTTAGCGTTTGTTCTGGCATTGGGTGCCGACCGTGACAGCGTACTTAAGATTAAACTATATCTGATATCTTCTTACACTCCACTCTGGGGCAACTCTCACCTCTCTTACTTTAGGAACCTCCTGGACTCTATCTATTGGCCCAATATGCAGATCAAATCTCTGGGAGACCTGTTAGATCAGGGTACTTTCCGGACTCTGCTTCAGCTTCAACAAAAATACCCAGAAAACCCAACAGACCACTTTGGATACATGCAACTGCAACACACATGCAGGGTGCAATTTAATGCATGCCCCACAAATATGTTAAAATATGGGCTAGATGTTTATTCCCTGTAAGTACAAGGGTAATACTCCCAGATTACTGCTGTTTTGTAACGTAAGGAACACATCTGTAACTACACACAAACAGTGAGTGCAAAATGTACATAGTGTACCCCCTTGTCGGCTCTTCGAGATTCAAATGGATAAGCTACTCTGGCTTGTTGAATACATTCCCTTTACTTCAGGCAGTGCTTGAATGCCCCTTGTCTGGCTGTTTACATACAATGAGCGGAGTGCTCACATAATTCTAGTATATTGTAACAATACCAGGATTTTTGATTTGCTACTATTACATTTTTGATTCACTACTAAATGTAACAATGCAGTCTATAATATATACACTCTTGAGCATTTTGAAATTGACACTTGGACTTGCTAAACGCTTATATTTTACTATTCGATATGTGGTGACTACAATTTATCATATGGCTTTATGTTATTCCTGCTCTTTCGTTATAGTTTATGCACAGTGTTTCATGTATTTATTTACTTTTATGTATATATTCTCTGTTGGTTTTTTTCGTTTGATCTAACTTTATTTACACACCTCCTCACACTGACGCAGGATGATGTCATGACCCTCCCATTCCTGCCTCTTTGTGTTTAGATAATTGTTTTTTGTTGTTGTAATGCACTTTGAGAAAAGCTAGATAGCTATCCGAAACGTCAGTCACTTTTGCTGAATAAACACAATTTTTTCTTCAATAAGACCTGATTGCATGTGTTTGTGTTTTGCACCCAGGCACCTTTAGTTTTGTACTTGTATTTGATGTTTTTTTTCCAGTTTCCAGTTTTTACTTAGTTCATTGCTGTGTAAACAAGTTCCCCGCTATTTACCAGTGACATATATATAAGGTACTGTACAGTTGCAATTGCCTCGTCTCCTAAGAAAGAAAATCCAACTTTCATAGTCTGCATATAGCTCAGTGGCACTCAGGGGCTAATTTAAGAATATTATGGGAACTTTTGTTTCTCCAATTTGAGCTTTTTAGCACAATAATATTTTTCTCATAGTTCCAATGAAAAATAAAATAATTGAATAATAAACCATTCAGGGTGCATCTTGCATGAAAAAACCTTAATTCATAATAGTTACATAGTTAAATTGGGTTGAAAAAAGACAAAATCCATCTAGTTCAACCCCTCCAAATTAAAACCCAGCATACACCCCCCCCCCCACTCTTACACATAAACCATAAATGCCCATAGCTATACTAACTGTAGAGTTTAGTATCAAAATAGCATTTGATATTATGTCTGTCCAAAAAATCATCCAAGCCCCTTTTAAAAGCATCAACAGAATCAGCATCACAACATCACCCGGCAGTGCATTCCACAACCTCACTGTCCTCACTGTGAAGAACCACAGGCTGCTTCAAATGAAAGTCCTTCTTCTAGTCTGAAGGGGTGGCCTCTGGTGTGGTGATCCTCTTTATGGGTTAAAATATACCCTGATACTTGTCTATAATGCCCTCTAATGTACTTGTAAAGTGTAATCATGTCCCCTCGCAAGTGCCTTTTTTCCAGAGAAAATAACCCCAACCTAGACAGTCTACCCTCATAATTTAAGTCTTCCATCCTTCTAACCAGTTTAGTTGCACTTAGTCTCTGCACTCTCTCCAGCTCATTTACATCCCTCCTAAGGACTGGAGTCCAAAACTGCACTGCATACTCCAGATGAGGCCTTACTAGGGATCTATAAAGAGGTATAATTATGTTTTCATCCCTTGAGTTTATGGCCTTTTTTATGCAAGACAGAACTCTGTTTGCGTTAGTAGCTACAGAACGCCACTGCTCAGAATTAGTTATTGCTATTAATTTATATTTGATATATGTATTTATGCTGGTATTGTTTTGTAGTAGTTCACTCAATAATATTTGGAACTAATATTCAATAAGATGTTTCAAGGTACAAGACTGTCTTTATTCCCATGCTGTAAATCCAATACAAATTAAATTTCAAACAATTCCTTTCGTTCATAAAGATTCAGACTAGTGATGGGCGAATTTATTCGCCAGGGCCGAATTTGCGGCGAATTCCCGCGATTCGCCGCTGGCGAATAAATTCGCGAATCACCAGCGAAATTTCGGCAAACAAACGAGTCGCGCTTCGTAAACGACACAACGCGCGCCAAAAGCGTCCCGCGACTCGTTTCGTGAATTTTTCGCGAAGCAAACCGCGGGAGATTCGCCCATCACTAATTCAGACACATTGAATCAACTTGGGTCCTACCCCACACCATATACGTCTGCACAAATAAAGTACAACCATCTCTATCTGTTAACCATACAATTTTATAAAGTTATTTTAAATTTCTAATAGATTTAAGATGGGCTTTAGATTTACTTAAAATGAAATGATTTATGGCTGTGATTGTGGCACGTAATGTTTAATTAATCTGACCATTCTGGGTTGCATAGAAGTTCAATTAAACACAATTTAGATAGCAGAACATGTCTGAATATAATAACATTTTTGATTAGCTTGTGTAAACATTAATTAAATCTTTTCAGGGTAATTATAATATCTATAGTTTTATAAAATTAACTTGCAATATACTAGGCTTTATTTTTATTATGTAATTCATTTATTACTTTAATCCTTGACTGTGCTTTATGAATAGTTTTTATTTTATTGTATCATTAACAGACACAATTTTTCTTTAAAGCAGAAAAAGTTATTTTTTTCACATTTAATATTTATGTAATAAATAAAAGCAGTTGACCCATGATCTTGGTACCTGAGGCCGACAAAGATAGGAACCACCTGGGACTCCTTGCTTCAACCTAGTTATTTTTTTCAGTCACAGGTCTTTAGAAAAGTTTTAATTGTGCTCATTCAGTCAGCTCATGGGAAACGCATGTAATTGCACACAAATACTGAATATAGGGTATACCTGGAAGTAGCATCTGCTAAGTTGGAGATGGTGAAATTACCAAGATTCCATTAGCATGTTGCAACTACACACACACATCTAACTTGCACCTAGTGAATGTTGTGGCCAGATGTGACATTTTTGATAAGCAGTTCACAACATACATATATTTGTATAATTAAAGGGATTCTGTCATGGAAAACATGTTTTTGTTTTTTTACAAGACACATCAGTTAATAGTGCTCCATCAGCAGAACCTTGTATTGAAATCCATTTTTCAGAAGCTCAAACAGATTAATTCTGAAATTTGATGTGGGGTTAGACATGTTCTTAGTTTCCTAGGTGCCTTAAGCCATGGGACTTATGCTTTGATGAACTTCAGTCACTCTTTACTGCTGCAACTGCTGCGATGAAAGGTGGAGTGATATTGCCCCAGCTCCCTTTTTCCCCCATCAGCCCATCCGCAGAACAATGGGAAGGTACCAAGAAAATATCTCCCTGACACCTGCATTGCTATAAATGAGCCTATGCCCTATCTAGGGGTAGATATGAGAATAGTGTTATGTTTTGGTAGCCGAGAATGAGGAGGGTATAACTGCTTTATTAACAGGCTTATGCAACCATTACACAACTGCCTTACTTCCTACTTTTACTTTCCAAGCTGTACAGAAAGTCCTGTGTATCTGCATAGCACAAGTAATGTGCACAGTGACACCCACAGGCCATTTGTATAAACACCACATATTCCCCCTATAGTAGGAAAGCATTTGGACAAATATAACAAAGAACAACAATGCATCTTAAAGCAATAATATACATTATTCACATCACATAGTCCTGGGTCCATGCAGGTAGTTTTCTGATTCTCTCAGTACGCCTTATAGGTTCATTTTCTTCAGGCCTATTGCAGTTGGCATTGGGGGTAGGAAAATGTCCTTCATCAAATGGAATGTCTGCAAAGTCATATCTAGCAGGAGCAAGACGACTTGCATTCCATATGCGTCCATCAGACAGTTCATATGTGTATGGTCCTCGCTGGCGTCTCACTTCAAGTGGTGTAGTAAATTTAGATTGTCCTTGTTTCAGTATTTCTGGTTTCTTAATTCTGACTAAAGATCCAGAGTGAAATTACACTTCTCTTGCACCACATTTTCTATCAGTATAAGCCTTGCTTTTGGCTTGGTGACGTTTGACAAAGTCTGTTTGTAGGAACCGTTTTTGGTGGAAGTTTGATGTCTGCAACATGCGCATCTGTCTGCCATGTAATAATTCAGCTGGAGATGCTTGGGTTGTTGCATGGCATGTTGCTCTGTAGTTATGTGAGAACTCTGTTGTAAATACTTTCCAAGATTTCCCAGTAAGATTTGCTGTCTTTTAATGCTTCTTTCAGGCTGTTGAATCACTCAATTTCTCCATTTGCTTGTGGGTAATACACTGAAGATTTCCTATGCACAATATTACTCTCTCTCAGAAAGGATTCAAACTCATATGAGATAAACTGTGGTCCATTGTCAGATATTAACTCCTTTGGATTTCCCTCTGCTGAAGACTGTAGACAGAAATGTTATTACTGTAGCTGATGTTACATGAGAAACAAATGCAATTTCAGTCCATTTACTGTAATAGTCTATCAAGGTTATAGCAACTCTACAGTCTATAGGAGCATCTGCAAAAGGATACACAATATCAATAGCAAGTTTTTTCCATGCTGAGTCAGGAAATTATACTGGTTGAAGTGGTGGTGTATGTGTGTGTAGAGACCCATAGATTCTATACAGCATCTATGGAGTTAATCCCCTGCCTTTAGTATGTCTTCTGTTATTGGGTGTAACTACCTGTAACAGTTCTGATTCAACACCAGAAATTATTGGACAAAGGGTGCAATGACCACTCCCTGCCACTAATGCTTTATAATGTGTGTAGGGAGGGGCCTCTGCCTCTTTGGCTCCTGGTGTCTGTGCAGCTAGATATTTCCATTGAGCCTGGGATCACCAAGGCCCCAGTAAGCCACATGCCCTAACAGGATCTGTACTGTTAGAGACCTAAGTCAGGGACCAGGCCACCTTGTGAATGAGGGCTAGCAAGAACAGGATAGCATTTGTCATAGTCTAGAGAGAGAAAGATAGTTAGTTTATTTATTATGAACAATTCTATGTTCCAATGAGGAGTGTTAGCAGGAAGAGATCTTCCTTACAAAGCTCCCCTGTGATGCTTTTAGTGCAGGGATATCATTGTGCTAAGGACTAGGACTTAGCAGAAGCTGTCCGGCCTTACCTGGTATTCCAATCAAGTCACATTTATAGTCACAGGCACTTTGTATGGGATTTGATGTACCTTGACTAATCTGGGTTATGAGGAATATTTGCACCTGTGATGCCATTTATGGAAATCTGCTAACATATCTTCTATTCCTGTATTCATCATCTGCTACGCTCCAAGCTCCTATGTGAGTATTTGAAACCTGGTATCATTTGCCTCGTGCATAATAAACCTTTGTTACTGTTTTCACCAAGAACCTCCTGGCGTCCAACATCTATTTTACTACAGTAGCCTGTGTATTAGTGTATTTAATATCTCTTAAAGGGATAGCTTCCACTTACTGAAGGCCCTGCCCTGCTGTGTAGTGTCGCAGTGTAACCCATGCTCATCCACTAGCTGGACACTTATACTCATTTGTGCTGTATAGCCCAAAAAAGTTTTACATGTGATAGCGATACGTTTTGTCGTGATTCTGACAAGTAACACAAGAATGTACTGTATGTCAGTTACCACATCAGCATCCATTGCTGGCCACCAGTATAGTTCTCGTACAATTCCTTGATGACTCTCATATGCAAGTTTTATAAGCTTTTCTCTCAAGGTTTCTGGTACCAATAAATGGTGAGCTCCACGGACAACATCTATTAAGGACAATTCGTGTCTAATCCTGTAGTAAGGTTGAAGATAAGGACTGAGTTTCTTCTCAGCATTTGGCCATTTACTTTGTAAGATGTCCCGTAGTTTTACTTGAATTGGACATGTGAGGCAAGCTTGCTTAAAATCAGCAGCCATAACTGTAGATGATAATTTATCAGTCAGTGCTACAACTTCTATGTCCTCATCCAGCGTATCAAAAGCTGTAGGTAAAGGTAAACGTGACAAGCAATCAGCAGTAACATTTTTCAAACTCGGTTTGTATTGGATTTTGTAGTTGAAATTCAGTAGCCTTGCTGACCATCTAGCTATACACATTCCAGGTCTTCCTAGTTCCTTTGTTGTAAGTAGTGTAGTTAAAGGGCTATGATCAGTGCATAAGGTAAATTCTCAATTTTTCTGTTGCCCAAACACACGCTAGAGCTTCTTTTTCAACAGATGAATACTTATGCTCTGTCTCTGAAAGTGTTCTGGATGCAAATGCAACAGTTTTCTCTGTATAGTCCGCATGGATCTGTGTGAGAACTGCACCAACGCCATAGTCTGAAGCATCTGTAGTAACCACAGTGGGTAGTGAAGAATCAAATAAAGCTAGCGCTGGACTGTTCACAATTAGCTGTTTCACTATTTCAAAGCTATGTTGAGCAGATTCTGACCACACCAGACTTAAAGTTCCACGTAGTAGTGCTCTGAGTGGCTCCACAACTGAAGCATAGTTGGGAATAAACTTATAAATACCAATAAGTAAGAACTAAGAAAGCTCGTAAGGTCTTGAAATCAGATGGAGTAGGTGCTTGTTTAACTGCATTGACATGGTCAGGGTCAGGCTGCTGCAGAGGTAGAAAAGACATCCTCGTCTCCATTTGTTATGTTTTGGTAGCTGAGAATGAGGAGAGTATAACTGCTTTATTAACAGGTTCATGCAACCATTACACAACTGCCTTACTTCCTACTTTCACTTTCCAAGCTGCACAGAAAGTCCTGTGTATCTGCATAACACAAGTAATGTGTACAGTGACACCCGCAGGCCATTTGTATAAACACCACAAATAGCAATCAATATTAAAAATATCAACATATGATCACAATGCTTCCAGTTACATTGAGTAGGAGAAACAATAGCTTATCTGAAAGCAGTTCCATTGTACAGTGCTAGCTGCACAAAGACCTGAGATGTTTGCTTGCACACCAATATTATATCTAAAAAAATTAAAAAAATAACATTTTAAATGGTAGAATTAATTATTTCCAATGTTCCCAGTGTAACCATAAAAATCATGGTAGAATTCCTTAAAAAGAAGAAAACAGTCAAGACTGACATTAGAATTACACTTTTTCTTGGGCAAGTACATGTATACCATGAAAAATATAGATTTTTAGGGCCACATAAATTATTGCACAATTTAAAGCTCTGTTGCCCCTCTGCCCGATGACTGCCCTACACGCAGTGATAAAACATAAACAGAATATGTGGTCATATTTTGATTCTCAATAAAACCTCTCCCTTTACTTCCCTCTTGTTGTTCCATGTCTTCTCTCTTTCCTGCTTCTACTCTTACCCTGAATTCTTCTTTTTAACGTTTCCTGCTCCCCCATTACTATCTTATTTCTCTTCTGAGTTTCTTACCATATATTCTCATGTTACAAAATATCTCTGAAGTTTAGCAAACCTCTTCCTCACATAAATTGTGTAATCCCAGGGATTAAATAGACATCACCTGTACACTTCTTCACTAGGTTTAGTAAATACTACATCATTTTCCAGTTTACCTACTGGTGTAAGTCAATTTCTACCATATAATATTTGTAGCACAGCAATGATATGAAGAACAGATGGGAAAAGTGCATAGAATTAATTTATACCATCATATTAAAATTATAACCTCTGATTAAGCCAAGGGACCATCTGGTGATGATCAAAACAGGGCTAACTGGGTATTGTGATATACAGCAGGGTTGAAATAAATGTGATTATCGTAATACTCATAAACTTTTCTATCTTCTATCCAGCAAATGCATTTTATCAGGTCACACATTTCAGTAAATCCAAAGCTTTAAAATATTATACTATTTATACAAGGGAGTAGCTGAAATGTCTCTTTCTTCAAATCTGTATTTCTTTATTTATTCATTTTCTTTTAGATATAACTAGTTTAAAGATAATCTACACCACATTGCTCAGTGAAAAACACACATAAATTCACATTTAATATACACCATATAAACAGCTGTAGAGTACACTATAGTAGTTCATATTTTATTTTATTGACTCAGTGTTCAATTTCCAGAGCACTAAGGGGTGCAAGAACATGCCCCACAGTAAACACTTGGGGGCAAATTTACTAAATTCACATGAAGAATTTCATTAGGCAAATTCGACAATAGAATAATCCTACCGAAATGGGGATCATTCCCTAAGATCGAATAGGAAAAATTTGATCAATCATTTAAAAATCGTTCAAAAATTTTATTTGAATTTGAATCAAATTTGATCGAATTCGATCAAATTTACCTATTCGATCATTCGATCGATTTAATTCCCCACTATTCCCTGGTCGAATTTCAAATTTTTTTTGCCATTCGAAATTCGACCCTTAGTAAATCTGCCCCTTAGAGTGTTATTTATTAGGGTTTGAATGACGTTTTTTCCATTCAAGTTTTTTCTTCAACAAGAATCCATTTGAGTTGTGGGTTCATGTGAGTTCATTCGAGGTAAACAAGCCTTTAACATTCAACCTTTGATAAAAAAAACCCTTTAATAAACACATTTCACTCCTGTAAGTACAGCTGGAAAAATCCATACAGCCTATGAGCCTCTGGGGTGGATTCCAAGCAGTTGATGTGTTCCCCTTTTATCAACACCTTGGAGTGTTATCAAATGAGGTGTGAGAGCTTACCCTGATCATCTAGTGAGGCGATGGGATGCCCTCATGTGTAGCTTGTCTGTGCGACAATGTACTATGCTGTGCTGTTAATGCAGCGTATCGGGGGTGCTTCCATGTTATGCATGCCAGCTCAGTGACATCATTGCGCATTGAAGCATAATTCAAATATTAAAGGTGCCAATTGTCAGTGCCCAATGCAAAAGGTCTTTTCTAAGTTCCTGGGTGCTTTCTTCTGTGTTTTCAAGTTGTTACTGATCCTGACTATCCTGGTTTTTGTCCTGCCTTCTGCATGTCCTGATTATTGTTGTTTTGACTACTCTTCTGAATTCTCCCTGGTACAGGTTTGGGACCTATTGTCCAGAATGCTCATGTCCTGGGGGTTTCTGGATAACGGATCTTTCTGTAATTTGGATCTTCATACCTTAAGACTACTAGAAAATCATGTAAACATGAAATAAACCCAATAGGCTGATTTTCCTTCCAATAAGGATTCATTATATCTTAGTTGGGGTCAAATACAAGCTACTGTTTTATTATTACAGAGAAAAAAGGAATTATTTTTAAAAATCTGGATTATTTCATTATAATGGATTCTATTGGAGATGGCCATTCTGTAATTCTGGATAATGTGTTTCTGGATAAGGGATCCATATTGGTGTGTTTGACATGTGATTTTTCTGTGTTTGACCTGGCCTGTGACCCCAACTATTCTCTAGCCTTCTGATCCGGTACTACATATGCACGGTTCATGTGCTTGCCTAGAACTCTCCCCTTGATTCTCTCATTAAGACCTGGCATCAAAGTAGCAGAGAGCTCCTCCCGAAGTGAAAGGCGGCTGTTATAAGTGGAAGTCTGGACCGTGCCTGGGACCTTGAGGTTAGTTCTAGGATTTGGGATTCCAATTTTAACACGCGGCAGTTGGTCAGAATTGCTTCAAGAAGTCAAAGTTCAAAGTATTATGCAGCAAATTGCATTTGGAGAGAAGGATGTGGACAATGCTTGTGTTTGCTTCAAATCTTACAGAAGACAAACAACCAACACACAGGGGCAATTCCAAGTGGGGACATCACCTGAATTAATGTCAACAACAATGTTTCTGGGATGTAGCCTTTTCTCAGATTAGTGGTAAACCTCCAAAATGTTGTAACTGACACAATAAAAGCAGGGGATCTCCCTGCCTGGAAATGCCTTTGGGTTATTTTTAATTTCTACAATATTTTTGGGATCCCCCTGACTGTACACCAAGCTGAATAATGAGATGGATACTGTTAAAGGACAAAGTGATAATTTCACCACAAATCTTGCTATAATTAACCTTTAAATTACACTTATAAGTAGGAAGTAGAAAAGCAAATAGCACACAAATAGCACACAAATCAAAGTAACTTTTTTTCAGTCTGATGCCCTCTTGGGGGGTATTGACATTGTTTGGGAACTAGTGATGAGCGAATTTATTTGCCTGAGACGAATTCGCGGCAAAAACAAGACAGTGGCATTTTGTGATTCGCCCATCACTATTGGGAACCACTACACAAGGCTAAATCTACCTAGTCTCTTCTGATACCTATCAAATCATTTATTTTTCTCATACCTCACCAAAGTTATTGTCCATAATGCTCAGAATTACAGGAAAGCAATCTCACATGGACTTCATTTTAATCAAACAATTTAAATGTTTTGAAAACATTTTCTTTTTCTCTGTAATAATAAAACTTTAACTTATACTTGATCCCAATTAAAATATAATAATTCCTTATTGGAGGCAAAACAATGCTATTGGGTTTATTTCACATTTAAATGAAATTTTAATAGATACAGTATAGAGCTACAAGTGGGTAACCTACAGTTTTCCACATAACGGATCTTTCTGTAATTTGGATCTTCCTCCTTAAGTCTACTAGAAAATAATTTAAACATTCAATAAACCAAATAGCCTGGTTTTGCCTCCAATTAGGATTTGTTATATCATAGTTTAGATGAAGAATAAGATGCTGTTTTATGACTAGAGAGGAAATCTAAATTATGTGTGGTCCCATAGTTATTTGAAACCTACACCTTCTCTCATGTTTCTGTCTGGTCTTTTTATAACAATGTATAGCAGATAACAGTAAACTTAAAAATGAGAGCAATCATATATTTCCCAATCATCCATTCAAGATATAAATAAGAAACAATTAAAATGCACTTTTTTTGAGATGTTACAAAGAAAATTGTACATTATATACTGCATTTTCTTAATTATAAGGAAAAAAAACTCAGTTGGCGATGACTTTGCATTCCTCTCATTTGCCTTTTGCCACTAAGACGGTAGCATATTTTTATGCAAATTTCAGCCAGCTTACATGCCTCAAGGGATAGCCCTAGAGGAGAATGGAAGCGCAGTGTGATTTATGGAACGTTTGCAGTAGTTAGTAGATTTTATGTCTGCAACGTTACTTTTAGTTAGCCATTCTAACAGCTCCAACTTAAAAATGAAACCCTTTAAGTGGAACAATATTTATTGTGCCATTACAAGGAAACCTTTTGGTGAAAGAAGGCATCTATCAGGGTCAGATTTCAAAGGGAAGTGATGCCAACAGATGGACAGGGCCATATGAATATGTATGAGTGTTCTTATTGTGACCCGAAAAGTCACTGCTAAACACAGAGGAGGTTTAAAATCCCATTTTTTTTTTTTCAAAAGAAAAAGGAGCCTTAGGCAATTTTATTCAGTGAGTAGTTTGTTCTGTAGTGAATGTATCAGAAAATCCTTATTTTTATGAAAACAGCATTTAAAACATTGCAGAATGAAAGCAGAGGGAAATGCTATTACAAATATCTTAAACTATACCTCTATTCATCAGAATGGTTATTCTATTGTGTACTCTGAACAAAAATTTTAACATTTATTTTTGTAAATATGAAAGGGGTTTGTTACATTGCTTGCTTAAGCACAGGCAATGTCATTACATTTCAATATAAAATAGCTACAGTATTATCTGCCTAGAAAAACAATATGTAATTGTGCTAAAATGCCTTGCATTTTATTGCAATGGCAATGTGGACTTGTTGAGTTAAGGGGGCCAGGCCTTAAGGCCAGTTGGAGTGAAATTTGGAGTGAATGCTTATTTGTACCCTGGGTACCCCTGGAACTGTTGAAGGGTGACAGTTACCCCAATGTTTCTCTATATCTGTGGACTTGTGATGAGCAACATTAGTGTTTTAAAGTAAAGAAAAAGATCATGTAGTGTTGCCCTGCACTGTTAAAACTGATCTGTTTGCTTCAGAAATACTACTATAGTTCATATAAACAAGCTGCTAAGTAGCAATGGCGGAAAGTGAAAAACCGCTATATGGCACAGGATAGGTAATGGATTACAGATTACATTATGCTCTACAGAGCTTATCTGCTATCTGCTGTGTAACTTGAGCCTTTTCTCCTTTGAATGTCTGCTCCCATGGCTACACAAAAGCTTATTTATATAAACAATAGTAGTGTTTCTGCAGGGCAACACTGCATTACATTTTTATAACTTTGCAAAGGCTATTACAGTTGCAAGCCAAATTGAAACAGCAGTGGCAGAGGCTAAATTTCTCATTCAGGGAACTGCTGGGAATGTACAGATTGTAAATCCAGTACTGTGGCCCAATAATGCACATTCACAGGCAAAATACAATGCTAAGGAAAAGGGATTCACTGCAGAAAATACTGCTTTCGCTGTGGTTCAACACAACACACTGCAAATTATGTTACATGTCCTGCAAAAGCTATACAGTGCTGCAAAGGTAAAAAGGTAGGTCAATTTGCTAAGATCTGCCATAGTTCTGCTAAAGATGTTCATGAAGTCACTACTACAAATGTTACAGTATTAAGTGTGGATAAAGCTGTTACATTTATTCCAGACAAGTTTATATGCACTAACAATGTCAATTCTGCTTCTGCTGAAAGGGCGCTCCATTAACCAGATGCTTGATAGAGGTTTATCTGTTTCTATACTGGTCAGTTACTTACAGGATCCAATTCCTGTGCTTGGTTCCTTGCCAGTGACTGTACAATTTGAGTCAAATACTGCAAAATGTTACATTGTAAATAAGGGTACTGCTATACTTTGAAGGGATCTCTTTGCTGCATTAATCATGCAAATATTTGATGGTCTCATTACTACAGCACCAGTGCCTGCCACACAGCCAGTGTCTAAAATGTCACCACAAAGCAACACGTCACTGGGCTGTGCAAAAAACTTTGTGTACAAAGTTATGTTGAGACCAGATGTAAAACCAGTATGCCAGAATTTGAGGTGATATAAGGGAAACTGTCTCACATGAACTAAAGAAACTGGTAGAGCAAGATATTATTGAAAAATCAGAATTCTCTGAATGGTTTTGTGTGTTGAACCTGATAAAGCAATTGTTATGGATAATCATCCCTTGCCACACATTGAGAAAATACATTAAGAACTCAAAGGAGCAAAATTATTTTCTATTCTAGATCTTCAGAGTACTTATCATCAAGTATTACTGCATGAGGTAACCAGAGACCTCATTTATCAGCCAGAATGGTTTGTTTTGGTTCAAGCGTGTACCTTATGGACTAGCTTCAGCAACAAGTTGTTTTCAAAAACTGATGTCTTCTGTGCTCAATGACATACCTGGTGTACAATGCTACTTGGATGATATAATTGTCTACACTCCAACTATGGATTTTCATGACAAGTACCTAAAAAATGTCCTGAAATGCATTGATTCTGCAGGACTGAAACTGAACCTTTCCAAATACCACTTCAGACAAACTCAGCTGTCCTTTCTGGGTCATATAATTTCACAAGAGATCTTACTGCCTGACCCTTACCATGTCAACACTGTTACACAAGCACCTACTCCATCTGATTTTCAGACCTTACAAGCTTTCTTAGGTCTTACTTCATGGTATTCTTAGTTAATTCCCAACTATGCTTCAGTTGTGGAACCACTTAGAGCACTACTATGTGGAACTTTAAGTCTGGTTTGGTCAGAGACTGCTCAACATAGCTTTAAAATAGTGAAACAGTTAGTAGTGAACAGTCCAGCACTAGCTTTATTTGATCCTGCTCTACCCACAATGGTTACTTCAGATGCTTCAGACTATGGTGTTGATACAGTTCTCACACAGATCCATGCTGATCATTCAGAGAAAACTGTTGCATTTGCATGCAGAACACTTACAGAGACAGAACATAAATATTCAACTGTTGAAAAAGATGCTCTAGCATGTGTCTGGGCAACAGAAAAAATGGAGAACCTACCTATGGGGTAGAGAATTTACCTTATGCACTAATCAAAGCCCTTTAATGACACTGCTTACAACAAAGTGACTAGGAAGAGCTGGAATGTGTATAGCTAGATGGTCAGCAAGGCTACTGAATTTCAACTACAAAATGCAATACAAACCAGGTTTGAAAAATGTTACTGTTGATTGTTTGTCATGTTTACCTTTACCTGCAGCTTCTGATACACAAGGTGAGGACATAGAAGTTGTAGCACTGACTGATTACTATTATCTACAGTTACAGCTGCTGATTTTAAGCAAGCTTACCACACATGTGCAATTCAAGTACTAAGGGAAATGCTAAGAAGAAACTCAGTCCTGATCTTCAACCTTACTACAGGATGAGACACCTTAGTAGATGGCTATGTTGTCCATGGAGTTCGCAGATTACTAGTACCAGAGACCTTTAGAGAAAAGCTCATGCAACTTGCACATGAGAGTCATCAAGGTATTGTATGTACAAAACAAAGACTATGAGATCTATACGGGTGGCCAGCAATGGATGCTGATGTGGTAATTGCCATTCATTCTTGTGCTCATTGTCAGAATCATGACAAAACAGCTATCACACATACACCACCACTTCAGACAGAAAAACTTGCTCTATAGACTTCAGATTTGCTATAACTGATATACTTACAGTAAATGGCCTGAAATTGTATTTGTTTCTCATATAACATCAGCAGCAGTAATAAAATTTCTGTCTACAGTCTTCAGCAGAGAAGGTAATCCATAAAGGAGTTAATATCAGTGTGTCTCATCTGAGTTTAAATTCTTTCTGAGAAGAATATTGTGCATAGGAATCCTTCAGTGTATTACCGACAAGCAAATGGAGAAATCAAGCAATTCAAACAAAGTCTCAAAGAAGCACTACAGACAGCAAAACAGAGTTCTTACATAACTACAGAGCAACATGCCATGCAACAACCCAATAATCTCCATCTGAATTATTACATGGCAGACAGATGGGCACTAAGTTACATATGTTGCAGACATCAAACTTCCACCAAATACTGTTCCTACAAAATTATCTACTGCGGATATCATCAAACATCAACAAGCCAAATGCAAGGTTTATACTGACAGAAAATGTGGTGCAAGAGAAGTGCACTTTGAGCCTGGATCTTTAGTCAGAATTAAGAAACCAGGACTACTGAAACAAGGACAATCAAAATGTACAACACCACTTAAAGTGAGATGCCAATGAGGACCGTACACATATGAACTGAAGAATGTATATTATTGCTTTAACATGCATTGTTGTTTATTATATTTGCCCAAATGCTTTCCTACTATAGGGGGAATATGTGGTGTTAATACAAATGGCCTGCAGATGTCACTGTGCACAAGAGTATACTGTGCATACACTGTACTTTTTACACTATACTTTCTATACTGCTTAAGATGCTAGAGTTTATTTATCTACTGTGTAATGGCTGCATGAACCTACTAATAAAGCACTGTTATACTCTTCTTATCCTCAGCTACCAAAACACACCAGTTTTTCTGAGCTTGGGTTTCCTAGGCTAAAATCAGACCCCACATAGGCGCTTGAATTTAAAATGTAAAACAATACTAATAGATAGGTTAGCTTTTCTTGTGTTTTAGTTTGTATTGCGTAACCTGTAAGATGTGTATGCATGATTGCAATGCTAAATAATGAATAAAATTTTGATGTGATACATTCATAATTATTAAGTACATTGTTCCTTTGCTGATATATACAGTACATGGAACTGCCCCTTTGACAACATGACAACTTATCTTTTGGCTTTGTTTTTTCCAGTGTGATCAATGTTTTCCTCTATTTAATGATAAGGCTTTCCGCCAAGGTGACCAAGTTAATGCATATAACTGCAGACCATGTCAATGCTATAACCATGCAACCAGCTGCCATTATGATGCTAAATTAGACCCTTATCCACATGAACATAACCAAGGAGGAGGCGGCGTTTGTGATGATTGTTCCCACAATACAACAGGTAAGTCATATCATTCGTTTGGTTTGTAATTTTTCTCTTACAATACTCCCCTGAAAGTGACAGAGACACTGACAAGGACAGCATGCTAACATAAAACATAATTTTCTATTGGTCTGTGTTTTACATAATTTTAAAACTTTGTGCCTAAAAATTCTGTTCTAAACTTAATAATATTGACTTCTACTCGCCACAGCAGTGGGCAGGCTTTGTGTTCTAAATGGCACTGAAGGACAACACAAAGATGGCCCAATAGTAGGCACCCAATGTCTCTGACATGTTTTTTTATGACTCCAATATAGGCCAATTGAAAAACAGATTCAGTCCTCGTAAGTGAAACACACAGGGCTTCCCATTCTTTCCTAGAAATACTAATATAATAAAACAGATGGAAGTTAAATGAGGTAAAACAGCATTTGTAACAGGTTCATTGTTTCATATGCTCTGGATCACTACCTTGGCAGGTAGGAGTGAGAGGTGCATTAAAATCGGACATTATTATTCTCTCCTAGGAATGAATTTGCTATTTCTTCATAGTACAACTAACTTGAACACCTTCTGCCTTCCCTACAGGGCAACACTGCCAACTGTGCAAGGAACATTTTTATCGAGGATCTAAAGATGATCTTTCTGCCGTTGATGTTTGCAAGCCTTGTGCCTGCAATGAGGCCGGAGCAATGGACAAGAACATTCCCTGTGAGCAGGTAAGTGGGGGTGGGATAGTTAGATAATTCCCTTGTAGTTAACGTAAAGTTAAATAAATATTGTCTTTGAGACAATTGAACGCCAAATGATAGAGACAAATGGAAATGATCCATCTGTTCACAGTTACCTCTGTCTCCACCTATAAGGGGTGAATACACTGCTGTTCCAAAAGCAAATGCATACAACAACGTTTTCCCAGATAAAATGTATTGATAATAGGTATCATAGATGTGCCAAATGTATTTTAATATAAAGCAGGTTTATGCTCCATGTACTTGCCCATCTATTTTTCTAAATAGGTGGGTGTTTGGGGGAGTGATGAGAAGAGATAGGTAGAAGCTGAAGAGAGGTCTTGCAGTTGGGAATGAGATGAAGTAATGAGAGGCAAAGATCAGAAGCGGAGAATGAAGGAGGGTATTTTGAGATCAGACAAAAACATTTTTGCTCTCCTTGATTTTCATAAGACTAGCTTGAAGGTTGGTTACAGAGACATTTGTGGCCAGTAACTATTGTATCGTTGTATATATTGTTGGAGATATACATAGAATCTGATGCAGCCATGGCTTCACATACCTGTAACATTATTACAGGTTGACTAAGAAGGGCCCCAACTGAACCTCAAAGTAGTTCCCAGCTGTAGAGCTAGTCCCCCTACAGGGCACAAAAAGTGTCTAAAGCTGGCCATAGACGCAACGATCCGATCGTACGAATCCTCGATTCGTACGATTTTCGGATCGTGTGTGGAGTGTTCCGACATTTGTTGTGCCATGCCGATTTGGTCGATCGGCCAGGTTAGAAAATTTCTGTCTGCTGGCGATCATATCTTTGCGTCTATTGCAGATCGTATGATTTTCAGTGGGAGACCGTCACTAGGTTTTTAATCGTACAACTTTCGTACGATCCTTGTCAGGGGCAGAACGTCAGCTATCTGTGCTTTTTACTACTTTAGTTGATCTGAAGGTTAGTGGCAGGTTGGGAGATGCAAAGATCCAATTGTTGGAATCATCTTACGATCGGATCTTTGCGTCTATGGCCATCTTAAGGAAGATCAAGTCTGAAAGAAAGTTAGGGTGAGATTCAAAGAGCATTTTATATAGAACTCATTACATTAAACATTTTTCAAAAGTTAACAAAGTTGACATTGGAGAAATTTGGATTGTTTACACAAGAGACATGTTATCAGTAGGTTTAAATTAAGAACAAAACTGCTGCATTGCAGTTTAAAATAACAGCCCATCAGTACTTAAGGTGGCCAGATCTTGATCGGTAGTTGATGGGGTCCTTGTCCCATCAGCTGGTATGACCATCATTTTAATCTGATCATTTGGCTGTAGGACCGACCTCATAGTTTATGGCCAAAAATAGTTTTGAACAGTCTACTTTGTGGATATGAATGTACAGACCTGCTTGGTTGCTCTTAGCACATATGCAGTTTACACCTATTTTCATATACAGTATGTGGCTACTATCCATTACCCTATAAGGCACCATCAATATATTGTTTAGGTTTTCATTCGCTAATAGATTTATTATAAGGGTTGTAGAAATAGTGATCCAACTAGAGTTAAACTTTGGCCATTTACTGTGCTCTCCAAAATGTTGGAGTCACTGGTCTCCAGTAAGCCATATTAAGTATTAACAAAACTTGTCCTTGTTTGATATTGCTTCATTTAGAATTTGCAATGCTCAACAATAACAGTGAGAATGTTTTTTTAAGGCTGGTAAATAAAACTCCCTAATTGCATTCTATTATTCTATTTTATTCAGATTGATGGCCAGTGCAAATGCAAAATGTATGTGTTTGCCAGGCAGTGTGATCAATGTATGGAAGGATACTATAATCTATCAAAATCTCAAGATCAAGGTTGCCTTCCCTGCAAATGTAACATTCCTGGCACACTCAGTGGAGCTGTAACATGTGATAAGTATTCAGGGCAGTGCAAGTGTAAGCCAAATTTTACAGGTAAGTGGAGGGGAAAACATAATATATAAATATCCTCTTCATTTCCAGTGGTGTGGTGGCTGCTTCTTAGAAAACAAAGGGCTATATTGGTGGCCATACACTTGATGTTCATCCATTGTTTCAAAGTAATCAACGAGAAAGGCCAGACAAATGTATATCAAACAAGTGGTCACCTACCATTGTTCTATTGACTTGGGACAACAGTCTGTTGAGGATTAAATTTGAAAAGGAGCTGCAGCTCATTTTCACTTCTTCATCTGTCAATACAACACAGATGACCAGACAGTAGGCCAGTATGAAATCTGCCAAACTCCCCAGTATGCAATTTCCCCTGCCCCAAACCTTGGCAGTTGAGACATTCCAGTATATGTACATGTACATTATTGTTTAAAAATAACTAAATCACTAGATTTGTAAAGGTATACCCAGAGGCTTCCAGGCCTGGATTTGTGGAGAGGAGGCCTGGGCCTAGGGCGGCAGGAATTTAGGGGCGGGATGCTGCCCAACCACACCCACATTGGTTCAGAAATTTAAATGTCATGCGTGCCAATTCCCATCGCTCTGTCCCAATGAAAATGTGAGCAAATAAAAGGAAGGGGACAGAGGCAAAAAATTACTGTGGGCCTGGGGCGCCTGAAAGGTAAATCTGGCCCTGGAGGCTTCCTGGGAGAACCTTACCAGGATCTCCTGGCCTCCAAAACAAATTACTATGTGGAGTTTTATCAGAAGTGGCATCAACTGGACCACCCCAATATTAAAAAAAAATACTAGGCATATTTGGGGTGTAGGATTGATTCATTTCTGTTATGTAAGCATGGGGACAACACATTTAGCATTATGAATATCACCAGTATATTTGTCTTTTTTATTTTTCAATATCAACTTTTTTTGCTCTACAGTCTACAGCTTCCCACCAATGTGGTTAAAATAATATTACTTGCTTACTGTAAGCATGTCCCTTTTAGTAAATTAGTAGCTTTTCAAAATTGTTTTATGCTTAATGCGTTCTAAGCAAATCATTCCTATGCCAGTTTTCTTATTAAACCAAAATAAATTGATTTTTTTTCTAACTTATTCTTTGCTATGGGGTCCTTTTGTGATAAATCTTTCCATTTTCCTATTATATTTCTTTGAACTGTTCCTATGAAATGCAAAATAAGTCAACATAATTCCACTGATCATGTACATTGGTTGGGTTACTTATCAAGGGCCATATAATTTTAATTTTGTAATTCAATGCCAAGCTGATTATAATACACTACTGCCTCCAGCATTATTTATCATGTTCCTTTACAAGACATTCTTTTTTGTTTGTGGCTCCCACAGGTATTTTTCAAAAATTATATTTGATTATAGCAATTTATTACTTTCAAAATATTTGAGGAGAGCTACAAATACATAAGGACAAAATTTATCAAATGCCTGAAATACACTGTGCATATAATACACTTTGAAATGTTGATGTATGGGAATATTATGATAAAGTGAGCATGGAATTAATAGCAAACTTGTCTGAAAATCTCCACTGAACAGAAAAGGTTTTTTATTTTTTTATTGAGATTGCTTGGCACACTTTAAAACAAGAACTGATTTCTAAAAAGATCTTTTTTTGATGGGTTACACATTTCATATGTGAATATTCTGGGTTTATTTATTAAAATATAATTTTTTTCTGATTTTTTTAAATAAAAAAGTCCAACCAAATTATATCCACAGTGTGATCTATTTTAATATTTAAAAAGCACGATTCAACTGGATTGGGGTTAAACTGTATACAAACGAGTGAAAACCCGAATAGTATGATTTTTTCACAGTTTTTTTTTTCATACGATTTATTTGGCTTTTTCCTGAAAAGCCAGAATTTTTGGGATTTTCACCCAAAAAGTCGGAAATAGTCGGGTTTTTGGCCTAATTCTAGTACAGACCACAGAAACTTCCAAAACAAACCTCCCTGATGGGAAGCCTGGAGTTGGGAAGTGGTGGTTCTGTGTACAACGCAGCTCCAAATGGCAGAAACGAGTACGTGGTATAAAAACTTCAAAATTTTATTAATCAAAAAGATTAAAAGCATCACTAAAATATCATATGGATGTAGTGGGCGAGGAAGAGTGAGGCTTAACGCGTTTCGTGACTATACTCGTCACTTCATCAGAAGCCTCTACATCCATATGAATTTTTGGTGATGTTTTTAATCTTTTTGATTAATAAAATTTTGAAGTTTTTATACCATGTACTCGTTTTGGTCTGAAGTCCGGCAGGCTAAATACAGATGAAGCCACTTTGGATTGTGCATTTGACACAGAAAAACTTAACTCATCTATCCCATTTATCCCACTTAGCACAGAATATTGTTTCACAGCATCCCATCCAATTAAAGAGTTCACCATTGAAAACAATGGTGCTTTGGTATGCTAATGAAAAGGTTAAATGCATTAAATGAGTTAAGATAACTTTGAATAACAGAGTTTCTTCAATTAGCCCTGAGTCACGACGCATTTAACTTACAAATCCAAGTGACTGCATCTGTACAATATTGGCTAGGAAACTGCAAGACCAAAAGACCCAATCTAGGATAAATGCTGTCTAGTTACCCATGGGTCAACTAACATACAATCCAGACCAAATAGGGACCAAATTTCATGAATACTATAAGCAGTTATACAATCTCCCACCGACAAATACTAGTCATCAAGAACAAACAACTAATATAGTAGATTTTCTCAAGACTTAAACCTACCTAAATTCACTGAAGATAAGGAAATTGATTTAGAAGAACTGACTACCACCCTCAAAAGCATGCCTAGTGGTAAAACCCCCAGACAGTCTCCCGTACACATATTACAAAATATTCCAAGACATATTATCCCCATATCTGCTAAAATTATTCAATCAATATCTAAGGGGCTTACCAATTCCAACTACCTCTTTGTTGTCATATCTGACCTTAATATTAAAAGACAATAAAGACCCGACCCAGTGCACGAATTACAGACCCATAGAACTTTTAAATTCCAATTTAAAACTATTCTCCAAGATTCTCGCAAACCATTTGACTCCGATGTTACCAAAGCTCATACATGGGGACCAGGTAGGCTTTGTTCAAGGAAGACAAGTGGGGGATAATACTAGACGAATTATCGACCTCATCGAAATAATAAATAAACAAAATATTTCATCCATAGTTTTAAGCCTAGATGCCGAAAAGCCCTTCGACAGATTAATTTAGTTCTACCTGTTTTCTCTACTTGAACACTTTATTCTCTCGCCCTACGAAATCTGTATAGTACCCCTACGACGTACTTAAAATTACCAGGTCAATCAGGCAAGCCAATTACGATCTCTAATGGCACTCATAAGGGTTGCCCTTTATCACCCCTATTGTATGCTCTGAGTATTGAACCAGCCATCAGAGCTCACTCAGATATATCAGGAGTTCAAGTACAGGCGACCCAACATGAAGTGGCCCTGTTTGTGGACGACATTTTGCTTTACATAACCCATAATCTCACTCCCAAATTTACATCAGATTCTGTTCAAATATGGCAGGTTTTCTGGGCATAAGCTGACCCTGAAAAAACATAAGCTTTACCCCTACACATCCCCAGAAGCCCTTAGACTCTTTAAAGGCGAACTTTAACTATAAATGGAAGACAGAATCACTTCCATACTTAGGAACTCAGATTCCAATCAAACACAGCTTAATCTTCAATTTGGATTATAAGTAGTGATGGGCGAATCTCCCCAGTTTCGATTCGCCGAAAAATTCGCGAATTTCTCTCGAAACGAGTCGTGGCACGCTTTTGACGTGCGTCGTGTGAACGTCGATGCGTCACGCCATTTTCGTCGCGTCAGAAATGACGAGCAACTCGTTTTTTTTCCCGGCGTTTCGCAAATTTATTCGTCAGCGCCGAATCGCGGGAACTTGCTGCGAATTCGCCCCTGGCGAATAAATTCGCCCATCACTAATTGTAAGCCCTTAATACAGAGAACTAAATCTACACTATCCCAATGTTCCAAAAAAAAGATTTCCTGGTTTGGAAGAATTGCGGCCTTGAAAATGAATATTGTGCCAAAGTTTATGTATTTATTCTCAACCCTACCAATAGTTATAACAACCAAGATTTTAAAAGATATTCCAATGTTATTTAATAAATGTATATGGGACCACAAGAGGCATAGAACTGCAAAGACAGTAATTATGTCAGCAATTAAACATGGCGGTCTGGTTGCTCCTAATATACGGAGATACTATGAAGCCTTGCAATTGAAACAGGTTCTTACATGGTCAAGTTGGAAACCACAGCTCATTTGGGCACAAATTGAGAACTCTATGACTATGAACCTACATCATAAATCAGCAATTTGGTCAAATTCTCTGGCCAAAGGGATTCTTTCCTCCTTACTACCATCAACACAAACTACTTTATCTATTTGGGAAAAACTCAAATGCAAACACAATCTGGCCTCGAAATGGTCACGATCTACCATGTACTGTACCTAAAGAACCCAGATTTCCCCCCAGGCATGTTTAGTTCCTACTACACAAGGTGGAGTGAAACCCATGCCCATACTATCAACGAGGTGCTAGACTCTAAGAACCCTTCAACACTCTCTTTTCAGATGATTAAAGACAAGGCTCCTCATGTCAACCTAAAATATTATGAATATCTCCATTTGCGCCACTTTACGCAACCATAATCTTGGCACAAAGAGGCCTTCCACAAAAGAGCCTCATCTCAATCATCTATAAGTTGCTCAACTCCTCAGATAAGAGCCCATAAAGTAGACACAAATATATGGACAAATGGGATGCAATTTTGCCACATCCATTGTCTGAAGAAGACTGGGGCAGAATCTGGGGAAATGCCAAAATGAGTACCTGTATCAAACAAAAGGAGAGCATTTTTAAGATTATGATGTTCTGGTATCATACCCCAGTCCTTCACAAACTCATGGAAGATGGCACGATCATTGCAGAGGCCGAAGAGCATTACGAGATATGCATAATGCCCATCTGAATGCCGTCTTCCATTCGTCACCCTTGCATATGTGGATGAGGTTATACACCTCGCGTAGATCCAACTTCGAGAAAATCTTGGCCCCTTTCAGTTGGTCAAAAAGTTCTGAGATAAGGGGTTTTTAAATGTAATTTTATTGAGTCCTTGGTAGTCAATGCAAGGGCACAGACCACAATACTTCTTCACGTCGAAGAAGAAGCCAGAACCTGCCGGAGAGGTAGAGGGATGAATAAACCCCCACTGGAGCTTCTTCTGGATGTTATCCTTCATGGCAGAGGTCTCCACAGGAGATTGGGGATATGGTTACAGGAAGAAGGCCGATGGGGCAAACATAGTGATGATGAGGAGGAAGGAATTCTGCATATTTTTACAAAAGACATTGACAAACTTCCTGTAGACTGTTGGCAAGGACTGAATTTCTGTCAATGAGATGGTCACACGATGGACAGGACACAATGTTCCACGCAATAAGGACTCCAACGAGAGAGAGATCTGACTGGAAGCCCAATCAATGGAGGGATTGTGTAGATAAAGCCAGGGTAATCCCAATACCACAGGAACAGAGTAGCAGGTAATAATCAGGAAAAATAATTTCTCAGGAGATTATCTCAGACGTTAATGGTCTGTCATCAATTGCTGTAACCTGCAGGGGAGTCGTCAAGGGTTACAGAGGGACCTCCATGTATTTGGCAAAAGTAGCATCCATGAAATTCTCTGCTGCCCCAGAATAGAGGAAGGCAGAACTGATGATCGTCTTAGTGGCCAGACAGATTTGTAAAGGGTTTTGGAGTCACGCCACCCAAATGTGTCACCACACATTTACCTTGAAGAAGAGAACTCTTTAGCTTCACAGGGCCGGAATTAGCAAAATGAGCTTGGCTGCCACAGACACAGACCTGCCAAGAGCCTCCTTGGGATGTGCCCTTCTGACCTGCATAGGCTCCTTGGGAGGGATAACAGAAGGCTGCTGAGATGGAGGAGGCAACAGGGAATCATGAAGCCAAGCTGAAGTCTTTTGCCACACTCCCTGCAGTTACCTTGCTGAATCTGTAGCAGTCAGGAAGAGGCATTAGCGACATGACCAGGGGCCACAAAGACAGTACAGAAGGCCTGAAGGAAAGCCTTGGCATCAAAGGTCAGCAGAGAATTTTTTCCCCAAAGTAGTGTTGCCCATTCTAAAGCTTTCCCTTCTAAATGGGACATCACATACCCCACCTTGGCTCATTCACTGGAGTACTGGGAGGGATGGAACTCTAAGTGGATCATACACTAAGTAGTGAAACCTCTGCAGGCTTGCGGATCCCCACTGTAGCGAGGTTGTGGAGGAATGCTGGACTCACTCACCTATGAAGCCACAGAAGGAGGAGAAATGGGCACGGGATGATTACTGATGACTGGAGACACAGACAGCATATGGGAGAGAAGGTAGTACTTGCCCAATACAGAACTTCCCAATACAGAACTTCATATTCTTCCAGCTACCAGAGCTCATCCAACATTAGGCGTAGCTTCCTCAGTGGGGTCCATGGCCCAATTATAATGTCAGGGGACCTATCAGCTCCCAGTGGGAGGGGTGCAGACCAAGGAGGATGCTTTAGGGTTAATAGTAGTGATGGGCGAATCTCCCGAGATTCGCTTCGCCGAATTTTTCGCGAATTTCTAGAGAAATTCGCGAAACGCCGAAAAATTCGCGAAACGAGTCGCGGGACGATTTTGCCGCTCGTCGCGTCGCGTCAAAAACGACGCGCGACTGACGCGCGACTCGTTTTCATCGAATTTTCGCCAAGCGAAATTTCGCTGGTGATTCGCGAATTTATTCGCCAGCGGCGAATCGCGGGAATTCGCCGCGAATTCGACCTAGGCGAATAAATTCGCCCATCACTAGTTAATAGTCCAAGTTTGCAGTACCCATAGGGATCAGGAGTAGACATAGTCAAATTCAGGCAAAAGTTTCAAAAGGCAGGTAGCGAGGATTATTGAAGTCAGGAATAATTTAGGAACACCCAGGAAGGAGGTGGCAATTCCTATAATTGCGCATTGAACCTGTGACCTTGGCATTCATTTTTAAAAAATTTTGGCACCAGACACTACATGATGATGTAATGCGTTTATGCTGGTGCCGCTGTCCACGTGGTGGCAATTGGGGCGCTACCGTCTTGGACGCGGCACCGAAGAGGAGCGGTGCACCATCAGGTACTCCTGATGAATTACTTCCGTCTTTCCTTTTTTTCAATACCTGGTTAGGGTTCCGTCAATTAAAGATCAGGAAGGTTGCTAAACCCTCTTGTATTATGACTAAATCAACCTTCACCTTTGTATAAGATCTTCACCCTACTGGCCTGTACAAGCCAACATGAGATCCAATTCTGTCCTAGTCAAAAGACTGGACCACTGGTGGTAAAACTGAATGTTTTAATTGTTTGGGGACCTCAACAAACCAGAGTAAGTAATGGTATAGGATCAGCTTTAGTTTTTCTTAAATATAAGACTGGTTACAGATTTCTTCAAAATCTCCAAAAAAGCTAGAAGCCATAAGGAAGACTAGGGGTACCATAAAGTGGATGTTCAATGAAAAATTATAAGAGCAGTGGAGTTCACTCCTGTAGTAGAAGAAGCACACTGCTGTCCTATAAAAAATGTTAGACAGAATATGTATAGAAGGATGTGGCTATATTTTGCAAGCCCACAAATCCATGGCCCTGGGGTGCAGATACCTTGCCTGTATGTCCCTTATTCTGACTCTTTGTGTGGTGCAGTTGTTGCTTATTGAACTTGTATTATAAAATATCCCTTATTAAGGATTTTAAAGATTTTGAGACCATCATCTAATGAAGATTAGGGTTACAACAGATTTATGGTGCAAATTCAGTTCTAGGAGGTCTTGATTGGGGTTTGCTATGACCAGAGAAAAGTATGCATTTCAGAACCTGTAGCAACTAACATAAGTATCAGTGCAAATAGTCTCACTATAAATCTCTAACATTTTACCAAAAAAAGTTACATTTATTAGTATTGATGCATTACTGGACACAACCACGGATCTCCTGATCTATGACTGTGTAATAAATACTGAGTTCATTCTTTATTGTAAAAAAAAGAATTGTTCTGCAGACAGGTACTTGTAACAAAGTCACCTGTATGCTTCCCCAGGCAAGCCAGTTCAGAATGTTGCAGTTGAGAAGTAACAAATCATTTAAAACGTAACTTTTAATCTAGCCATTGATAAAATCATGCTTTATGCTTTGTTGGCAGAACCCTAGGTACAGTGCAGTATATTTCCTATGAACTCAGAAGGCACAATTGCATAATATAGGAAGGCACATTCTTTGGGTACAGCTGTCCAGCCATAATTCTAAATAAAAACTTCTCCCTAAGTGAAATTGTGTTGAGAAACATCTCATTCCATCTGTATGACGGCAAGTTGGAATATAGTATTACTATCCCCTAAATTTTAGAATGAAAAGCAATTGGGAGAGTGATTACAAAATATAAGTGCACCGCTTCAGAATGAATTGCTCTTTTGAAATAATGCAATTCATAAGAGTAAAGAGGTAGAAGGGAAAATGCATTTAATGCCAAACACGCTAACTCTCTTTGATGCCCCTTAGGCCTTTGTCAGTCTCGTTAGGAATAGATTACCTGTCAGGAATATGTATGGCATATTCAAATAAGCACTGCGCATATTTTTAAAACATGATATGAATCCATGTAGGCCAATTCTAATAGTTCAAAATGAATCATAATTCTTGTTAACAATACATTTATTTTTTTACGATTTCCAACAGCAGTGGCCCCTTCTTTATTTTCCTTATTGAAATTAAATGATATGCCTTGGGTGAGCGATTCATCATTCCTTAAGGAACTTGCCTTTTGTTGAAGAGTTCTTGAATTTTTTTTAACCCTATACATTATGTATTTCTATCCAATTTAATAGATTCTTTTTCTCCACATGCATTTCTAAATGCATTCTCTGTATGTTTACAAATATTAGATCTGTAATGCTTTCTTGTCACACAGGAATATATTTTTTGCGGTACAGAATGTAACATACCTATACTACATATAATCTAACATGATTATCTTGGAGTAGAAGAAATACGTACATTAGATAAAGTGCTGGCTGTATATTCTATGCATTTAAAAAAAATTTTTTACTTCATTCCAGTTATTATTCATTTTTCATAAAAAAAATGTATTGTGTAGATTTCTGTTAAAGGTGTAGTCTTAGTTCCATTGTAGATAAGAACAAGCTGCAATATCAACAGACTTGAGGTGATGTGGAAAAGCAGTTTAGTTGTCCTTGAAGATATTAGGAAGGATCTTAGGAATAGAAAGATTTTAGGAATAGTTTTGTTCTAGGAGACTATTTCTAAACACCTCTTTGTTGGTGCACAAAGTGTGTTTGGGAGTTTTACTTTGAAAGCAGCAAGTAAGTTGCAGGTAAAACTTAGTCCCTTTGTAAAATGTATAATGAAGCAATTGATATCTTAATGAATCAGATGCAAGTTGAGTGTAGGACTGCCAGATATGGGATGACTTTACTTTGACATGGTTGGCCAGCTTAAATATATTGCAATATATGGACAAACAATTCCTGTTTTGTTGAAAGAAGGGTAAGGCATTTTAGCAGCTTAAGGCACAAAATGTTTAAATGTCCTTAATATATTAATAATGAGTTGAGTGCAGAGGACATCTTGTGTGTTTGTATATATATATATATATATATATATATAGTTCCAGCTGTGGTGCATAGTGATGGGCGAATCTCCCGAGATTTGCTTCGCCGAAAAATTTGCGAATTTCCAGAGAAATTCGCGAATTGGCGAAAAATTCGCGAAACGAGTCACGGCACGCTTTTGACGTGCGTCGCGTCAACTTTGGCTCATTGCGTCGTTTCCGACGTGCGCCGCGTCGTTTTCGCACGTCGCATCGAAAACGACGCGCGACTCGTTTTTCCGGTGAATTTTCGCCAAGCAAAATTTCGCTGGTGATTCGCGAATTTATTCGCCGAGAATTCGCCCCTGGCGAATAAATTCGCCCATCACTAGTGGTGAACTCCAATTAAAGCAAAGTTAATGCCTGGGTGCTGTCATATGAAGTGTAGATAATCCTTTTCCAAAGAATGACGCACTCCAGGACTTCATAGTAGAATCAACCAAGGTGAAGTTTATTTGTCAACGTTTCGGTACAGTCTGGACCTTTCTCAAGACATATATATATATATATATATATATATATATATATATATATATATATATATATATATATATATATATATATATATATATATATATATATATATAGACAAAGACAAGAGGTCCTCTGCACTCAACCCATTATCAATATATTTAAGACATTGAGACATTCTGTGCATACAGCTACTAAAAAATGCCTTACCCTTTAAACAACAGGGATTGTTTGTCCATATATTGCAATATATTTAAGCTGGCCAACTACGTCAAAGTCATCCCATATCTGGCCAGTCCTACGCTCAATTTTCATCTGATTCATTAAGAATTCTATTGCTTCATTATAGGGATGACTTTGACGTAGTTGGCCAGCTTAAATATATTGCAATATATGGACAAACAATCCCTGTTGTTTAAAGGGTAAGGCATTTTTTAGTAGCTGTATGCACAGAATGTCTCAATGTCTTAAATATATTGATAATGGGTTGAGTGCAGAGGACCTCTTGTCTTTGTCTATGTATTTTGTGGTCACAGCCTCATTGCACCCCCGCTTAATGGTTTTAAAAATGAGTGGTGAGCACAACTTTTTCTTGTGTGTTATATATATATATATATATATTTATATATATATATATATATATATATATATACAATGCATAGAAGAACCAGCACTTCCCGTTTTGTTATTAAATGTGTCTTTGACTTTTATTTTACTTCATTCTGTAAAATAAAAGCCAAAGACACATTTAAACACAAAACTGGCAGTGCTTGTTTTTTTATCGTTCTTCTATGCATTGTATGCACCTAGTAAGAGTGATGACTATTGTGCAATATATATATACATATATATAGTGATGGGCGAATTTATTCGCCAGGGGCGAATTCGCGGCGAATTCCCGCGATTCGCCGCTGGCGAATAAATTCGCGAAACGGGCCAAAAAATTCGCCAACAAAAATTTGCCGCGTCAAAAACGAGTTGCGCGTCGTTTTTGACGCGACGCGCCGAAAACGACGCAACGCATTGGAATCGACGCGACGAGCGTCAAAAACGACGCGACGCACGTCAAAAACGACGCGACGCGCGTCAAAAACGACGCGTGACTCGTTTCGCGAATCGGCGAAAAATTCGCGTATTTCTCTGGAAATTCGCGAATTTTTCGGCGAAGCGAAACGCGCCCGTTTCGCCCATCACTATATATATACAATTTCAAAAAAGGTGCTGTTGCACTTCGGGGACTTGTAAAACCCCCCCCCCCACTGGGGGTCGAAACGTCGATTCAAATAAAGTATTTTTTTACAAGTCCCCGAAGTGCAACAGCACCTTTTTTGAAATTGTGTATTTAAAATTTCTGTTAGCACCGGGGCCCTTTTTCCATGTAGTGTGTGCAGCGGCCACACCGAACATATACAGTATATATATATATATATGTATATATATATATATATATGTTCTAGGAGACTGCATACTATATGTATATATGTGTTTGTATGTGTGTGTGGCTTTAAACAGAGAAAAAATGTTTTGTGCACACAATAATCTACTATTATTTAAGATAAAATAAATTAAAAACACAAACTACTAATAAACTTAGTTATCTCAAGAATTTTAAGCTTCCTTTAAAGAAGACAATTATACAAAGTATATTCTAGGTACTCCGTCATGGTACAGTATATTGCAGCTAAACCACTTAAAATAAGATTACCAGTGAATTGCAGTGACATCACTAGGCAATACTGTTTGAAGTCTATTGGGAAGATCAACATTTTAATTAAATTTTTTTGCAGCTCAATATGCATTGGATCAACATTACACTGGAATATTTGCCCCTCTCTTGACAATAAAATAGTGTCATTTATATTGTCCATCGTTAAGGTTTTCAGTGTGTGTTTTTACAAAAATCAATCTGATAATTTTAAAGCACTTAAAATTAATACCTAATAAAAAGGGGTCTTAAAAATCTGCAGACATCCAAAATCTGCATAAGAGCAAATGAGAGCTAGCAATTTATAAATTGAACATAGGAAGCACTGGTTTTGTTATATTAAATTCACTGAAATTGATAGTTATATCATATATTTTTCATTATACCAGTTTCCTCCATTTTATTAACCCTTTTCTATTTTGTAAGAGGTTGTATTATCTCTTTTAAAGATGTCATTTGTTCCAAAAGGGTTTGATTTCACTTTTTAAACCATTTATTTCTTGAACTTTTAACATGACAAGGGGACTCTCCAAATGACCCTTCGCTTTCAGTTACCCCCATTGTTAATACCTTAATGAAGCACCAGGAGCAAGAAATGGGGTAAAAATGGCCACAGCATGTAGTCACATTTTATCAAATAAATAGAACCCTGCCAAGCTAGATATGCTCTTCTGTTCCTCATTGAAGTCTTGAGATCAGCACTATGTCATTATTTCCACCATTAAGTATTAGTCCGCCTCTACCTACAGAAATGATGGCCACAAACTCTGCTACCAGCAGGAGCTGCATCTCCCACCATGAGAGAAGTTCAGCAGGCCTGCTGCCGATCCTGAATCTGCAGTGTCTCATTGATAGGAAATCCAAGCAGGTTGTCACCCAGCATAAATTGTAGTAGCATCTGGATCAATCAACCCACCTTGCAGTCACAGGAGAGAACCTCCTTTCTCCCTTTTCTAAAATTTCATGTGCAAACTTTTACTGTTAGAACAAGCCCCACTGAAAATCTTCACTTGGGTTCATCCTCAACAAAACTTTATAACTGTTGGTTAGTAATTAATAAAACACAAAATATGCAAAAGATGTCATTTGTATCACACACACTGTACCACGGGATGGAATAAAAAATTAGCCTTTTGTTTTCAAAGGTTTTTTTTTTTGTAGTAAATTAGTATATTATTTTGAATATTGGCATGTATGAGATAATAAGGCATGAACAACATTCCAAATAGGCTGCATTTGGGAACTTTCCCAGGGCCATCACATACCCTCCAGCATGCTTGTGAATTGCAGGGTACCAAAACATATCTATTGTATAACATTTTTAATCAAGTGTCAAAATGATCATTTATCATTCTACAGATTGAATATAGTTGCTTTAAATAGTGGGTTTTGTTTTTCCCATTGTTCCCAGATCCATAGTTTTGATATTGGTAAAACTATGCATATTCTATTTTCACTCAAGCTACACTCAAGCCCAGTGGATAAAAACCATATATAATAAAGAAATAATTTGTTTCATTTTGATAAAATAAAAATATATATATAAAAGTATATGTGTATAAGATAAGGGATCTTCAGTACTGAGTGTTTTATAAAACATTAATAGCATCCTGTATTAACCTGCAAGCAAATAGCAGCATTTAGGCAAATGTTGTTGACGGGTCAACATGACTTCAGACAGCTGTCAAACCAAAGGAATTACAAAATAAAATATGCTTTGCCATTTCCAGCAGGCATGGTAAATGCAAGAGTATGCAGTGTTCTGTTATAGGTGAGAGTCACTGACCAGTAAATCTACCAATCTAGTGAACGTTAGACTTGACAGCCATATGTTAAGACTTGCCCAAGAGGCATCAGTGCCTACATCTGGCGCTACCTACCCAAAAGCTTTAATCTGTGCAGCTCCATTTCCTGTTTTCAGGGATATCAGTGGGATAGTTTTACCTAATACTAACCAGATTGGCTGAAGTCTTGTTGCATATAATGTACAAATGCATTTGTGTCTTTTAATTTCTTCTTTACAAAATCCAATATAATTTTACTCATTAATTTTTCAAATTATCTTAGCCTTTGAAAAATGGAAAAGGATAATTAGTAGATAGTTAAAAGAAATAATTATAACATATTCTGAATACATTCCAGGCCCAAACCAGTAATGCTGTCATTAATCACTGCCTTGCTGTGGCCATGTCTAGGCACTCCTAGTAAAACAAAATTAAGGCTTTCATTTTTCATAAATTGATACTGAGAGAATTACCCACCTCCAAATTAAGGGATATGCAAATTCAAAAATAAATAGAGCTAGGGCCGCTTGCGAATATGACAAAAGACAAATTTCCCAGTTACAGAAAGCAACTGGGAATTAAAAGAACCAGTGTAGGCCTCAGAGCTTTGATCATAAGTAGAAACCTTCACGTATGCCAATTTATTCAGATCAATAGCTCTGAAATTTGACGATCTGCTTTTCAGCTGCAATTACTAAAAATAATTCTTACATGTAATTGTATCATTTGAATATTGTTTCTTAGTCCTTAATTCAGTAGAAAAGCATATAATTATTTTCTGCATGATGATAAATGCATTCCTACATTTTGTACTTTATCAAACTCAAAATGTTAGATTTTATGATACAGATAGAATTAACATTGGTACTTATTAAATAATTGCTAGACCTTATACTAAGCTGTTGCAATTACGGGTAAGACAGATGGGAATCAATAAGAAATATTTACAAACGGTTGATGTTAATAATACAAGATATAAGTTCCGTGAGAGCAGTGTTTTTGACCAAATTGACTGTTCTAGTATACTGCAATACACTGCACCCAGGCAACCCACTAATTTTGTTTCATGAATGCTGGTACAACTTTTTGGAATATATATATATATATATATATATATATATTAAGTCCAGTGAGTGTCAGCACTCCAAAGCAGTTGCTGTTGCAGCTTATCCAATCATAATCCTTGAGAAAGGTCCTAATGAGGACCGAAACGTCGGATATCTATGAAAAGCTAATAAAGCATTGAAGATTTTTATGGGAGCGCTGGTTTTTTGAAGCCATATATATATATATATATATATATATATATATATATGTGTGTGTGTGATGACTCTTTAAAACCAATCCACTGAATAGTGATTTCCCTGACTATGCAAGGGAAGACTATAGCACATGGCATCTTTAGTTCATCTGGCCCACCACTTCCCTTCTGGTGTCTGCAGACCTCCAGGTGGGTTGCACAAACAGCTGGAGACCCTTTAGGGAAAACAGGCATGTTGCTTGTGTACATTTCGCAGCAGATAAATATAGATATTTTCCATGAATCTTCTTAATCTACTCTATTTACTTCAGTAAACTATACCCCCTGGACAATGTAGGTCTCCATAAAAAGATATTGCATAAAACAATTCATATGTAAAACCCGGATTCATGCAAATAAACCATTTTCATAATAATATACATTTTTAGTAGCATGTGCCATTGGGTCATCCTAAATAAAAAATAGCCATTTTAAAAATAAGGACAGCCTCCTGGGATCATATGCTTCTTCGGTGCACACAAACATACCAAAAAACTAAAAAGTTAGGTCACATAAGCCAATTAACAGACAGCGTTTTGTCTTTTGCATCCACACTTCTTCCTGTTACAGTTAGAGTTGAAATAGTTCAGGTCAGGTGATCTCTGAGGCAGCACACAGACCCTCACATAATGGTGGTTCAAAGAAAGATATGTAAAAGGGCAATATTTACTTAAATATATATTCCAGTTTTGTAAGATTCTTTAATATGCCACTTAATTTGATATAAACTATCTGTTGCTCAAGTATTCATTATGGGGGTATAGTTTTCCTTTAAATTTCCTCATTTTATCCTTTTGAGATTATTACGTCAATACTGTTGCTTTATTTTATATTTATGTAATGCAAAATACATAAATTTATATGTATCATATAAAATGCATTTACTCGATTAGCTTTTCATGAAATATGTATATATCTTTCTAATCTCTCTAGCTCTTCCTAAATTCCTAGAAAAATTACTCTATATATATTTTCATCAATGTTTGTTAATTTTTACAGAATCTGGGAACAAAATAAAATTCTAGGATTCAAGCAAATATCAACTTTAAAACAGGATTTTAGGCAACCTTATTTCTGTCACCATTATAATATTTATTATTATAAATGTCTGGAATCACTTTAACAAACTCAAATTTCTTTGAAAATAAATAAAAAATATAAATAATTGTTCTTTGTTCCAAATGTTTTATTCATCACAAATTTGTTTACCACAGGTCTTCAATGTGATCGTTGCAACCTGGGTTTCAAACTACAAAACATACTAGGGGTGGAGAGCTGTGTGCCATGCCTGTGCAACACATATGGATCCATCAATCAGTTCTGCAATCCTATCAGTGGCCAATGCAAATGCAAAGCAGATGTCAAAGGTCTTCTGTGCAATAAATGCCCTGACAACTATTACAGACCTGATGCTCTCGGTTGTAAACAATGTGACTGTAACATGGAAGGAATTATACCTGGGACAATTTGTGATGCAGTGACAGGACAGTGTGCTTGCCAGCCTTACACTGGTGGAAGACAATGCAATGAATGTGTGGATGGATACTACAAAGTACAACAGAGCAATTCTATGTCCTGCCTTCCTTGTGATTGCAATGTTTCAGGCACAATTAACAGTTCTCAATATTGTGATAAGTCAACTGGACAGTGTTTCTGCAAACCTTTTGTAATGGGTCAGAAATGCAACATCTGCATATCACACAAGTATAATCTCAGCATCTTCAATCTTCTTGGTTGTCAGGACTGCGACTGTGACCCACTTGGGACATTAGTAGGCACCCAATGTGACCCCATTAGTGGACAATGTAAATGTTTTCCAAATAATCAAGGGAGAAGATGCAACCTCTGTAAGAAAGGTGAGCAAAATGTTTTTACTTTGCTTTTTTGATGAACGATTCTAAAGGTTTTAAAATTGACATAACAGTACTTGTCTTAGGAATGTAAGATGTTTGGCTAATAATTGTAATCAAAGCTAAGGTTAGGAAGCATTTTGCATAGAACCTCTAAGTTAAAATATAATACAGTAACAGTTGTATATGTATGGGATCTGTTATTCAGGACCTGGGGTTTTCTGTAATTTTGGATATTCATAACTTAAAGAAATTGTTCAGTATAAAAATAAAAACTTGGTATATAGATAGGCAGTGGAAAATAAAAAATGTTTCTAATATAGTTAGTTAGCCAAAAATGTAATGCTTAAAGCCTGAAGTGAGTGGATGTCTAACATAATAGCCAAAATCCAACTTCCTGCTTTTCAGCTCTCTTGTTTTCCACTGACTGGTTACCCTGGTGACTAGGCAGTAACCAATCAGTGACATGAGAGAGGGCCACACGCGCCATAAAGGTTGCTTTTGAATCTGAACTGAATGCTGAGGATAATTTGCAAACTCACTGAAGTTATGTCCCATGTGGCCCCCCTTCAGGTCGCTGACTAACTCAAAGTTAAAGAGCTGAAAAGCAGGAAGTTGGATTCTGGCTATTATATTAGACATCCAGTCACTCCAGCCTTTAAAGTTTGCATTTTCCCCTGACTATATTGGAAACATTTTTTATTTTGCACACCTACTGTATCTATTTATCCAGTTTTTATTTTTACACTGAACTGTTCCTTAAAGTCTACTAGAAAATATTTTAAACTTTAAGGGTTTGTTTTACTAAAACTCAAATTTATATCATATTTTTATTAAACCAAGCTCGACCAAACTCATTTTTCAGATTTGACACCCAAAACACTAGATTTTTTGACGGGTTATCAGTTGAAAATCCAAATTTTCAGGACAGATTCACCCTTCACTCTTCACTTTCTTTAAAACCATGAATGTCAATGTATTAAAAAATCCGGACTGAAAAAGCACGAACATGAAAGCTGCAACTTTTTCGTATTGAAGCCATTGAAGTATTGAAGTTTAAAAAATACCAAAAACCTGTTAAAACTCTAAAGCCACAAATCAAATAAAAATCCTCCAGTAGTGATGGGCGATTTATTCGCCAGGCGCGTATTCGCAGCGAATTCCCGCGATTTGCAGCCTGCCGAATAAATTCGCGAAACGCCAGCGAAAATTCGCCTGCCGAAAATTCGGTGGTGTAAAAAAAACAACAAGTTGTGCAACGAAAATGATGCGGCGCGCATCGGAAACAACGTGACGCATGTCAAAAATTACTCGTTTCACGAATTTTTCGGCGAAGCAAAACGGGATAGATTCGCCCATCACTATCCTCCAGTTGTAAAAGGGTCATCTGCCATTAGCTTTTATAGGATTTCAACAAGTTTTAGCTGAAGTATTTTTAATTTTGGAATTGTCGCAGTTTTGTTGCATAACAAATCACAAAACTGCTTTTATTTGGCATCAAAAATGCTGACTCGAAAAAGTCACAGATTAATAAATCTGACCCTTAGTATGGATCAAGTACAAGGTACTTTTTAATTATTAGAGAGAAAATGGAAATAGTTTATAAACATCTGGATTATTTGAATAAAATGGGAGATGGACTTCCTGTAATTTGGAACTTTATGGATAATGGATTTCTGTATAATGGATCCCATACCTGTAGTCTATTGACTAGAGAAATAATAATGATTCTCAGAATAAACATTGTTTTGTGATGATTTTGGTGACTCCAGTTTGGTGCCAGACATGTTTATTCAAAGAGGTACTGTATATCATCAGTATATAAATCATGCTATAGGCTCTGGGCTTGGACCATCTCCACTTTGGTGAACTACATCTATTTCATTACAAATTAGACAAGAGAGATGAGCAGACAAAAAAGTAAAGTTTTTTCATTTTTGAATGAGGTTCTACATAATGCAAATGCTTGTAAAACTATGGCTATTTTGACCTTGAGCACAGAAAAAATACCAGCACTAGTCAACTATAACTGGGGGTGTTGAGTAAGATGGCACTTACATTGGCACAATTATATAGAAAATAATTTTTTTTTTGCAAGTGACGTGAATTTGTAGCAATAATAATCTAAACTTAAAGTTTATAAACAAGTAATACAAAAATCAGAGTTGACCTTTATTTGATAAAAAGCCTTCCATATCCAAATAATATACACTGTATTTTTTTAGAATTTCTGGGTAGAAAAAAAGTTAATTAATTTATCTAAAAAATGGGCAGCATTTACTTAAAACCTGTAATGAGTAACAATTTGAAGGGATTTGTTAGGTCCACATAAAATTTATAGGCAATTTGTTAAAGTAGGAATACACGTTACAGAGTGCATTAGAGGCACACTTGTTTAATGTGCCACTCTATAACGCTAAGAGAGGTTAAAAAATACAACTTAAACTCCATTAAGTACATTTTTAAAGATTCTATATAAAATGATTTGGGGTGTTCTCTAATAAATTTGACAACATGCATTTTCCATGTCTTTTGCATTTTAGCTAAGTAACCTACTGCCAGAGGGTGTCTGCACTTAATCTGAAAGGAAAGGCAGGATAGTGTTGTCAAGATATTTTAGGCCACTTACTTAATTTTTGCCTGAAAATGCTAAGTTTCAGAGCTGAAGCTATTGAGAGTGTTTTATTTGTGATTAAAATAAATGAACAAAAGTAAAAAGTGGGAACCTACAGTTTAAGACTTAAGTGTCAACCAGTTAAAATTATAAATATATTAGTCACCCATAAATCCAACACTTATTATTTAAGATGTACCCTTCACTCTACAACATTGTCAGTGTTATTTGGGGTAGCATGACATAACGCTGATTCACTACTAGTGAAATGTAATAATAAAATGTCCAAGTGGCATGTGGATGCCCATTTATTAAAGGTTCAATTTTAGTGAACTTTTTAAAACAACAAATAAACTTTATTTCTCTAACACAAGGAATGCCATGAAAGTTTTTTAAGATCCAAATATAAAAAGTAAGAATGATAAAAAGTTGAATAATTAAAAAAAATAGAAAATATCTCTAAAACTTTTCCTGGACATTCTCTTAAAGTCTGGAAAAAAAAAGTCCTGTAGAATCAACGCAACTCGCATCGACTTCTATGGGACCTCAACTGATTTTACTTGGAGACGTTTTATATTAAAGTTTTTCATGGTTTTTGTACTTAATAAATCTCAAGTTTAAGAGAAATACAAACTTTTTTTGAGAAGAAAATATTATTTGTGAAAAATAAGTAAATGCTAATTTTAGTAAATTGGCCCCCTAATTCCTAAACTAATACAATAAACTTGATTCCAATACCAGTAACTTTTGTATTGAAAACATCTAATTTTTTTTGGAATATAATTGAGTTTTTTGGTATTACCCATAAATCGTATAAGAAATTTCAATATTTCTTTTCATATCTAGTGATGGGCGATAAATTTTACCACATATTTGGGATAAGTAGTGTGTAGTGATGGGTGATCTACCCCGTTTTGCTTCGCCGAAAAATTCGCAAAACAAGTCGTGGCAAGTTTTTGAAGCGTGTCGCGTCAACTTCGACGGGTTGCGTTGTTTTCGTTGCGTCGCTTCAAAAATGACGCGCAACTAGTTTTTTTTTTGCGAATTTTTGCCGGGAGAACTTTCGCTTGTGTTTCGCGAATGTATTCACCAGTGGCGAATCACGGGAATTCGCCTCTGGCGAATAAATTCACCATCACTAGTAGTGTGCAGGCAGCTCATAGAAAAGTGCCTCTCATCCTTCTTTCCCCTTCTTTCATCTAAGCCTTCATTAGACTTTGTTTGCTAGTAATGTTCAAAATGCATTAATTTAATTTGTCATAGCATCAGTCCACTATTGCTACAATCCTGTATGACCTCTTGTGTATGGCTCATATATTCATACTTCTTCTCAGGCTTCTATTTATCGAATGCCCAGGATGCGGGATGTATTCCATGTTCTTGCCACCCCAAGGCATCTCATAATGAGACATGCACTGATTTAAATGGTCAGTGCTACTGCCTCGATTCTTCAGTAACTGGCCAGAAATGTGACAAATGCAAGGATTTCTTTTTTGGATTTGATCCAGAAACAGGAAGGTATGTCAATATTTACATCAATGTTCCAAAACAGGTAATGCAATTTACTTTTTTTTTAGCAAAATATGATCAAAGGTGTAGGTCTGACTGAAGAATTAATGGTAGGCTAGATTCTTTCCTACAGATCTGAAATTTGAATAATGAAGGCAGTAGCAATGCTCTCTCTCTCTCTTCCAAAATGAAAAGATCTACATTGCCTGCTTGTGACACCAATGTATTCCAGAAGGCATGGAAGGGGAAGGCATGCAGGCATGCCTCCTCCCACCCTCTACCCATCTCACAACTTTCCTAACCTATGACAGGTGGCAAGGACAGTATCTGGCAGGGGCAGGCCTGACTTTGCCCTTTGTAATTCCCCCGATATCCTCTCACATTTTACCTTTGGTCAGCTGCTGCCTTTCATATTCTACAATCATACCTGATTCACCCCCTCCAGTGACAATAGTGATGGGTCAGTTGGGTGGGGATACATAAGTGATGGCAGCACAGAGGGTCAGGTAGAAGATTGGGAGAGGGTGGGTGAGGGTCAGAAGTGAGTTGATTCCGGATGCAAGTACTCTTTGAATAAGCACTAATGGCCAGGCCATTGTGTCCCTTAATGTGCTTCCACTTCCACTGGGGTATAGGTAAATCAACCTTAAACAGTACATTAGATTGCTTTCAAAAGGCTGCAGTAGATGTATCTGTTCATAATCATTTAAAGGTGTGGAAAACTTCTTGGTCGGTATTAAATAAACAATATACGGTATATCGTATCCCTTTAACAGCCTACAATCACTTGATTTATGTGGCCCTTACTGGCTAGACTGGGTAGACAGAATACAATGTTTATCCCATTTTCCATCATCCATTCCTAAATGACTGTGTCTTTGTTTACTGTTATGAACTGATCAATATGGTGTCACAGATTGCTAATTTATATAAATCTTGACAGATTAGTGTTTATGAAATTCGCTTGGTAAGTGAAGCCTTCCCACAAGAAAAAAGAAGATTTTAAATTGATTGCTGGAAAAGCTCTGACTGTACCTGGAGAGTCAATGTAATAAAGGTTCTTCTATATTAATATTACAAAAACCATTTATACTAGAAAAAAAAATCAATATTGCAATTCATCTTGGTTTGGTGTTCTTATTTCCAGGTTGAAATTGTCTCCTCCTTAGTATTCATAATTCCCTTTTAATAAATGTGGAAAGCTATTGTTGCACAAAATCCCTCAAGGAATCAGCTCTATAAAGATTTAAAGCTCAATTTGTTTTACACTTAAGGCATGTTTTATTGTAGCTAAGAAAGAAATCAAGTTGTACAGGACTGTTTATTCCATTTGAAAGGAAACACATCTCTGTTGATATCTACTTATTTGTTGCTTCATTTTTAATACTTGGGCACAACAGATAAAAGCAGATCACCTTTTCTAATTTAAAATTTTTTTATAACTAGCTTTTCAAAATATGATTGATTTCATGGCTATGTGCAAAGGAACAAGATGCATTTTTTCATGATGACTTTTTCAGCCAACAGTGCATTGCAATGCAATGCAAAGTCTATTGGCATTTTTTTGTGGAGAAACCTAATTTTTCTCTTCCCTGTTGTCAACATGCAGACTTCTCCAAACCTTGTTGCCCTTGCCATAAAGGTAATACAGAGCTCTATTAGGAGATTGCTATAAAAATGCATTGATCAGCACATAGGCAGATTGATCATTCCATGAGGATGGTGGCCCACACATTTATTTGGTGGCATTATCCAAAAACAGATGAGGGCCATCAGGTCCTTTTTATTTTGTTGGACAATCAAAATTGTGCAGTGTAGAAAATATTATGTTCCACTGGAAATTATTGAATGAATTTGCATGTGGCAAGTATGCATCAGAGGGTTGACCACATGTTCTAGTAAAAACTGATGTCAGTTCCTACATATTGGCATGGATTGGACTGCTAGAGCACCAGATAATTAACTGTTGGGCTCAGGTCCTAATACACTCTACAATTTTCATGAAAGCTTTCATCTTTCTGCTATAGGTGTCTACAATACTATGTTAGCACTTACTTTATCTTATGTTGATCTTGATATGTTTTCTGGTGGGTTTGAGGAGGCCCATTCTCACATTATGTAGCTAATAAGAATTCTAGCAAGACATCCAGGTAAGGAGACAGTATTGCATGTCTCCGTAAACACATACACAGCAATAAAACTGATATTGTTTGCATTATGAAATACTTTTTTCATAGGAAGTCATAAGGTAACATCATAATGAGATGGTGTTTATCAATATTCGAGATGAGAATTAAAGAAAAATTGTGATTGACTCAAATCTCAAAAATTTTCATAAATAAAACTTGGCAAGTTGATGAGTTTCTATAAGAGTTAGTTAGACTTGTTTCTGAAGATCTCAAAGAACCTTATCTAATTTATATTTTTCACAGTTTATTAAAACAGTCAGCGTTTTCTACCACATTAAAAAGAAATGAAACAACAGTATTTTTTTAACGTTCAGCTTTTTATTAAACCATCATGACTATTCTGTATAAATTTACAGCAATTATATTTTTTTCCTCTATATTATCAAAATTGATAAATCTGCTTCTAAATTAGATCAGCCCTTTAAATCAGAAACTCGTGGTTCACCATATACTATGGTTCCTTGGCTCACAGTTAGAAGTTTATTTAGCTTAATTTTGCTTTGCCAAAAATGTGTGAAACCACAGAATGATGTGTTGCAAAACATATTGGAGTCAATGGGTGTTTTTTCTCCACTGCATTTCTTGTGCCAAACACACTGGAAATAATTAGTGGTAGATTTCTGTTGTGTTTTTCACGAAAATGTAAGTTTTGTAGATAAATGTTTAGGTCTAAAATCAATTTTTTTCAGGTAAATTTTTTTTTTAATTTTTCAAGATTTATTATACCCTGACCCTGTAAATTGCTTAAAGCCAAAAATACACCATTTAAAATCTGTCAGTGTCATGAAGGAGTCAATGGCAGAGGTTTTTTTTAATTTTTTCAAAGTGAAAGGTAAAATTCCAGCAAGATAGAGTTCTTGCTACTCAAGAAAATTTAAATTTCAAAAAAATGTGCTCATCTGTAGCATTTTTGTCTACACAAAACTAAAATATAATGCTAAAATGTACTTCACCCTACATTGATAGCACATATTTAAACTTATATTTAAAATTATATAATTATAATAATTATAATATAAACTTTAACTGATATACATCATATCAGCTGTGGGAGTAAATACATTTAACCTACACAGTGGATAAAAGACAAAGACATATCAAATATTTAATGACACATTTCAGAAATTCCCATTTGGGATATTTTTTCGTTACACAAATTTGCAATTAATGTTACAGCTTTTATCAGCCTTTAGGAGAGTGTTGAATGGTCACTCAAGAGTTCACACTATCAGAGTTCCACTGGGTGAAGAAACTGCTGGAAAATAGTGGAATCAAATAGCACTTTTCTGTAATGCATAATAAAAAATCTTCCATTGCGATGCATACTGTATATACAAACATGCACGTGCAAGGGAGAGATCAGTGGTTGAATAAGAATTCCCAACATTATCAGTTCTCAGTATCACAGTTATCAACCTTTTCTAACATACAGGAAACAATTCAACATCTTTATACAAAGGAATCATCAAGGGAATAATTTATTAAGCAGCCAATTTTTCAGATTGGGCTTTTTGATGTCAAAATCCAAAAAGTTATGGCAAAAGGTTTGACTTTTTCAGGATTTATAATGCAACATTTCCAAATACTTAAGCTCCAACCTATAGAAAACATGTAGAAGCCAATGGTAGATATCTCGTATAACAACTTGAAGAAGTTGAAGTTAAGATTTTTTTTATGCTAGCTGTGTGACAATACAAAAAAGGTTTTCACAAATGTTATCAGCCTTTAATAAATAGGCCTCCACGTGATATATGTTTTTTTTTTATACATATTAATATTTTTAATAAAAATACTCAATTTGGTTAATAAAACAACTTTCAGAATGCTGGATGCTAGTATCAATAAAAGACTTCATAAACTTCTACATTGTGTAATATTAAGCTCTTTTCATAAGTCCTACTTTTAAATATTTTTTGTAACTCCATGTGGGATAAACATACAATAAATATACCCCCTACTGACAAACCAAATCCATAGTTTTTGAATTCAGATGAATACTGAATACTTACCAATTGGAAAACCTGAAAAAGAACTAGCATAACAGAATTTATGGAAAATTATTGTCTTGTCCAATTCTCTAGTCAAAAAGTTTCTTGATTTTGTACACATTTAGGTGCATCAGTAATAATTAGCATGGGGATAGTATGTAAAAATATTATCTGCAAAATGGTTCAAAGTTTGGAGAGATTAAACAAAATGAAACAGTTTTACAGTGTCTGGGATTATTGAATAATATTTCAACTTTTTCAATTTTTTTCTTTAAACCTCCTTTTATTTATTACAGATGTAAATCCTGTGATTGTGATCTGGCTGGGGCAAGAAATGGTAGCTGTGATTCATTAACAGGCCAGTGTCACTGTAAGATGTTTGTGAAAGGATTTCAATGTGACCAATGCATTGAGGAGGCTGGTGGCCTCAATATCCAAAACCCATTTGGCTGCAGCAAAAGTAGGTGATGGTATATTTGAAAAATAATCATTTACTTTAGTTTGCAATACTAATTTTGCATAGTTCTGTATTTGTATTGTTTATGAAATTAACTATTCTTCATGTAAGGGATGTTCAGAAATTTGCTTTACAAAAAATAAACACACAAAATATATTGCCCAAATCATATGTACTGATGCCCTCATATCTGCAAGAACATGGAGCTCCCCTTGTATCTATGATGGAATTTCCCCCCCAAAAACATACAGGAAGTGCTATTGGCTCTTTTAAAATAAAAAAAGGGAAATAATACATACAAATGTGCACACCACTAGAAATTCCATGCTAAAATTATTAAAATTTGAGTGTAATATCTCCGCATTTGTGTGTGTGTGGTCATTCCACAAATAAGATATTATGGTCATTTATAAAAGCACAAGGTAGAATTGTGCCCATAATATGCCATGCATTATAGATTTCTCTTGCACTTTGGTACAACTGTTTTTGTTTAAGTGTCAAGATAATAGCCCAGCCCGCAGTAAACTCAACCACAAAGTAAGCCATATTTAACACTTATCTCATGCAAGACCTGCAAGTGTTTGTATTGCACATTGCACCTATAGACGATTGCCAAGGGAATAGCAAAAGGTCTACACTGTTCCTGAGTGCTTCCCCTATAGGTTGACTGTCTGTGTGCTGCCCCCAACAGTTAAAACACCTTTGACCCAAATGCACACTATTCAATACCCTGTGCCAGATGTAGATTTGACCAGAGTTGCAGTAGGCTATACTTTATAATGCTGTTATTACAACTTTATTCACATATGAGAAAAATAAAAAAAATGGTTTATTAGTATGGCCTCTAAATGAAACCTTGTTCATCTCACCATGGCAGTTTGACATTATAGACTGTTAAAACTGTTTTTATACCATAGAAATCAGTCTGTTACTTACATGAGATTACATATCTGAAAAATGGTAGGAAAATGCCTATTTTCTAAGCAAATTTATTAAACATCTACTATATTTTTTTTATTATGACAACAGATGCCCTTAAAAAAAGGAAGAATCGCACAAGGAAAGTCTAAACTACAATAAGGCTAGAAATGCTGTATTTTGCACCAGAAGCCTAATCAAACAAATTATTTATGTTTCAAAGTTGGCCACAGGGGGTTGTCATCTTGTAACTTTGTTTAACATCTTTGCAAGGCCAAGACTGTGCACATGCTCAGTGTGGTCTGGGCTGCTTAGGGATCATCATACTGCACAAGTATCGTCATACTATCGTCATACTTCGTTGTTTCCCTGGACAGCAGTTAAGGGCTGTTTGACAATTCCTATCCACAGAAGTAAATGAAGGGAGAATGTCACTGCATATAGTCAGGTTTCTTATAAAAACTGTACATATTTTTTAATTTAAGTATATTGCAGATAGGTTTCTTTTTCGTTAAAGAAAGAAAAATGGGAATATATTTTTTGCCTTTACTTGCACTTTAAATTATTCTATAGGACTTCCCTTGTTTAGCACTTTCCACTGCTTAGCTTTAAAAACTCAATTTTTTCTCTCTCCTTCTTACCCCCATTAATGTAAGTCATTAAAAGTAATTAATTTGTGCATCAAAATGGTAAGGATTTTTTACATCATTTTCTTTGAGTATTGTAAGGCTTAACAACCAAGTGTAAGTGAAAAAGATTCACTACAATTTCCATTCTGTTTCAGCCATGGACAATGTAATCAAAGACATGCTGAATGCCATGCTTAATGTTTGAATGACAAGCATTTAAACATGTACACGGGTATTTTGTTACTCACTTATATTTTGGCTGGCTTTACTAAATAATGTCATTTCAGTGTAGTATTGTAATGTCTCAATAATAAATTGCTGCAGACACTCATAATTTACTATATTTGAAATGTGGTTGCTATTTAGAAGTGTGTTATGATGCTAGAATTGCTGTTATTGTTTTATAGCTATCCATAAATGTTAGAATTCCACACTATCAGTGATTAATAAGAAAGTGATTTAGCCTAGTTTACTTTACTTCATGGTGAGCGAATGTCTTTTTTATTCTTTGAATTGGGTACAGTTGGGTATTAGGAATGCAATGAAAATGAGCAAAGGGTGTAAGTGTCTGTGTGAATGTAGTAGGAAAATTAGATGTAGTGCTACATAATTATAATGATAATCAAAAGCCACACAGAGTCTAATTATTAGATCAAAATATTTCATACTTTAGGGGTTCAGGTGCTTCTTTGTGGTTCAATATTTTGTCAGGACCCCATTGATAGATAGAGAGATAGATAGATAGATAGAGAGAGAGAGAGAGAGAGAAAGATAGAAAGATAGATAGATAGATAGATAGATAGATAGATAGATAGCAGAAAAACCTAGAAGCTTTTAAAAAGTAATGTCTCATATTTTTAGGCGAGGAGGTGTTCATTATGCAGCAGTTTTACAAGGGGAACATTAACATCTACGAGGTAGTATGCAGTGTAAAATTAATGCTTTCAAAATCACTCTTCTGCACATTTATCCATAACTGTTTAAAGAACAGGTAGAATCTATGCCCAACACAAGCCCTATCTATCGTGCTCAGGGTTTAAAGATTCAGAAAGGGAATGACTAAGCTGGTATTTATTAAAATTACATTGTTGTTTATCTTGTTTTTTTAATCATCCATAGGTGGGAAACTGTATAATGAGGAAGATATTTATTTTAAAGAGAGACTTTCCGTTGTAATCAAAAAACATTTGTTTTCTTTCATATAACATACAGCTCCCCATCAACAACCCCCTCCAAATGGGTATATTCTTAACAGTACATCTATTGTCCTCTCGTGGAACCCTCCAGATTCTCCCAATACCAATAAGATTACCTATGAGTTATACAGAGATGGACTAAAGATCTTCCAATATATAGATGATTACCCATTCAGTAAGTATATTCTGATACAGGATTTGCTCTTTACGTAACATAGAAGGTGCTTTAGTTGAAGACCTAGGGGCCTATTTACTAACATTTTAATTAGTCTTTTTGCACAAAACATTTTTTCTCAAAAAATTCATGTTCTTTAATTACTCAAAATCATTTTGAGATTTATTAATTGTAAAAAAAAAACATCTAAAAACTCAGACACAAAAGTAAAATGGAAGTCACTGTGAGCTGCATTGATCCTATAAAACACTAAAAACTCAGTCAAAGTCCTGTAGAAGTCATTGGGAGCTGCGCTGATCCTATTGGATCTTTTTTTTAGCCATTGAGACTTTTAGAGGTTGCCAGATTTTTTTGATTGTAATTGTCTGAAAAATTTATTTTTTTTTACAGATTTTCATTTTTTAATTTGGATCTTTCAGAATTTTTTTCATTCATTGTTTTTATGTTTGGATCTTTTTAATACATTACATGGTTTAAGAGAAAATTTGTGTATTCATGGTTTTAAAAACCTTTAAAACCATATCTAGCAGAAGTAAATCTAGAGCAATTGGACTTGCTGATTAATTATTGAAGAGGGTTCACGTCTTCAATGATTAATCAGCAAATCCAGTTGCTCTAGCTATAAATAAAATGAAACCCTTCATAGACTCTAAAACCAAGTTGATAAATGGACCATAAAAGGCCATGTTTTGGTGCACCCTAAACACCCCGATCCTACACCAGAAAAATTACTTTCCAAAAAACAGTAGTAAAAGTAAGACTTACATTATCAGATATTTTGCTGAAGCACAACATAGAGACATGACAAAGGACATCCAACTAAGCGACTCTATCAAATAATAAATGGCATTAAATGTTATAAAAAATAATGCTCTTAAATTGCTGGATAAAAATTGCTACCTAAACTGAAACAGATTTTTGAAATAAACCAAGCTTTACTTGTTAATATAATTAATCCTAATACAGTGATAGACAAGGTTAGGAAGGTGAGCTGTTAATCTGCTTACATGTGCTTACAAAATTTAAACTTAATTTCTGCATGCTGGTTCATTATTAAATACACTGTATATCACTTTATTCTGATTCCCTAAATGCCTTTTTTGTCTGCTTACAATGAATTTTTTTGTCAAATGTGAAACTATATTTTAAAGTATTATAACAATGTTATTCCAGTCACTTGTACCAGAACTAACACAGCACCTTTTTATTTTGGGGGGGTAGATTTATTAAAAATTGGTAAAATTTTTCAACCTTATTAATTTAAACAGTTTTAGTTCATCTGGTATCTATTATTGGCAATAATTCTTAATCACTTGAAAACACTTAAGTACTATTAGGGGCAGATTTATCAAAGGCCAAAAAAGTTCAAAATCACAAAACAACCATTGTCATTAAAAGTCCCACAAACAAAAATGATAATGTCATCCATGATTTTGTCACAGGAAGACATGTTTTTTTCCGCATCAGTTAAAATACTCTTGCACTGAGAAACATTTTTCAAAAATAGCAAACAGATTTTTTGTAGTTAATTTTGAAATTTTAACATGGGCTTGACATACTGTAGGACTTTTTTTTTAAACTAAATTTTATGTTTTAAATTACTTTGTAATTTTACATTGTTGTAATTATACTGTATGCTTTATACTTTAAGTCTGTATTAATGATGTGGTGTGCAGCATGGGCTAGACTCTTTGTAAGTTTTCCAGGTGCCCTCAGTCATGTGACTCTGAGAGTCCCCTCCCTTTCCCCCTCTAGGAGTCCATCAGCATACCAATGAGAATGAAAACTGTTAACAACTCCCTGACACAAGAAAACAGCTCCTTGGTAGATATGACAAGCACTGTGACTTTACTTTATTGACATGACAAATCCCTTTAAACCTGTGTGATTTTGATTTAGACTGAGTCTTGCACAATTTTCCAGAAAAAGTGCTGTGAATGTATTGCCGCCCTGTATTTAAAGTCTGCCATAGAAATAACTAGTATACTTTTGGCTGTGTGATATTGCACTGTAATCAGACATCAGCAGAGGGGACATATTGGTGCAGGAACCATATATACACAGTGGGATTCTCATTGAAGGATTCTTTGAAATTGTAATGTTGCTGCTAGCCTTGGTAAGCTCAGAAAAAGAAACTCCTTTCCTGGCCCTCTTTGTGGGCAGCATAAATTAAAGAAATTAACCTCCATATGTTTATACTGCCCTGAGGCAGCCAATGTTTTATTTAGCAATATAGGTTGAGTAATGGTTTAAATCCCCTTCAAAGTGTATCTATGTAGTACTATCAGTCCAATTAAAATGGGTAACCATTTAGGATGTTTAATCTGGAAAAAGAAAGTTACAGATTAAAATGTATGCAAGTAAAACTATGATACATACTGGAAATTCCTTACAAATTTATTTTTTGTCTGTGATAAAAAGGTACTTCACCCAGGCTTTGCCTTAGTATTTATTTAATGTCTTTCCCATTTTTGATTGTCTTAGGTGCTCAGACTTTTGTGGACAATTCTCTGCTGCCTTACACTTTATACTCATATCATATTGTGGCAAGCAATGAGTATGGATCTACCAGCAGTGACAAAGTGGCTTACCAGACTAAAGCTGGAACCCCAGTAGGGGACATCTATTTATACTACTTCAGTACCACTTTTCCATTCTCCGTCTCTCTGAACTGGGCACTCACATCCAATGCGTCTGGACCCATAGAAACATTCAGATTAATGCAGTCAACAGCTGATGAACACAAAGTAATTTATGAAGGGCTTGATGATTCTGTGACTCTATATAACTTGTCACCATTCACCAAGTATTTCTTCTCTGTACAAGCTTGTACCACTGAGGGATGCCTGCAAAGTTTGCCAGTGACTGTTGTAACACCCCAAGCTCCTCCCTTGTATCAAAGTCCTCCAATTTTGCAAAATTCCAACTCCACAAGTATCTATTTACATTGGTCTCCACCATCCCAAGCAAATGGTAAGTGCTACATATATAGGTTTCCACTGATTATTAAGAAATAAATTACACATTATTTATCCAAGAGGGGATATCTTTATCTCCCATCTGTCAAAAGATGGAATAATTCTCATTACCCTCTTCATGGATAGACGTTTTACAAGTTGCATGATCTTTATAAAGCTCAAAGCAAAATTCCACTTGAGTCAAATATTGTGTACATGAAAGGACATTACTCAGTGCTCTTAAACCAGATATATCCTGATAATTTCATATAAGTTTCATTAATATTTTTTCAGGCATTATTATAGCATACGAACTATACATGAGAGGCTTACGAGAGACAACTGGGAATCCAAGACCACCTGAAAGACGTGTGTTTCATACCACTGGTTGGCTTAATCCTCAGCCAGTTGTGGAGTCTGAAAATGAAAATGCTTTATTACCACCTGCCACCAGTGCAACTGTCATGAATCTAGAGGCTAATACAGAGTATGAATTTTGCATTGTATCAACTAATATGGTTGGAAGTGTTGCTTCAGAGTGGGTAACTCTGAAAACTGCTGAATCGGGTAACACGTCAAAATACTTTTATTTTTAGCATGGCTTTTAAGATACTGTTCTGTGTGCTTGTGTGTGCGTATACACTGTGCTATGCTCTGCACGATACACCTTTAAAGTCATAGATTTTGGTGCACCATCACTCGACCTGTCCCTGTGTAAACTTTGCAACTTTGTGGGTGGACTTCTCAGTTTTTAACATATGGCCCATATCGCAACTCTAAACCTCTAAACCAGATTAGAAGTTTTGCAATCTGACCTGATCCCTGGTCTAGTCCTTAACTACGCTTGTCTCTTATCTCTTGCTGTATCTAAAAGCGATGCACCGAATCCAGGATTTGGTTCAGCATTCGGCCAGGATTCAGCCGTTTTCAGCAGGATTCGGATTCGGACGAATCCTTGTGCCTGCCGAGCTGAATCTGAATTCAAAAAAATCATGTGACTTTTCATCACAAAACAAGGAATTTAAAAAAAGTACCCTCCTCCTCGCTAATTTGCATTTGCAAATTAGGATTCGGTTTGGTATTCAGACTAATCTTTCACAATGGATTCGGGGGTTAGGCCGCATCCAAAATAGTGGATTCAGTGCATTTCTAATGTTGGTATGAAATTTGGTTGGATTTTTGGTGTTGACTGCAGTGTTGCCAGGATCTACAAAAGGACATCTTGAACACCAATACCTGCAGAGCCCTCTAACCTCATTGCAATACACAATTTAAGAATGCTATTGTGTAGTAAAACCATACAAGAGTTCCTAAATACTCCTAAATATTCCTTCAATACCTAGGCTTCCTTTTTTCCCCTAAACACTAGGGATGCACCGAATCCAGGATTCGGTTCGGGATTCGGCCAGGATTCGGCCTTTATCAGCAGGATTCGGATTTGGCCGAATCCTTCTGCCTGGTCGAACCGAATCCGAATCCTAATTTGCATATGCAAATTAGGGCCAGGGAGCTAAATCACGTGACTTTTTGGCACAAAACAAGGAAGTAAAAAATGTTTTCCCCTTCCCACCCATAATTTGCATATGCAAATTAGGGTTCGGATTGGTTCGGTATTCGGCCAAATCTTTCGGGAAGGATTCGGGGGTTCGGCCGAATCCAAAATAGTGGATTCGGTGCATCCCTACTGAACACATTAAAAAATAAAGCGCACCTAAAACCTGATGAGCAGGAGGCTGATGTTTTCAAACCAAGAACCCATTTGAGAGTTTAGGAATTCTCTCATGGTTTTTATACTAAAGGCTCAAGCATTCTTGGCCCCTATAAGTGTTAAAAAAATTCTATCTGCAAAGCCTCCTAGAGGCCCATAATGTATGCAGATTAATTGCAGTAATTTCAGAATAATATCAGTGCAAGCAATTAATGTTGAAATAGCCAAAAATGAGCAAAACACTGTAATTTGAGAGGACTTCCTCTACTTGTCTGCCCCCATGATGATATGGACTGACAGAAATGGAGTCTTGACAGCTCATTAGAAAGACACTACAGTACTGATATGGCCATTGTAAGTCTTTGAAGTGCTATAATTAAAAGAGTTTGTTTTTAAACACATTATTGGCTTAGAACATTGGTTTCCATTTTTAATTGTGGAATGGAGTACACAGGAGAGTATAATGAATGCTAGTATCCTTTTAATGTATTATTGGCCATTACATTTTTATTTTTACATCATAAGGAGACATATACTTCAATATTTCCTCTTAACTTAAGTGTGTATACATTGGTAATGGTGATAGATGTTAATTACAGAAATCAATTGTTAGACAATCAAATTGACAAATTATGTAAGGTGCAAATCAGTCAAAAATTGACATCATTATATCTCCATAGTGGAGAATGATTGATCCACCATGGAAAGGAATTATGAATCGATTCATAATTTGTAGTGGACAATTGATTCCTTACAAATGGATTTACAGATCACTTGATTCATGATATGGCCTCAAATTATGATTCAAAGGTTCCACTGATTTTGAGATATGCATACACTTTAGCCAGTTTTGATTAATTCATATTGATTTGCTCATTGTTCAAGATGTTGCTGGAATAAAATTTTGGTTAGCTTTTACTTTGGCTAGAAAAGAATAGTAAGAACTATAATGCAGCAACTTAGACATATTCAACCTAGATTATTTATGTATACATTACAATTAGACAAACATGAATAAAAGTGGAGGTTATGTAATCCTGGAAGAGCAATGACGCAACTTTTTTCATAGTTGAGAACATTTCCCTGACTACGGTACAGGCAGTGGGTGGCTTTCAGTAGATATAAGTGAAATCAGTGGAAATGTTCCACCTTAATCAGACTTGTCAGTGCTCCGATATGGCACAGAGCAGATTTTCTGACAATTTTGAGCATATGGTGAGAAACAAGAACCTTCAATCCTTCAGTTTCCAGCTGTCGTTGAATTACAACTTGCTTCTGCCTCTGACAGCCAGAGGCTGGGACTTGTAGCTCTGCAACAGCTTGACAGCCTCTGGTTGGGAAAGGTTTCTGTGGAGAGTTGCTTACTCTTCCAAAAGGTACTTCCATGCTCATATAGTGATCATGTTTCATTGAATATTAATTTTAAAATTCAGCAGTGTACAAGTATGAGCATAATTCTGTATTGTAGCACTCATTACTTCACATATTCTGGTGGTTTATGCTACCAAATCTGTCAAATATGTTTTTGTAAGGTAGTGAGTTATTTGCCTAATTATATGCAATTTGCATAATTGCTTCTACAATGCCAGAAAAATATTTTTAAGATCTCAATTTTTGTTAAGAACTGAATAGAAAAAATCAATAACAGATAACGATGCTAAGTAATAATGGTAATATTACTTACATTTGTTTTCCCAGAACCTCTCTTCATGACAGCTCCAAGTTTACTTCCACTTACATCACACTCTTTAAATGTTACATGGTCAAAACCTAACAACAGTGCTGCAAGAGGAGTAGTTACCGGCAACACTATCAATATTTTAGAAGACGATGAAGACAATTTTGAGGTAGAAACTGGTTTAATTGAATATTTTTGGTAATTCCCAGTATGTTCATACATTTTTCAATGTATTAACTCTACAATAAAATACATACCCATGATCCAAGTAATTGTCCAGTCCATAATGTAAGAGTTGCATATGTAGCATATGTTGCCATGCTAACTGGGTGTGAGAGAATTAAACTGTAGCATAAACAGAATAAAATTACCTGCTTAGAGAATGCATACTGTATAGTATTGTACTGTATACTGCATATTACTAATGATGCACTATAGGGGCTTCTTTTTTAAAATTCAAGGTCATTATTCTAGAAAATTCCAACAAAAAATGCCAATTAATTTTTTTGTTTTCCAAAATAAAAGTCTTAAAAATTTGAAAATGTTGTCAAGTAAAACCTTCACTTTCAACATCAATTATTATATTTTAAGTCTAAATGTTGTTCAAGTAAGTTAAATATGATATTCATTGCAATCAAATGTCTTTTATGGAAGTTAATGTCACGTTTTTAAAATTCATGTTTTTTCATAAATTTTCTAGCCATAGAGAAAACTAAATTAGTTTGCAAAAAATGTGATTAAACATTTTTTTTCCTGATTTGTTTAATTAAAAATCCGGAATTCAAAAATTGACAAATATGTTGTCCCACTCATAGGTGAAGTTTGACTATTAAGAAAAGCAATTTGTTTTCTTTCTTTCATCATCAATTGTCTTCATCAGGTATTATATGTGGCTGAAGATTATGAATTATTTTATGTAGCCACAGGATTAAAACCCTACCATTCGTATTCCTTCACAATTACTCTATGCAACAAAGTTGGCTGTGTGACCAGTGTGCCAAATGTAGGAAAGACTTTAGCAGCAGGTGAGTGAAAAGGCCAATGTTGCTTTGTAAAGGGAGTGGGAGTTAGAGTACTCAAACTATGTAAACAAGCAGAATTTTCCATTGTTCCCATGCCCTCCTTAACTTGTTTATGGCAATTAAGAACACAGATGCTATTTTATGGAAGATATTCCTACAACAGCCCTGGCATCTGGCTACTTGGCAGAATCCTTAAGCAGCTGCATTGGTTGATGGCAGATTTGCCTCTGGGTCTTGTGGGGTAATGATGCTGATGGGCTGTCTAGTTTGCATTATAACTTAAAATGTGATGTAGATTTGTATTCCTGTTTGATGTTAAGTAAATTGTGCATTTTTGACAGATTAAGCAAAATATGCCATATTGATCTATATTGCTGCCTGCATATGTATGTAAACTGCTGTGTCCCATTATGTTACAAAAAGACAGTGATGTTATACAGTATTTTGGTCATTGAGAATTCTGTATATTCTGAATTCTGTACTTTGGTATTTATTTCTACAATGTAATATAATTTAAACATTGATGAGAAATTGATATCAAAAGTAATTCCAAATTATAATTAAGGGATACTAAATTGTAACACTGTGCTGGAAAACTAAAGCAAATGCTTCATGTAGAAATCAAAATATGGGACTGTTAAGGGTATGAGTGGGGGAATGGTTAGAGTAGCCCCTCAGGAGGTTTAGGCGTCATTGAAAGAAAGTCTTCTAAGAAGACTTCTAAGAAGACTCTAACCCATGTAGACATGGTTTAAGGAACAACCAACTGGTTGCTTATAGGCTGGAGTCAACAGTTTGCTGCTGATCTGGTAAATCATAATAATCATGTGCAAAATAAATAGTATGGTTATATGCTAGCTGGGAGTGAGTGCCATGCATAGGTTCATAAGCATGAAGCAATTATTACAAAGATTGCATGTTTATTCACTTCTGGCATTTCTTTGAGTAAATTCACCAAAATCATTCCAAAATTGTGTTAAATAAATTCATTTGTTACATACCACATGACAGTGTCTCATTACTGTCCTCATATCTCATGCAAACCATACTCTCCTGACACATTTTCGCACTATTGGGTGCTTTATCAGAGGATGATGAAGCAGCCAATTGTGTGAAATGTCATATTTCTATATCTATGAAAACTATGTTTACTATATAAATATGGAAATCTGGCATCAATGTCAACCTTATAAGATATAAGATCTGTTATCTGGAAACCCATCATCCAGAAAGCTTCAAATTACAAGTAGACCATCCCCCACTGAGTCCATTTTAAGTAAATAATTCTAATTTTTAAAGTGATTTAAATGATTTTTAGATGTAAGGTATGGCAGTTCAAATTATGGAAAGCTGTCTTAGAAAACCTTTGGTCCTGAGCATTCTGGATAATAGATGATATACCTGTAACTACAGAAGCTGATTTATTTTCTGAATTTGTCCTTTCAACCCAATGGCCAATTTTATGCAATCTATCACGATCAATACTACACCCCCCTATTATTTCCCCTTGAAATGAATGGGGTGCCAAATCGGTCCAGATACACAAATCTCAGTGGCTTCATCTGTACATTTTTGTTATACATATTTTCTGCAATAAGTATTAAGAGCTGTAAAAAAAAAAGAGTTAAAGTTTCCCAGGAATGTTCCAGCAGCATGCTCAAATGAATTTGATTCACCCTTTGACAGAAACACTTGAGCAAAATTGTTATCCCTCTGATGATTCAGCTTGGCTAATTATCCAATTAGATATTTCAGGAGTAAAGCCTCTGCTAGAGAACAGTGCAAATGATTAACAATGTGTAAAATCATCTGAGAATTTTTTTAGTATCGCCAACTTCAGAGATAAAATAGAAATTAGTAAATCTCCAAAATCTGTTTTAGACAATATTGACATTTTAGACCATATTTTAAAGTATGCTCCACAATGGAAATTGAAGAGGACTCTCTACGAGCATATTTATTTATAATTTTTTTTAGGTTATTAAAATATATCATTTTATGTGAACCTAAAAAACTTAATGTTTAACTGCTTGCATGCTGCAGATTAACCAGTTGACAAATCCATGGCTGTATTATAATTCTCTTGATTAAAGCCTTTTGGTTCAAAGCAATACTTTTTAATTGCCTAATGATATAAGTCAGTTCTTAGGAAATAAACGTGCATTTAGGAGTTCATTTGCAATATAACTGAAAAATTCATTGCATGGCAGTAAAACAATTTACTGTTAATTACAAGGAGAAGAATTTGCTGTAGCATGCTCACAGACTGCCATGAATCATGCAGCACTCCTAGAGATTTATAACGGATGTGTAAGTGGGATGAATTAGCAGGGTTTAATAACAGAGACACAAATCATGCAGACTTCAAGGAGCTTTAATTGATATACTTGAATGTGACGGGCATGAATCACTCAGCCATTCAACAGCACTGTAACATATGGCCATCTCAATATGCTGCATCTTAAATTGGTTGGTAAGTCGTTGGTTGTCCCATATGGCAGAAGGAATATATTTTTTTTGTAAGTTTCTTCCTGCTTTAGGTTTTTTTTTCGTAGAAAAGTTGATAACACCAGAGGACTGAAATAATTAATTGCAATTGTTTTGATTTGGAATAAGAGAAAGAGGACACTATGAATACATCTTCAAAGATTGTAGAGACAACAGTTTGATTAGTTTACATAATTATACCATCATATTAGTGTCTTTTATATGGAAGGGGGAGATAGGAGGGAAGCAAAAGTCGATGTGGTTGGACAGTGGTTAAGACATATAACATTATTTGATTTACATTGGTTGGACTTAAAAAGTGTAGGATTGAGAGGATATTGGTTCAAAGGGGTGGTTCACCTTCAAGTTAACTTTTAGTATATTGTAGAAGGTTTTCAATTGGTCTTCATTATTTATTTTTCATAGTTCTTTAATGATTTGCAATTTTCACTTTCAAATGGGGGTCACTGACACCATCTAAAAACAAATGCTATGTATTCAGTCCATCTACTATCCATATTCCAGTCTCTTATTCAAATCAATGCAGGGTTGCTAGGGTAATTTGTACCCATGAAACCAAATTGCTGACACTGCAAACTATAAAGTTGCTGAATAATAATCTAAATAACTATAAAACCACAAACAATAAAAAAATAAAACCAATTGCACATTGTCTCAGAATACCACTCTCTACATTATACTAAAAGTTAACTCAAAGGTGAACAACCCCTTTAAAGATGTGTAGAATCATATTCGATTACAAATTTAGGATAATTTACTGCCTCTGCAAAATAGAATTATTATTAACATGTATTTCTATAGCGCCAACTTATTTAGTTAATAATAATTCCATCTAGGTTAAAATAGGCTCAACTATACCTTGTTTACAAGAAATTCAAAATGTCCACTTACTTTTTCTTGAATTGAAGTCAAAAATTGCCAAGTACTTAGTCATATTTTGTAATATATGTACCATATAATTGGGAACATACATAACCCTTAATGAGGAAATGGTGTCCATGGTGTGGCTACAGCTAGATTGTTTTACTGTTAGTGTTACGTATTCACTAACATTTCCACAGGAAAATCACCTTTTTAATACTATATGGTATTGTTCTTTTGAGGGCTATGGTTTATAATTTAGTCAAAGCATGGTTTAGCTAATATTTTAGCCAAATCAAGCAACTAGACAGCCTTCATGCATGTGGCTGTATGTATAGTATGTGATATTTTCAGTAATGACTCTATAAAGGAGTTTACTCACTAATTTTTCTGATGGGATCTGTGGAGAGGAGTGAAATTCCAATTTTGTTATTGCTGTATATCTGTTATACTTGACTGCACTAAGGCCAAAATCTAAATATAGCATACTGGGCCTTTGTCAGCTATAAGGAAGGCTTTTGCAGAATCACTGTAGCCTTGGCAGAAGTCATAGGAGCTAAGTAGACATAGAAAACTTATAAACAGTGACAATAGGTATAGATGGAGCTTAAGTGGATAAAATATTATTAAAGTGTTTGTTCACTTTTAAATTAACTTTTAGTATGATGTAGAAAGTGATGTTTTGAGACAATTTGCAACTGGTTTTAATTTTGTATCATTTGTGGTGTTTGAGCTATTTAGCTTTTTATTCGGAAGTTCTCCAGTATGCAATTTCATTAATCTTTAAACATAGAAAACTGATAAACAGTGATGACAGGTATAGATGGAGCTCTAGTGGATAAAATGTTACCCACCAGTGATATTAAAGAGGTTGTTCATCTTTAAATTACATTTAAGTAAAATAGAGAACGTGATATTTTGAGACAATTTGCAACTGGTTTTAATTTTTATTTGCTGTAGCTTTTTATTCGGCAACTCTCCAGTTTGCAATTTCAGCAATCTGGTTCCTAGGATTCAAATAGCCCTAGCAGACATGCATTAATTTGAATTTTAGACTGGAATATGAATAGGAGATACCTGAATAGAAGGATGAATAATACAAAGTAGCAATAAGAATAGAATACATGTGTAGCCTTACAGAACATCTTTGATTGACCCCCATATGAAAGCTGGAAAGTGTCAGAAGAAGAAGGTAAATAAAAAAAGAAAAAATCAAGGGCAGTTGAAAAGTTGCTTAGAATTGGTCATTCTGTAACATACTGCAAGTTAATTTAAAGGTGAACCACCCCTTTAAATGCCTATTTACTTACAACTGACTGTAATTTTCCCATAGGGTTATACCTCCATTTGGAGCTTAGAATGCTCCTTAAAGATCAAGCTATAAAAAGCTGGTGCTCTTTTGTACCATTTTGTGTCCCCTTCCAGTTAAATTTTAACAGCAAATAGTTTCTGGGAATTACATGTAATTTCCCTGCTTGATTTAATAACAATAAATAATCTGGGCAGTGTGTTTACACCTTGTTCAGTGCAATATTTTTATTGCTGTGTCAAGATATGTACAATATTAAATGATCTAATTAAAACAAAGTATTTATATAGTAAAAAGACATTCCACATTCATCTCGCCTCTATTTGTGAAAACTGTACGCCAGAACATTTACAATGATGACCATTGCTTTGATTGCAGAGAAAATGTACAGTACTTTCACCAAATTAAAGAAATGTCAACAATATCCAAATAATGACTTAATTGGATTCACATGGTGATGTAGCCCATAGACAATTTTATGCAGAGTTTATTTCCTTATCTTCCTGCTTATTCTTTTTCCAGTTTCCTTTAATTTATATTTTTTCTTTTACTATTTTCTTTCCTTTCTCTTTACTCTACTTTTTAAACCATTAATTTTTTTTCACTCCATTTCTCTTGTATTTTCCACTTTTTTCCAGGCCTTTTTTCTTTGGTTTTCCACTCCTCTATCCCCTTCTTTAGTGCTCATCTCTCCTCTACCCATTTTTCTAAATTTTTTAATGGTTGCTATTCAAATGAATATATTGATACAATCAAATGCTGCTCACTCTATCTATGAGCAAATTGCAAAATCTAGCAGTAGCCAAGCAGCAGTAATGAAGAGTCCTGTTGTCCAGTGACTCATAACCATAATATGCTGGGCCTCTGTTGATATAGTTTATGGTAAGGCAAATTCTCCTAACAGAGAAGATGCTCCCAGTGGAAACATTATCAAATCCGAGACAGGTAAAATTGGCTTATAGCGGGATAATGCTGCCATCATCAACGAGAAGAGGAAAAGGAGAAATATATTGCAAAGCTTCTTCTAATTAGAGGTTCCATTTTAATGCCATACCAGCAGGGGCAACACCTCTCAACTAACCCATTTTGGGAATTAAAAATCCACACGAATGCCATGATCTCAGCTATTTCAATAGGCTTCAGAGGCATGAAATTCCATATTCTCCTTAGCAAGCCTGCCAGAATTTAATGTCGACAATTAAAATTTATTTTGATTCTTACCTAGTGTTTATTACTGTTTGTATACACAACAGACCTCGCTAATACAGAGATGCACTATTAGTTAGAATTGCCATCTGTTCGGAGTGAAATGCTGGCATCTGTCTTACATTCTAAAACTAAAATGATATTATTTCAACAAAAACAAAATTAACTGCCTCTTTTTTTTCACACCGGCCTTGTTCTGCACATAGGATGAATAGCTTACTGGTAAAATATGAAACAACCTCGACAATATTTATTTTTAGATTTGTGACTTAAACATCAGCTGTATGGGCCATCTGTTCCTTCTTTTGGTGCCCTCTGTTATACAAGGCAAGTAGAAGTGTGTCTGTCTGCAATGCTGAAAGCTGCTTCAATTTATCGATATATACGAAAGACTGACATACAGTAATTATACTGATATGAAACTTATTATATTTGCCGTTACATTTCTTTGTAGTCTGTCAGTAGTAAGGTTCTTCCATGTTCCTTAAATGGAGATTGCTTGTTGATTAGGCTTATGATGCATTAACTATTCATGAGACAGTATTTCTAGGCCTGAGAGTGGGCACCAGTTTTCTAAACCAACCAATGTTGTCACAATAATATGAATTAAAGTCAGTTATCCTCTGTACAGGAAGAATAACCCCAAAAAATAAAAATTTGTATAAAATTAAAATTGATAGTGGGGAGGATATATTCCAAAGCAAACTAGCAAATATTGACTTTATAGTCCATAGGGATACCAGCAAGTAGGAGAAGGCAAGTACCAAGGAGCTTCAGTCTCAACTTTCAATTTCTCTAGGACTCATTGTGGAGAGGCAAATTTACCTATAAAACTCCAAGGCCCTTGGAAATAACAAAAGATTAGGTCAAAAGAAATCTTAATATTAAAAAAAAAAAAA
>CM044439.1:14175736-14242457 GCA_024363595.1 Xenopus borealis | reverse complement strand
CCCTGCTATAGTTCCAGGGGTACCCAGGTCACAAATAAACACTCACCCCAAATCTCCCCCAAGTGGCCTTCAGGCTGGGCCCCCTTAGCTCATTAGGGTAAAAACAATGCTTGCTGCAATTGCAGAATTAGATAGTTCAATAGCTGTACATCTCATGAACTATTCTACACACAATTAGATGTGATACTGTCAGATTTTTTTATAGAAAGCATCAGCCTTTGCTTTCCAATATGTATGTTGTTCTCCAGTCATTCTATTTGTATAAAGAGAAAATATCATAGCACTGACCGCATCAATACAGTGAAAACTGCCTTGTGATTTTAAATCCCATCAGGTAAATACTGTACAGGTCTTAATTCTGTTAGTGTGGCCATTGCACTTAACAGGCCATACTGCCCTCTAGTGGCGCACTGCACATCAGCCTGCACAAAAATACCATTAAGAATAATGTGAAAACACACATGAACAGTATCTTATGTATTTTATATTTGTTTTTTCAGTCTCTTTTCCAGAACTTTAACTCCATAACTGCATCATTGCTAAGGCTATGTGGTCAGATTGAGACCATAAGTATTAAAGCAGTTAAATATTGTTGTTACAACTTGACATATCTTTTATTGCTCAAAGAATTTATATCCATCACTCTGAATAGAATGCATCTGCCCTGCTGCTGTTTAGTTATGACTAAGACATACCCTCTGTCCTGAAAGGCTTTCTACAGAATCTGAGAGCTATAGTTCAACAATGCCCAGTGAAAAGTGGTGTCAAGAATGGCACCCTAAATCCAGAACCCGTGCTATGCTTCCTGGTCTCAGCTCTTGCTTCTGCCTATTACAGCCGCCTTTCACCTCAGGAGGAGTCCTCGGCTAATTGGATGCCGCCAGGTCTTACTAAGAGGGGAGCAAAATGTTCTGGACAAGCTAAGGGGCAGGAGCGTCTCACCAAGGATACAGATGGAGGAACACCAGTAGGAAGGCAGACCAGCCAACACAGTGTGGAACAGGCTGGCTGGGCCAGCACAAGCAGAGTAGAAAATAGTCAGATAGGGTCAGGATACAGAATAGTCAGGCAAAGCAAGGGTCAGTAACCAGGAGATCAATAGGATTCAAAAAGAACTAAATCCCAGGAACTAGTCAAATAGAACCTAACAATGGGCAATGTACTGTATACTGAAATCCCTTTATATAGTATTTAAATTCCGCATTGCGTGACCGTTGCGCCAATGAAACCCGGAAGTGCGTGCCATAGAGGAAACCAGCACTGGAGGAGAGAGGACGTGTGCAGCAGGCTTCCCTGCTGGAAGTGTGGCAGGTGTCCCCGCCGGCCACTAGACCACCAGGGTAAGCCACTGGACCACCAGGGTAACTTATCATTGCATTACCCTCCCTCGAGGAAGGGCCACTGGACCCTCAATCTTACCAGGAAACCTGGGATAGGACTGTCTCAGTGGTCAGGGCTGACATCAGACTTGGCCAGACTCTTTACCAACCCTGGAGAAGGACAATCTTGCTGGTGGACCTGTATGGCTGGATTCAACACAGAAACATGAAACACGTTAGATAAACATATCAGGTAACTTGAGACAGACAGAGGTAGGGTTCACAATCTCCACAATAGGATATGGACCAATAATTCGGACCTTAATGGACCTTAATATGGACCTTAATAATTCCCACTTAAGGAATGGGGTTTTAAGCTTGATAATCCCTGTGGATAGCCAAACCAAGTCCCCAACCTGATATTTGGGTACCTTCCTATGGAGCTTATTGGATGCTCTTTTTTGAGCGGATGCAACTGCCAAAAGGGAACTATGTACAACAGAATGAGACTTAGAGCAATGCTCAACAGAAGGGAGTTTCTCTATTGAAGCAACAGCCACCATTAGAGTGGAATCTAGACACAAATCTTTATACTTGGAACCCCACTGGATAACCTCTCCAGTTACCCAATCAATGTGGGGGTTGTGTACCTGTAGCCAAGGTAACCCCAGAATTAACGGGGACGAAGAACCGTCAAGAACGTGAAAAACTAATTTTTCACAATGCATATTGTTTACACACATGTATAATGCCTTGGATTTTTGTGTTACCGGACCTGACTCCAGTGGGCTTTTATCAATTGCAGAAACCCTCATAGGAGGTGTAAGGGGAATATTATACCATTCTGCAAAGGCAGCATCTCAGAAATCCCCCCCCAGCCCGAGAATCCACCAAGGCTGAAACTTGAACTGAATCCCCAGGCCACGACAAAACAACAGGTACTAAGTTTTTTGGGAAGAAGAAATCTCTCTACTCAAATGGAGCTCCCCTTCATTTAAGTTTTGAGGTTTTCCAGGCCTCATGGGACAATTTTTAAGGAAATGCCCCTAATCCCCACAATATATGCATAGACCCAAATATCACCTTCGGGCCCTTTCCTTAGGGTACAACCACGTGGCCCCCAATTGCATGGGTTCCCCCCGAGGGTTAGGAAACAAGGGAGTTGGTGATATATCATTACATATAATAGAGAAATCTGTATTCCCCTCAGCCCGTCTTTCTCTTTGCCTCCTATCAATTTGAATGGCTAACCTCATGAGGTCTGTCTTTAACAGAGCTAAAAAGCCCCACCCGGAATTGGCTACAAAGAGCTGTATCATTCCACCCCATCTCGACTGACCATCCTCAGAAATCTGTACAGTACTCTTCAATTACTCTTTTCCCTTGTCGGAGTTTACAAATCGTGGAATCGGCAGAGTTAGCACAATCGGGGTCATTATATCACATGGCCATAGTAGCAAAAAGATGCTTCAAGGGAGAGAGACAGGCAGGGACAGAGGGGGGTAATTTTAGTGCCCAGACTTGTGGGACACCTTGTAGTAAGGTCCTAACGTCCTATCCCCACTAAACTTATCAGGAAAGGGGATTTTGGGGTCATGGGAACAACTTCTATTACCCAGAATAGCTGATGAGGCATACCCCTCAGGAATCACAGTAGATAATTGCTGAACTGCATCCAGCCTTTCAGAGAGAGATAACAGACCTTGAATTATATGTAGTGCTGTTTTCCCTCTTGTACATCAAGGCCCTGGAGGAGGGTCGAATAAAACAGTTCAGTGGTTTGTAGAATAGCAGCAGCATGAACTATGGCCTCCATTTTCTTCTTTTTCATGGGCCCGTTTTACTGTCATGAATGGCACCCTAAATCCAGAACCAGTGCTAGGCACCCTGGTCTTGGCTCTTGCTTCTGCCTATAACAGCCGTCTCTCAACTCGGGAGGAGCCCTCGGCTAATTGGATGACGCCAGGTCTTACTAAGAGGGGAACAAAGCAAAAGGTTCTGGACAAGCTAAGGGGCACAATAATCTCACCAAGGATACAAATGGAGAAAAGCCAATAGGAAGGCAGACCAGCCAACAGAGCAAGGAACAGGAGGGCTGGGCCAGCACAAGCAGAGTAGAGAATAGTCAAATAGGCCAGGGTCAGGATTGGAGAGATAAGACTGGTCAGCACACAGGCAAGGGTCAGGATACAAAGTACAGAATAGTCAGGCAAAGCAAGGGTCAATAACCTGGAGATCAATAGGATTCACAAAGACCTAAAACCCAGGAACTAGTCCTAACTGTGGGCAATGTACTGTATACTGAAATCCCTTTATATAGTATTTAAATTTAACGCCATTGTGCGATTACGTCAGCATGCCGGCACCGTTGCGCATAAGAATCCCGGAAGTGCATTACCCTTTTCTCTGTAATAATAAAACAGTAGCTTTTACTTGATCCCAACTAAGATATAATTAATACTTATTGGAGGCAAAACTATTGGGTTTATTTAATGCCTTCATAATTTTTTATGTATGGTGATTAGTGATGGGTGAATCTATCCCGTTTCGCTTCGCCGAAAAATTTGCGAATTTCCAGCGAAATTCACGAATTGACGAAAAATTTGTGAAACTTTTTTTCGCTGGCGAATTTCTGCTGCTGTTTCGCGAATTTATTCGCCGGCGGTGAACCAGAAAGTCCCAGGTCCCAAGCATTCTGGATAACAGGTCCCACACCTGTAATATAAAATACAACATATATTTATTTATATCGTATTTTATATCAAGATGAGGTCATCTGGAATTATATATGGAGAGACCAATGTTCATGCCCTCATTCTTTTAGAATTAAAGATCCAAGGTCTTCCAATGCTGGGTTCTATTAAATACAGGTGATGGATGAGTCCTTTGAACTATAAATCCCAATTCCTAATGGTTTTTTCTCACTTTTATTTTAGCGCCACACAAATTAAATGCACCACTAGTGCATGGGATCAATAGCACAACGATGAAGGTTTCCTGGGCACCACCTGTGTTCCTTAATGGCCCTTTCCCAACATACCAGTTAGAGAGAATCGACCCTGCATTTACAATCACAAGTGCAACCAACTTTATCAAGGGGACCCGCTTTCCTGGAGCCGGATACTTCAAGTTCCCACCTGCTACGTTGCCAATGAACGCTTATTTCACAGGTACATTTATTGCTTTCATTTATATTTTTCTTTGAACCCAGTATATATATATATATATATATATATATATATATATATATATATATATATATAATATATATGCTACACATTTATTTATTTATTTAGCGTGCTGGTTTTTGATCAATATTTTGTGAAGGAACTTTTGTATCTTAGTTATTTATTTATTTTTTTTTTTTATAATAATTCTGGCAATATCAGAACAGAGCAAAGAAGGCATTAAGATGAAATATGGGACCCTGTATTCTCTTCATGGTTGGTTATGAATGATGTACATAATCAAGATTTATTATAGCTTTGAATTCTAATTGCCTGTTATGAATCACTGTTAATCAAAATCACCCTGCAGTTTAAAGAAAGTTAATTTCAATGTATGCTTTTTTTCTCGAAATGCCAGATTTTGCTAGAAACTCATGGTATTAGATCAGTCTATGCTGGTCTGGTGCTGGTATGCAGAGTAATGATGTAGACATGCTGAGTTTTGAGATTGCATCTGATATAGTACATTTTGTAGGCTATCAATGTGTGCAACCATGTTTAAAAACACACACTGATATTTGCAAATAATATACAGTATAGTATAGATATTTTGATAATTAGTCTGGAATCCATCAAGGAGGCCCAGAGTTATCAACTAAATAGAGGCTAAGGGGCAAATTCACTAACGCGCGAAGCGTCTAACACTAACGCTAATTCGCCAGTGTGACGTCAATTCGTAACTTCGGAAATTCACTGACACTGGTGAATTTTCGCTAGCGAAGTAGATAGACTTTCGCAACTTCTCACCCAACGGTGGCGTGTTTTACCATTGGAGGGTGATAGTCTGAAAAAGATGGATATTTTTTTGGGGTGGTTACCCTCCTTCCCCCCTACATTTCCTAACATATGGCAACACAACTATACAGGGGGCACATGTAGGGCAATAGGACAACTTTATTTAATTTATTAAGGGTTTCCTGGGCTTGTGTAGTGGAATGTAGTGGCTGTAACATATACTTCTATTATAACTTAAAGTTCCCGCCATATGCAAATTAGGCTTCACTAGCGTAACTGCGCTATGCGTAGCTAAGTAACACCAGCACAACTACGCTTCCGTTTGCCGACCTGAGCGTAAATTCGTACTTTAGTGAATTTGCGTAGCGATGGCAAATTTTCAGAAGTTAGTGAGAAGCTGGGAAATATGGAGAAATGGAGAGAGAGAGAGACACAAAACAAGAGGGAGGCCAACCTCATAGTGCTCGACCACCACCAGTGGTACACGATACAGTGGGACGTATGTCTCACTGATAGAGGTTCCAACTAGAGTGGTCACTAGTCACACACAAAGACCTGTGCTAGACCAAATAGATGATGCACTTTGGACATCTAAATTATGTCTAAGTAGACACATACTGTAAAAGTCATAAGGGGTAATTTACAACTGCCAGCTGGGGCACTATGAGACTTAAGAGCACACCTTAGTACTTTTTCAGATTGGACTTGTTATTGGGGCAATGAGTAACTTCACACCTTGTGATGTATTGAAAATTCAGTTCTAGGTGCAGAGGTGGCTGTGGGGCAGCACTGTCCTTGAACCCATGCCATAGCATAGGCTGTAGGTACAGGAACCTCTCCTGAAGAGGTTTCCTAATTTCTGAGTCTTATTGAGGAGTAAGGGGATTGAAGGGGTTACCTACATGATTTCCCTTTCTCGGAAACACAGGTAATTCTGTATTCGTGGGGGTGGATGTGGTTTCAGAAAGAAGAAATTCAGTATGCAGGGCAGGGTGCAAAGTGCAAACATGGTGGACCCTGCCTTGCATGTAGTAAATAAACGTTTTAGTCATTTTAAAGGACTCAAAGGACTTTTCAAAAGCCCAGTAAGTGCTGAAAGTATAGTCAAGTGCTTTGACACCCTGTACCTCTTTTGGTACAAGAGTGGTCAATTTAAACATGAGCAATACATTTAGGGGCAGCTTTACTAATGGTCGAATTTCGAAGTGAAAAAACGGAGAAATTTGACCATGTAATTTTTTTAAAGGGCTTTTGCAATCGAAAATTGCCATAATTTGATCGAATAGGTCCATTTTTGATTGAATAAAAATCATTTGAATCATCGATCGCATCGTTCGAATCAAACGATTTGAAAGATTTTGCACAAAATCCTTTGAATTCCTAGGACTTAGAAAATATTTCAGGACAGGTTCTAGGAGGTCCACCATAGGCTACAATGGCAATTCGGCAATATGAACAATACATTTAGGAGCAGATTTACTAATGGTCAAATTTTGAACTGAAAAAACATTGAAATTTGACAATAGAATTTTCTTAAAAAATAATTTGATCGAATAGGTCCATTTTTTGTTGAATAAAAATGGTTCGAATCATTCGATTTTGCACAAAATCCTTCGAATTCCTAGGACTTAGAAAAAATTTCAGGACAGTTTCCAGGAGGTCCCCCATAGGCTACAATGGTAATTCGGCAGATTTAAGGTGGCAAAGTGTCGAATTGTAGGATTTTAAAGGGACAGTACTCGAATTTTGGCCTATTCAATAGTCGAAGTAGCCCAAATTTCGAAATTCAAATTTTTAAAATTAAAATTTTACTTTAATATTGACTTCGACCCTTTGTAAATGGGTCCCTTAATTTGCTATAGCTATTATTTAAAACCTTTATTGTTAAAACTCTATCCCATACTGGCCAACTATGCCAAAAGGTAAATTGAAATATTGAAATATTGAAAGAATGGGGCAATCTGAAGGTTTAGTATTCTTTGCATCAGAATTGTTATGCCCATTCCAACTTCATCCTTTGGATGAAGGTCATATTTGTTTTGATACATTGGGTGCAGTTGTGGCAGGTACAAGTCAATGCTCAGCCATAATAGTTCTTTGACTTTTGGCAGTTGACCTTTAGCAGATCACCACACTAGAGGCCACCCCTTCCGACTAGAAGAAAAGTACTTTCATTTGAAGCGGCGTAGGTGGTTCTTCACAGTGAGGACAGTGAGGTTGTGGAATGCACTGCCGGGTGATGTTGTGATGCTGATTCTGTTGATGCTTTCAAAAGGGACTTGGATGATTTTTTGGACAGATATAATATCAAAGACTATTGATACTAAACTCTAAAGTTAGTAAAGCTATGGGCATATATGGTTTGTGTGAAAGAGTGGGGGGTTGTGTGTGTATGCTGGTTTTTAATTTGGAGGGGTTGGACGCTGTCTTTTTTCAACCCAATTTAACTATGTAACTATGTAATTTACTTACCCAGAAGGTGCAATATTTCTGCAGGGTGGGTTGAAGAGGGGATTACTGCTGGTATTCAGAACAGGTTAAGTCAATTGTTCTGCTGTAGGCAGGCCACTGTCAATCAATGCTCTCTTACTGCAACTGTTTTCTCATCTAGTTGTTTTGCAACACACCAGTCACAGAGGAACTGGTATGTGTAAATACACATAAAATACACAATCACTCAACTGACAATAATTTAAGTAATTAGCCATAAACATTATAATTAAAATATTTACACACAATCAGAGTATGATACATCCCCTTTATAAATTCCTGCTTCTAATTAGTGCTGAGCCGATTTCTGTTACTGAATATATATTTTTTTTGTTTGGTTTGATTTAAAATGATATTGTATATATATATATATATATATATATATATATATATATATATATATATAGTATATATATAGCTTTACAGTTTTGAAGTAGAGTTGGAGGATCTATTATGCAGAACACTTGGAACCTGTTTTCCAGATAAATAATCCTTTTGAAAAACCTGTTCATGATAATCTGTAGGGAACAAAACTTAATTTTTACAAATTAGAATGTTTTTAAAATAAACTTTAATAATAAAATAGCTTCACTATTCTCTCATAGACTTATAGAGAAGCTGGCATTTATTTATTTATGAATATTTTAATTACCGCACACCTCCTTCCACTGATCTGCGTGGTGGTGCTGGTCCTCCGCTGACCTAGCCAGGTCTCCTTAACTGCTTTGTAGAAAGAAGGGAGGCTGTGTTCCCCCCGAAACGTTGACAACTGGTGGCATTAAAAGAGAGGGGCACTATCCCCGACTGCAATATTGGTGTGTGCGGACCGTTTTTCTTTCTACAAAGCATTTATTTATTTATGTCATACAGTACCATTAGAAAAGTTTAAAAAATAAGATCATCAAAAGTTTAAAAAATAAGATCACAGTGTTCTTGTGTTCTCACAGTGTTATACATTTATTCCCGCACAATGGAGTATAATGGTTTACACCAGGGGTGTCCAACCTGTGGCCCGAGGGGCGCATGAGGCCCAGGATGGACGTGAATGCGGCCCAGCTTGAAAGGCTTTGTTCACAAAGAAACGTCATATTGCAAAGTATATAGGAGTAAGCAGGAGGGGGACTCTGCCTATTGCCCAGTTAGTAATTATATAAAATAAGTATATTTAATATCCAGATGTCCCATATTCCAGTGTATAGATCCATCTGGTTATTCAATAGGTATTGTAATTCTTTTCTGTATATTTTCTTTACTTTTACAAATCAAAAGTGTTTGTGTATTTCATGTGTGGCCCCAGACAACTTTTCTTTTTCCAATGTGGCCCAGGGAATCCAAAAGGTTGCACACCCCTGGTTTACACTCTGTTCTTATGTTAGAAGACTTTAGAAAAATGGTTAGCAGTGAAATACAAGGGAAATGTTGGCTCAAGCTTTTGGTCGACCCCAGATTTCTGCAATAGCTTTCTAGTGCAAAACTGCAGAGAAACTAATACCCATATTGTCATTACATTAACCATTATTTTTGTCAAGATTTATGTTCTGTACATAAAGCTTGCAGTCAGTGACTTATTGTGTTCAATCAAAGCAGTCACTCAGCATTAAAGTGGCTACATTTTAAGGTTTTTTATTCATTTAATTGAAAACAGAATTCAATCCTAATGCAAAATGATAACAGTAAAATAGGGGATGTCTCTTTTGGAAATTCAGTGTTCCTTTACTATATAATGGATTCAGAAGAAAAATGCTGTGAATTTTTAAATTTAAAAAAATGGAGAAGGGTAATTGTGCAATTGTGCAACCCATTAGAGATAGAGATATTGAGAGAGAGAGAGAGAGAGAGAGAGAGAGAGTTCAGTTACCTCTCTAAAACATAAGAGAATTCCATGCATCACAATCCCAAAAATAATCCACTACAAAGAGAATCTAGGTATTTATAAGGCATTTTTTTTTAAACACCTAAAATTCCTCAATTCTTTTACACCATTCTAAACCTGCACATAATCCAATGAATTCAATGGGACAAATGGAAGTAATTAGTGATACAGGTATAGGATCCATTATCCAGAAAACCAATATCCTGAAAGCCTTGAATTATGTGATGGCCATCTCACACAGACTCAATTCTAATCAATGAATTTAAACGTTAAAATTGATTTGCATTTTCTCATTAATAATAAAACAATACTTGATTCCAACATAATTAATCCTCATTGGAGGCAGAACAATTGTATTCAGTTTAATTAATGTTTAAATGATTTTTTAGTAGACTTTAGATATGGAGATCCAAATTACAGAAATACCCTTTATCCAAAAAAACTCCAGATCCTGACCATTCTGGATAAATGTCCTGTGTAAAGGAATTTATTTGTGAGAAAGTTATGAAGGTCTCTATGAGCTTCTCTCTCTGCTACAGCAAGGAGCAGAGGAAACTAATGAGAGTAAAGGTAGGCATACACCCACTGAAAGTCCTACAAAATTGTTACATATGATTATTTGCATGAATGGTGGCCCATCAATATCAATTCATATCCATGTACCATGTATATCAGCAGGTTCAGGGAATCGGCATGTATATAATCTGCAGATGCCATTTCTTTTCTTCAATTCTAGTTGTTCTGTTAATGTATGGGCTTTGCATGGATAATTGAAACACATGTATATTGACTATAGTGTGTGTGGCCACTCATCATGGACACTTTCTATCCTTTCAGCTCACTGGCTGATTAGTTGGAGAAAGTTCCAACTTGGTCTGTGTATGACTATCTTTACTTTCTTAAGTTCTTGCTAGTTTTCCACAAGGAAACCTGTGTAGGTAGATCACATACAGAAGGCTAAAGGGCACCTCTGAGTTTCCATAATATGTCTTAAAACTGAAGAAAGTGTCTTTAGCGGATTACACAAGTTTACAAAAGATATATGAAACCAATTTAGTGAGTGGTTAAATAAAATGTTAAAACATGGGAGGGAGAATGTTGTATACATACATGGGTCCCACTCATGCACAGGTTTAGAGATTAAATTAAATAAATTAAATTATATAAACAAAGGCCCATGCTAAGTAGCTAATTTGAATTAAGCAACTTCTAATCAAGTTCCCAAAAAATAGGTACTGATTTGCGTCTACATTGGTGCATTGCATGCAAGTTGTGGTGCACAGATTCTATGTCAATTATATCATCTGATTCTCCTGATGTATGTTCATTGCATCCATGTGGGCAACCTGTTTCAGTAGTATTATGCAAGTTCAGTTTTGCACCCATATTAGCACTTTCCCCTTTTTCACTTGTATTTGTTAAAAAGTTGTTTAGGTGTCTGCTCATGTACACAACTAGGCCTATATATGTCTCCTTAAATGGAGAAGTAATCTGTTATGAATGAAGTTTGGCATGCAGTAGCTTGCACAGGTCTCTGCTGATTGAGTCAGGATTAAACTTGTATTGATTTATATTTGGATATAAATGGTAATGCAGACAACCTGAGGACTAGACTTCTCAAAATTGCTGACCCAATTAATATTAAACTACTTGATGACATCTTAATATGTCCATTCCCTCTGGTAAAATACTACCACAAAGAAGTAGGGTATAAGTTGCAAGTATGAAAAATGGAGACATAAGTTTATTTTAAATAATTATTGACCGCAACTGACCTGTTCATTTTCCATTTGCTGATCTCCTTGAGGTAAGTAATTAGATTTTTATAGCCAAAGATTATAATCAATGTTCCACAGTTCTCTTTATTGATTAAACTAAGGCCTTTGATCTGACACTCAGTAACTATTTCTACCAAACTTGTGATGCTCCATTTAGTAAATGCAACTAGCAGATCAATACTTGAGGATTCAGAACCCCAAAACCACGTTCAATTATGTGTTGTGCAGTAGAATCTATTGCCAGAAACCAGAAGTATTTGCTCGAAGTGTTGCAGGAACTTTGAAAAAACCTTGAAATATAAATTGACTTTAGGGGGCAGATTTATCATTGGTTGAATTTCAAATTGAAAAAAATTCGAAATTTAACCATGTGAATAGGAAGGGAAGTAAAATTCTTCGAATTTGAATATTGAATTTGAAGGATTTTACCGCAATTCGATTGGTCAAACGATTGAATAGGAAAAATGTGATCGATTGATAAATCGTTCGAATTGATCGATTCAAACTATTTTTCTATAGATCAAATTTTTTTATTCAATCAAAAATAAGGAAACCCAGTTCTGTAGCTTTGATCTGGCGAACTAGGTGGTTGAATAAAAAGGGGAAGTACTTCGACAGTCGAATGATCGAATGTTCGAATGAAATTTTATTCGAATCATTCGATTCGATTGAATTTACAAAATTCACTGGTCGATGTGGTCTTCAAAAACATAAAAAAATTTGAATTCTAATGTTTTTGAAAATTCGATTGAACTTCGATTCCTTCATGTGAATTTTGTAAATCTGCACCTAAATGTTAAAAATACACCTCCCATTAAATTCTAGAAAAACTAGCCATGTAGTGATGAGCAACATTTTTTTGCCAAGTTTTACAATTAAAATGAAGCCCATAGACTCCATTGGGTGAAAGAAAATGTTATGCATAGAAAAAAATTGTCACCCATTGACTTCAATGCATGTAGATGTTTTGTTGGCCATTTTGTGAACTTTCAGGCTAGCAAAATCTACCTAGCCAGATTTCAGGTGGCAACATTTTTCATTTGCGTTTTTTACATTTTTTTTTTTTTTATTGACAAATCTTTGATTTTGAAAAACTAGTACTGAGTTTCTTAAATCACAGAAATACTCAATCTGGAAAAAATTGACTCTATGAATCATATTTATTAATTATTATGCCTATCATTATTACCTTTTTTGGTATTACTTTTTTTCTTTAAACAAAAACTTGAATTAGAAGAAAAGTGTGAAGCTACACCTCCCACAGATGTGTCTAAAAATTAGCCAGGTTTTAGAAGTTGTCATTTTCAATGGAAGGAACTTAGAATTTTGGGTTCGGAAAACTAGTTAACATTTCTGACATTTCTTAACTTGTATTTCTGGAATAACAAAAAAGACACAATCTCATATGTTACTAAATATATGTTACAAAATTTTGTAATCAACCTTTTCTTAGTTGGAAAACTTAAAATTAGAAGAAATCCTAGGTTGCATTTTTATACTCTTGATCTAAGATTGTAATAAAAGTGTCCCTTAGTGTGCTATTAATGGTCTTGCCCGATGTAATTTGGCTAGAATTCCTTGTAAAGACCCTTGAGCTTTCAATGATTTAGGCATAGAATAAGTAATTCGGCATGGCTGTTTCTCATGGTAGGTGCTAAGCAAGCAATCCCTCTTCTCTCCAGAACTTTTCATGTTGTTTCTCCAAAACTTTCCTTGGTGTTTCTACAACAACTTTATGGAAAAACCACTTAGGGATTTCATGTCTCATGTATCTGTTATGATGAAAAAGGATTTATGTGCAAAGTATGGAAAGATGCAATTGACTCTATTCTATTTTACTTGACCAGGCATAAAATGAAAGGCTTGGTTTGCACAATACACCCATGTGCCCTGTATGAAGTCACAACTAAGTGTGAACTCCAGTGTAGAGATTTGAAGGAATATGACCATAACTCAACTGCGTGATGTTCAGAATATCCTACCCATTTACCCTGGGCTTTAGCATTGCACACAGATAGTGATGGGCCAATTTATTTGCCTGGCTCGAATTTGCTGCGAATTCCAGTCGGCAAATAAATTTGAGAAACACCTGTGAAAATGTGGGTTTTTTAACTCCAGCACCCAATTTTTTGGACGCCATTGTGAATGTGCGCAGGCATCCAAAAATAGATGCTCATGTCCAAAATGAGATGCACGTGTCCAAAAAGAGACGCCGGCGCGTTTTTGTGAATTTTTCGCGAAGTTCAGGAAATTTGTGAAAAATTTGGCAAAGCGAAACGCCCCAGATTCGCCCATCACTACACACAGATAATTCAGCTACACACTTCCCAAAGTTCTTTTGTTTATTTTTCTCAAAAGAGAATTCTGTATGAAAGAGTAACATTGGAAAACTTCCTTTTTGGTTGCTCCCAAGCATTCAGCAAATGACAAAGTCCTCTTGCTTCTCTCTGACAACTGGTATTGATTAGTTGCTTTCCCTTATATGATAAAATCTAATGTTATGTGCCCAGTTTTGTTTTGTCAAGATGGTGCAACTCCTATTTAGCCCCATGATCTGTGTGAGTGCTGAAAAAAGACAATACCCTATTGATTTTGTTATATTCACTGTTGCATTTTGTTGCAACCCTAATAATCATTAGGCAAGCCTTCTCTTAGGCACCTTAAGCTAGCATATTTATTACAAATAAAAAGGGATAAATGAGTCTGACATTAAAGGAATAAATAAAAAGTAAACTCGTTCATTGTCTGTGCTGAATAACTACACAAAATCTTTAAGATGGGAAATTTTCGTATTCTTCAATTACTCTAATTGATTGTTCAGTGAGCTCAGTCAGCCAAAAGTAGAAGGAAACTTTGTACAGACATCATTAGTTTTTCTCCATTTAGAGATTAATCATGAGGAGCTCTGGCTCTTTAATTCTGTAATTTGTATATTTAATGGGCTGCTGCAGAATCTATGACAGTAATTAGCATTGCCTGAAAACTCATTAATACGCAACAACATGATTAATGCAACATTAATGCAAACATGAGTGAAGTTATTTGGGTTATATAGTAAAGAGATTAAAGTTATAATATCCTGTTTGTTTTACTAGTGGTGGGCATAATAGGATTGTAAAAATATATATAAGAAAACAAGTGACACATCAGTCATTTTAAGCTAAAGTTGATCCAAGGGAAGCTCCAGTTAATATATTGGTTAGGAAGAATCTACTACTAAGTTATTTTTGCTTTGAGTTATTTTGAATTGCTCTGTAGGATAGGAAAACAATGCTTTAAAGCTGCTCAAGGCATTTTATGATATATTATAGGCATATATTATAACTGTATGGGGCCATCTTCACCTACTGCTTGGGAAGTCCATAGCATATAACCTATAACCCATGAAAGGGAAGTATTCAGGGTTATTACAAATGTGTGGAGAGAAAGCGCAAAAACGAACTAGGACGCGTCTACCTGCATACAATTTTTAAATGTGAAGCAATAAAGATTTTCCTTTTTTAACCTCTTGTTCCAACGCTGATCTGTTCACCGGCCCTGGTTCGTTTTTGCGCTTTCTCTCCACACATTTGATGGACGCCGCGGCCAGAGCGGCATTGCAGTTTTGGGCTGAGTGTTAAGTGGACAGCAAACTCTTTCCTCCATGCTGGCGGTCTCTCCTCATTCTCTTAGGGTTATTACAAGTCCTGGTTAGTGATGGGCGAATCTGTGGCATTTTGCTTCGCCAAAATATTGGCGAAAAATTTGCTAAATGCCACCGGCATCTCGTTTTGGATGCAGGCTTCCATTTTTGCACATTGCCTGTGTTGAAAAAACCAACACAGGCGTCCAAAAACGGACGTCCGCTTCCAAAACGAGACGCAAGTGAATTTTTACTGCCGTTCCGTGAATTTACTCAACAGAAGCGAATGCTGCGAATTCGCCCCAAGATGAATAAATTTCGCCCATCACTAGTCCTGGTTCCCAAATGTATAATAGGGGATGAAAAAGGAAATGGTGTCAGTCGTAGTAGATTCTACCATAGGAGGAGGCGGATTTATAAGTTGGCCTCATGCCTCAGCATGTGTTGAATATTAAGAGTACCATTCCATAGTGAAACACGAGCAATAGGGGCCTTGTGAATAGTTTTAGCAAGTTACAGACGTCCACACTATCATAGTTAACCCCAGGGATATAAGGTAGTCAGGGCTGGTGATCAAAAACAGTTCTGTGCTCCTCCAAAAAGAAGAAGCGGGCATAGTATTTCACAGCACACACTGCACAGAATAGGGTCTTGTGAACACCAAGTGGCTCTAGTAGGATGGAGTCTGTGCCATGGAGGAAGCTGGTATGCAGACAGATGGAAATTGTCCAGTACCTGGTACACAAGGGGTTAAACAAATCAAGCTCGAAGTCCAGGCAAAAGCCAGGGCAGGCAGCAATCGGCCTAGTTAGGAGTCAAAGCTGACGGGTCGGTTAGCAGAAATCAACAAAATTGTAGTTATAGAGCACCCATGAACACTCAGGAGAAGAACGTATTCAGGCATTAAACCTGGGTTAGTGAATCCTTTTCACTTAGAATTTTACCCACGCTTGATGACGTCATATGCCACGGTGAAGCTACATGGCATGCCGACATCTCAGCATTGGGGCCATGGATACTGCAATACTCCGATTAGGACTGATCTTCAGTGTGGTAGGGTTCAGGGAGCTGTAATTCTCTTTAAGCACCACTAAACTTCTGGGGCTACACTTGTAATTGAATTCCATTCTGATGCATTGCACTGTTGAATCTATTGTCTCAGCCATTAAGTGTACCAGGGGAGTACCTTCTGTGCCATAAATCTTCAGTTCTTCATGAAAAACCACTGGCACCAATTCATACAGCTCTTCTAACAGTCACAACATGTAAAATTACAGTACACTCAGCAGAGAGAGTGACAATGTATGGATTTTAGGCGACCCCCCTTCTACCAATTACCCAGTGTTATTAATGCTTAAAAACAGTGCACCATCTTGAATTGTGAAAATAAAAAGATATGTATCTCATAGTGACCTTTTTGCATGCATGGTCTTGACAGGTATGAAACTGTATCAACTTCTTATGGCTTTAATTCATTTTTTCAATTCTAATGAAGTGCTTTGCATTAATATACTTTAGCATAGAGAGAAACTGACCAAAGTCTAGAGCGTTACCTCCCATTTATCCAATGGACTTCCTAAAATCAATGAGCTATTGTATAGCATCTAGGCTTAAGATTCTAGTCTTTTCAAGCTCTTCTGCCTGTAACAGATATCATGTCTGGGACTTAACAGAAATAATAATCCTAATGCCGCTGCTTGGGCAAGTGATTGCACCAGATGAAAAAAGAAGGTAGAAAAGCAGGTGCAAAATCTTAAATTTGGCACAGAAACAACATTTTAAGTTTTACTCCATAAGAATAATTTTTTAGATGCAAAGGATGATTTTCCTTTCACTCACAATTTGGAGTCAAACTAGAGACTCTTGCTTTTACAATACTTTTCTCTTAGCTTCTGTATATGATCCCCAGTTCTGAGATTATTCAGTGACCTTTGAGGGTCAGGTCTGTTCTAGAGATCCCTTATACCCATATCCAGATCTCTGTATAATATTTCATGTATTGTTTAGTACTGATCTGTTGTCTTAGACCTCAGTGTGTTTCTTGTTTTCAAGTTTGCCTTAAAATTCTGCAGTTGTTTATCTGTTCTGTTTGTGAACATCTAATTCCAAATTGTTCTGTATTACTAGTGGTCTCCATAAACAATACAATCCCCTCTGATATTATTTATCAGTGGGAATAAGTTATTTGTGGATGTGCATAATTGCATCTGCAGTGTCAGTGATTTGTCTCCATGGATTTTGATCTTGGAACGGGTCAATTTTATCAAAAGCATTGCTTAGATTTCATCAAAAATTCTGCCCTTCTCGGTACAAATCAATATTTTCTTCACTTTAGTATTCTTCATTTGGAGAAATAACATTTGTTAAGAATTCAAAATAAATTAAAAATATTCATGCAATGTTTGCATGAAATACTGTAAATGTATATGATCTACTACACACTGGGGCTTATTTATGAACTTTGCGCAGGGCAGATTGGTTCGCAATATATTTGCCCTGTGCCTGGTTATCTTTATAAAGCTGAATAAGAGTGTGCAAACAGATTTGCAAATTTGTTTTTCACATTGCAAATGTCTATAAGAGCTTTTTAAATATGGCAAAAATTGCTACTTGCGAATATTTATCTGCACACTCTGCTTAATTATGCCACAACTTTGGTGGCAGAGAAAATATTTGCAAAACAGTTTTGCAAATTTAAGTTACTGTCAACGCTATTTTCGCGCACAACAACCTTGCAAAGTTCCTGTACTCACACAAAGTTTGCAAATCATTTGCGAATATGTATTTGCAATGCAAATTTACAAACACCAGAAAGATGGAAACAGCAGTGCAATATTTTAGTGTTCAGGAAAAAGCATGGGCAAAACAACCGTTTGTGAACAATTATGCACTTGGTGATCTTTATAAATGACCCCCACTATGTTATTTATTTGTCATCTAATGATATTTTTATGGTATTTAGAGGTAGAACTGATGGCACAATGATAATTTCCTTGATCTTTTACAGGGCTACTGCCTGGACATTAGTAAACCCAGGTTATTACATTTTATTTAAAGAGCTAATTAGCTTTCAGTGCTAATTATGAGACATTCACCAGTGTTTTTTTTTTTATGTCACATCTATATAAAGCAAAAGAGAGATGAAAAGCTATTTGGAGCATTTTGAGTATGGAATAAACTTAGCCTTAAAATCAATACATTCCATTTACTCTTCTGTTGCTGGGATTGTTTGGGAAATACACCAATAATATGGGAAAGTCAATGTTCTATCAAGAAATACACACATCTGCCAGAAGACAATTATGTGAGCTGGGTTGCATTCCTACTTTACATGTATCCCCCCTGGCATGCTGTGTGACCCTAGAAGTACTTTATTAAATGGAAGTGACTATAAATTACAACATTTGGATGCCTCTCCCAATGAAGAAATGTGTACATTTTTAAACATCTCCATAAATAAACAACACCCATCCCACCAAACTCACCCTGCAGGGTACCCTCAGACTGTCCTCATGCTTGGAAGATTGGGGTTTTCTGGCCAAATCATGATCACCACTTCTCCCACCTGTAACTTTGTTGTGGAATAGCTCTGTATTCAGGGGATAATTAAAGTTGCTTGCTCTTTTTTCGATAGCAGACATTTTTTAAGGTGCAGGAAAAATTACAAAGTGCAAACTATTTTTTCTCCTTTGCACCTGGCCCTATACAATGGCTGTGCAATAAAGGGATTCATGTGGGATTTGTGCCCACTTGCACGTTGTCATGCTCAAATTTTTTGTACCCAAGCAAAAAAGGTGCACTGTGTATAAGAACATGGGATGAAAACAAGTTTTTTTCCTCCACCTTTTCCTCCAGCTTTCCTTTCTGAATGCATTGCTTGTAAAATATCACAAATAACATTAAAAATGTTCTGTGCATCTAATTATATTTAACATTTATATGTAACGTTGTGATAGGTAGATTAGTTCTTTTATAAGGGCTATCTTCCTGACCTACTGTACCGTCCAGGGGCTAATTTACTAACAAAGGTGCCGAATTGAACCAGTGTAGCCGCCAATAACAACCAATTAACTAGTATACTCTAAGGGTGTTATTTATTAAAGGGGTTGTTCACCTTTGAAAGAAATTTTAAAATCTAACAGCTCACACTAATAGAACAAACTTTGCCATAGAAATAGTTAACCGAAAAAGTACAGTTGAAGAGATATTCACCTCAGAAGTTTCCCTGACCTAATCCTTCAGTTCCACATGGACCCTGTGCTGGAAGGGGGTCACTGACCCCCAAAAACAGTACAATCACTATTCCACTTCCTTATATGACATCACACATTGTGATGGGTGAATTTATTTGCCAGGTGCAAATTCGTGGTGAATTCCCGCGATTTTCTGCCGGCAAATAAATTCGTGAAATGCCTGGAAAAATTTGCCTGCGAAAATTTGCTGGCATCTCGTTTTAGATGCATTCCATTTTTTCAACTTTGGCAAACCTGCGCAGGTGTACAGAAACAAGATGCCAGCAGTGTTTTGTGAATTTTTCACTGTTTCACGAATTTCTCATGAAATTTGTGAAAAATTTGAAGAAGCAAAATGCCCCAGATTCGCCCATCACTAATTACACATAGTACTGGCAGATAACTTAACTCCTGTTGGCTGTGTCTGCTGTCAACCACCACTGCTTCCTTTGCTGGGCTGTGCTGGGGGGCAGCATTCATATACTGAACAAGTTTGTGAGAGGGAGGGAGAGTGTGGGCTTAGTGCCGTAAAGACTTAGGGGCAGATTTACTAAGCAGGGCTGGGCCAAGGTAGTTTGGCACCCTAGGCAAGGGGTTCAATCAGTGCCCCCCACGTCCCCGTTCTGTATGACCATTTCCCACCTATTCACTTTTTCTTAAGAAACCTACTGTACGTGTGCCAGCCAGCAGCACACAAAAAATTGCCCTAATCTGTACCTGTCAGCAGCACCCAAAATATTGCTCCCAATCTGTATCTGTGCCAGCCAGTAGCACCCAAAATATTGCCCCCAATCTGTACTTGTGCCACTAGCCTTGCCCCCCAAGTCTGCACATGTGCCACCAGCCATTGCCCCCATCTCTGTACCTGTACCATCAGCCATTGCCCCCCAAGTCTGTACCTGTGCCACCAGCCTGTGCCAGAGCAGCAGCAAAGATATTGCCCCAGATCTGTGCCAGGCAAATGGCAAGTAAGAGGGAGGTGGGGACTGAAGTAGTGCAGAATGCTGCTGCTGGAGACGGGCGAAGTTAAAACTTAAGGTATAAAAAAATAATTCCCTTCTAAAGTGTGCCCCCCCTATGACTGCGCCCTAGGCGGCCGCCTACTCTGCCTACCCCTAGTTCCGGCCCTGTTACTAAGGGTCAAAGTGAAAATTTTAATAAAATTTTTCGGAGTAATTTTGGGCTACTTCGATCATCGCAATTAGATTTGGAAAGAAAAAAATCGAAAATTTTAATTTTCGAAGTACTGTCTAAAATCCTTCGATTTCAACTATTTGCCACCTTAAAGCTGCTGAATTGCCATTGTAGTCTATGGGGGACCTCCTTGAAGCTTTACTGAAAAATATTCTAAGTTCTGGAAAATCAAAGCTGTTTTTTCAAAATCATTTGAATCGAATTTGAACCATTTTTATTTGATTGAAATATTTAATAATAGAATATAGCCTTAAAAATAATTTGATGGTCGAATTTCGAAGTTTTTTCACTTCGAAATTCGACCATTAGTAAATCTGCCCCTTACACTGCACACAGCCACAGGGCCGGAACAAGGGGTAGGCGATCTGCCCCATGTTTCATCCACACTTGCGTGTGCGCACTGCGCTCTGGGGACATGCACACGCACAGTGCACCCACAGAGGGGGCGAGCACGGTGGTGCCTAAGGCACATAGTCCGCTTGGCTCGGCACTGCACAGGCAGAGTATTTATTCCCAGAAAAGGTTGCTCCCCCCTTGGCACTCAATTGGGAGAAAAAGGTTGCTTCTTCCTTTTCTGCAGTAATTGTCTACATGGTTGTGTGATTTTTTGTTGCAAGGCAGGTTTTTTATATGCTGCATGTTTACCTATGTCATTACAATTGAGTAATCAACCAATGACCATTTCAATGATGTGACTGGTTACAGTACACAATTAACCAATGAATTTCTAGGAGAATGGCATCATCAATGTCCAATAAGAAAAAAGTAAGGGCAAAGCCTGGGCATGATGATGTCATCCTATACTGTAGGAAGTTTTTGGTGTGTCAGGTTCAAAATCCTGAAGAAGGGAGGCTGTGTTCCCCCCGAAACGTTGATAATTGGTGGCATTAATAAAAGGGGCACAATCCCCGACTGCAATACTGTTGCGTGCGGACCGTTTTTCTTACTACAAAGCAGGTTCAAAATAGGTCACTCCCATTCCTTCAGAAAACTGATCAGAGTGAAAGGAGAAGGACTGAGTTCACAGCCATAAAAATTTATGTTATGGAAAAAAAATTTTTTTCAACACAGAGAGCATTGTTAGTGGTTTCATAAGATTTGTACAAGGTGAGCAACCCCTTTAAAGTCTGAATGCCAAAAACTTGAAAAAAATGTTTTGATTTTTCATGGATTTATTTTTTGAGATTTATTATACCCTGAGGAAAATCTGAAAATCCGGTATCTCAGACCTGCATATAAATCAGTGGCATTGGTCCCTTTCCTATTTGGAAGTTTCTGTAATCTGTGCTGGAATTAGCCCGAAAATCGGACTATTTTTGACTTTTCTGGCAGAGTGATTAGCGAAAAAGCCAGAAAAATTATACGATTCTGATTTTCGCTCAATTTTTGTGTGTTTGTCCCAGATGAGATTAATTTGTGCTTTTTTAAATATTAACTAAGGTCCAATTGTGGATTGTAGTTTGGTCTGACTTTCACTTTCACAATAAATTCTATAAATAAATGCATTTTTCCTGTGTACAACAGGCATTAAAATACAGTTCAGAACCAAGGAACCAGACGGACTGATTCTGTGTGCTGTGTCAGCTGGAATGCAGGAAGAATTCGTTGTTCTTCAAATAAGAAATGGACGTCCTTACTTTCTTTTTGATCCACAGGTAGAGTAATGAGCAAACTGGTGAAAAAGATCTCTATCAAAGATCCCAAAGGCATCTTGTGTGCATTTAATGGTTTAAGATGATGAGGCATTTGCTGTTTTCATTTTTCCTATTGATCCAGGTTAATGGGTTCTCTAAAACCTTTGTAGATTGAAGTTCTTTGGGAGAGAACTATTGAAACACCCCGGGCGTTTTCCAATTTAATTAGTTATCTGTTTACTACTACTTCAAATTTTATGGCTAACAACAGTATGTTTAAAAATATGTTGACCTTGCTAATACCATGGCATTAATGTGTGTTCCATGGTGAGGTTGCTCAGAGCTTTCGTTAGTACAAGGGAAGTTAATTGAAACAATATATTGCATTTTATTAGTATTTGATAATGCGTTTACAGTTTAGTAAATCCAAACAACGAGGAAATTAAAACAAAGTCTTTTTTAGAATTTGGAATATAAATAAAAAGAAATATTTTTAATGCAGAAAAAAATAAGTTTTATTCTTTTTATAGTTGTTTAATGATTTGCCTTTTTATTCTGACTCTTTCCAGCTTTCAAAGGGGGGTCACTGATCACATCTAAAAAAACAAATGCTGTGTAAAGCTGCAACTTTTTTATTGCTACTTTTTATTGCTCACCTTTCTATTCTGGCCCTTTCCTGTACATATTCTAGTCTATTTTTTAAATCAGAGCATTATTGCTAGAGTAATTTGGAACCTATGAACAAAACTGCTGTACATGCAAGCCAGGGAACTTATGAATAATTAGCTACATAATTAAAAAAAACACAAATTTTTTAAAAATAAAAACCGGTTGCTAATTGTCTCAGAATACTCTGTGCAGTGCATATTTATTCACATATATTTGGTTTGCACAGGTTTTCCCTGGCTGTTTGCGTGAGCGTGACCACTGTGTGTGTTCATTAAGTGTGAATAAAGCTTTGGCAGTCATTTTGCAAAAATTTTCAAAATCAGTTTAGTGGACATTTTTTCCACCACCAAAGTTGTGGCATAATGTTAACAAAGAGTGTGCACAATTGTGCAAATGCCATATTTAAAAAGCCTTTGAGGACAATCACCATGAATAGAGATTCGCAATTGTGCTTGCACATTAATCTTGTCTGATATATAAATAAAACAAGTGTAGGGTAAACATGTTCATTGTGCGAATCATTCTGCGTTGAGCAAAGTTTATAAATTAGTCCCACAGTGTAGTTTAAAAATCCAGGTTCACTAATAGGGCAAATAGTGGACCAATCACATAGGGCAAATTTGTCAAGGGTGGAAGTGAAAATTCTAATTTAGAATTCAAATTTGGTATTCAAATTTTGATTTTGAAATTTCAAATTCTGAATTTGAATTTCATTTCAAATTTTGCTATTCCAATTTCTGAGGTTTTTTTTGTAAATTCGACTAGTGAAAAGCTACAATTTGATTCAAGTTTTTAAAAAAATTCGAATTCCATTTTTGAAATTTATCATGTATTGGCCGTTTAAGAATTTGAATTCGAATTAGCCTATGGGGGAGTTGTTTGCAGTCTTTCTGAAAAATGGTTTTTATGGAGAAAAAAAACTCAAAACTAATTTGATTCAAATTCGATTTGACTTTGTGGGTTGATCCCATTCACCCGAGTTTGAAAAATTTGAATTTGCAGTTGGTCAAATTTCGAGTTCATGGGAGTTAATGAGAGTTTTTCAAAACTCCCATGAACTCTAAATTCGATCCTTGATAAACCTGCCTCTTAATGTGGCTCCTGGTCCAATAATCAAATAGAGGTCCCAAGCAAAAGCTTTAGGAAAAGGATCACATTCATGACCCTTCCCCATGGTATTTCCCAGCCTTCCAAATAAATATCTGGCTGAGCCCTTATCGGTTTTCAATTATACATGGACCAGTAAGTGGCCAGTTGTTTCTGGATGGCCATGTTACACCCCAAATTTGATATCTTAAGGCAAAACCACAGAGCACCAGAATCCATGGTTTGGGAGGGCTGCACTACCCTTCCTAGCCTGTTCTATACGGCACAGTCTGTAAACTATACCGTATTGCAGTAGAGCAGACACTCAAAGAACAATTTTCCAGACAGACGTGTAAAATTAATAATTATGTTTATTTAGGTACACTAAGACACACTTTCCTTTCCCATAGATACCTAATCATAGGCACATTTACAAATACAAGTGTTCCTCAACATTCCCTTTCCAGGCAGATGACAAATACAAATTCATCCATCACTCCAGACCCCTCTTCTTACATGGGCATCTAAACACTCTCCTGTGATAACATTTTACAAAGGCACCTGCAACATTTACAATCTCTGTCTTTAATGAGGTCATCATGGCCTTCCTCCTTCTCAGAGATATCTTCACAGGTTCTTGGTCACTCCTCTGCACTTTAAGCCTTGCTCTGGGGCAAGCGCACTAAATCAATCTATACTCATATAGATGCATGTTATGACCATGCACAAAAACATGGCAGACTTCACCAATGTCTGTACCTGTTGCTCTAGTAAAGTCTGTGGCCCTTGCCATAAACAGTTTAACAGCTTATTCTGATTCTAAGCGCCTCATCACTATCCATCCCTTGTGTAATGTTATTGCAAATGTTTGAATAAAGTTTTCCTGTGAACATGATTTCAATGTATGGAAGGACCTTCTGTTTGGGGAAATGTTGTCTTTGCTATTCATTTAAGTTTAACTACATTGTCAAATCTTCCACAAGTGTAAAAAGGAGCCTATAGTGATGATCCTAATCAATGTGTCTGGCATTTATCTCTCACTTCCAGAACGCTGTAGCCTGAGGGTTAAAGGCAGACAATTAACTGGCCTATGTCACTCTTTTGAGTTTTTATTGTACATTTTGTGTGTGTGTGTGTGTGGGGAGGGGGGTGATGGAATATATTAAAATATATGTGCGTGTATAATAACAGACGTCAGGATTTGTGTCTGATTGTTCTTTACATTTTTTAATTGACATAGCACAGAAAATATATGTACTAATTAAACAAATGATGTTGACATACCCTTTTGTTTGTATACATTGCGGTAAAGGGATATGAAAAGCCACTTGGATGTTTTATGTTTAAAGTTGGCTTATATTTTTATAACTATATACACTGTATTTAACAATATAACAACATAACTGAACAATGACACAGCCTGAGCAGTACAGGTAAGGAATGCTCAGTATCACTGATGTATTATAAGGGCTAATGTATCCCCTACTGTAAATGATAAGGATTTTAGAAGTCACTGAGGAGTTCTGTGACCATATAAAGGCACAAGGCTGCAGGCTGAGTTATACAGGGAACTCTGAGTATCACTCATGTATTATAAGGGATAATGTACCCCTACTGTAAATGATAAAGATATTAGAAGTCACTGAGGAGTTCTGTGACCATATAAAGGCACAAGGCTGCAGGCTGAGTTATACAGGGAACTCTGAGTATCACTTGTGTGTTATAAAGGATAATGTAACCCCCCCACACTGTAAATGATAAGGATATTAGAAGTCACTGAGGGGTTCTGTGACCATATAAAGGCACAAGGCTGTGCTATACAAGTAATGAGATATAACTAATGTAGGGGACAAGAGGAATCCTTCCCCTGTTTTTCTGCCTGTGACATCATCCAGCCCAGTTACAGGCTGTAGAGTGACCCGATTGGCCAGGCACCTCAGTGCACCCTGGGTAGAGAGGGTGTGCCTGTTTGTGGAGCCTTTGTGCAGGGCCTGTGATAGAGTGGAACACAGGCTGTGTAGTGAAAGATCCAGCCAGAACCAAGTCCTGTAAAGCTGTTCAAGTTGTTAAATCAGTGGAAGTACAGAAAGAGGCCATCCTATTCCCTGCCAAGCTGCTAGAGACTCAGAAGGAGAAAGGTGCAACTGGTGAGGTTAATTGTGCTGCAGAGCTGCCTGTAATCTCCAGTGTGACTGACCCTGAGAGCACCCCAGTGAGTGAGCCGCCCAAGGGAGGAGACTGGCAAGGATACAAGCGTGGGGCCCCAAACTGAAGACAGGTCTTGTGTATTTACCTGCTATGTGGGAGAGCTGCTAAATTCCAAAGGGAGAGGTACTTTTGGCAAATGCTTGCACTACCTGGGGAATAAGAGCTCTGGCGAAGGGACATAGCATCTGAACTGTGTGGTTATTAACCCCTTCCAACCCCTTCCACAGGATTGGAACTTTGATAATAAAAGGACTGTGTAGGAGAAACAATCAAGGCACCTAATAGTGATTTTGGTAGTGTCCAGCATGTCCCCAGTGCAGGAGTGAATTGTGTATTAGATTGCCCAAGTTCTTTATTACTGTATTTATATAAAGTTCATATTTGTTTCATCTGCAAACTGTGTGTTTTATTATTCCTAGTATAATCTCCACTGAGGTGTGTTCCTCAGTGTTCCCTAGGTGGAGGCACTGCGCTGTAATTCTCAGTACTTTTCATACGCAAAAAGGACTCAGCGCCCCTTTATTGCCAAAGGATAAGTTGCTATTTAAAGAGACAGTAACCACATTAGGGTTATACTTATGCATTATAAAGATTTCATACATGCCCTATTGTAAATTCTAAATATCTAAATTTAAAATAGAAAGTAAGAAAATTATCTTCCCAGTGACCTTTTTTTGATAATATAATGGGACTGTAGACTTCAGAATGTGCTAAAGGGATAACATTTATTCATTATAAGGTTCTTGTTTCCTAATGCTGATTTTAGAAATAGCAGGTAATGACACAAGATTTATCTCTGAATCATTTTATATAGGTAATGGAACTCCAAGGTGACATACAGTACTCTTATATTTAAAAGTAATTGGTATGTATTTATGTATGTATGTCTAACAATATATGTGTGTATGGGAAGAGAGTGTGGCTGTGGGATAGCAGGTATAGTAGGGAGAGATGGTGCTTATAACAACAGTGGGATAATAGTCTCTGGGAATGGAGTGTGGCTATGGGACAGCGGGTATAGTAGGGAGAGATGGTGCCTATAGTAACAGTGGGAGAATAGTCTCTGGGAATGGACTGTGGCTGTTGAATAGCAGATTGTAGAGAGAGATTGTGTGTATAGTAACAGTGGGATAATAGTCTCTGGGAAGAGACTGTGGCTGTGGGATAGCTGGTTTAGTAGGGAGAAATAGGCAACATCAAGGACTTTCTTTATGAATACTTTTGTTAGTCGTGTCCTAGGGGTGTCCAAAAGGTAGATTAGGATCTACCAGTAGACCTTTAGCTGGTGATCAGTAGGTCTCAAGACACTGACATCAAACAAACTTGTTTAAATCACCCTCCTATTTTATGCTTTTCATACAGATATTTATGTTGAGGTTACATAAGAAATAGCGGTTGTTAATTATAACAATATACAATTTCCCATCAATCAATATTTAACAAATTTTTTCCATGGAACAGAATGCTAAAAATGTTTTATGGATGTAGATCCCAATGGGACAACATCACTAAAAGTAGGGTGCTCCTGTCCTTGGCCCATCATCTCTACAGGGCAGCTCAGAATAGGAGGACATATCTTGTTAAAAAAAATGTTAAAAAATCAGATGAACGCAGTGTGGAATCACACACTATACTATGATACATTGTTTTTTTTTTAGTAATGAGTAGAAACTTATGGAACAAGACCTAGTTGCATTACCTCTTTGATGTCAAGGAATGTGAATTGTAGATTTGACCATCAAACTAAATACTAAGAATCCCTTTTCATGACTTAAATACGGTATTTAAAATGCAGCATAGTTTATACCAATTTTAATGCTAACTAAATGCACTTTGATGAGACAGCATTTAATAAAATGCTCATTAATTTCATCATTAGAATGGGTATGCCAAGAAGTTAGGCAGTTTCTTATGTCACGCCCAATTAGCATCCCACGCTAGTAATCCCATTAGTATTGTTCAATTCACTAATGGAGGAACTAATGGGCATGCTACCAGGGCACATTAATTGGGCATGACACCAGTTCTGGTGTTAATTATTAAACCACAATAATGAAATGCATGTTTGTGAAATATCAAAATGTTTAAATAGAAATAAATACAAGGAAAATCAATGGGAACAGATGCCATATCAGCCATGTTGCACTTGATATGTATTTCAAAACTATTTTATGGTTTCCAGGATTTTTTGGAAAACTAGGTCACATTCTCTTTTTTCTATGGACAAAAAACATTGTAAAATCATTAATTACACTCCTTTTTTTAGGCTTCGAAATCATTGTTTGAAATGACCCTACCCAAACAAAGTCTTCCATCCAAGGCTATAGATGGATCTGATTGGCTAATAAAACCACAGCCCTTTGTTGAAATCACTAGAAATTCTCTTCAAGCTCAATAACATTGCATACATTAATTAGATACGCACATTAAGCTTGTGAAATATTAAGTGGGTTAATATTTCTGTATCAGTGTTGTTGGAATATCTGTATTAACGATATGGTTCAGATATATGGTATATTTATTAAGTCTCCAATATAAAAAAAAATTGCAAGAAAAAAAAAGGAATGAGGATTACATTGTGCTACTATTTATACTTAATCACATTTAGTCATTTTGATATGATTGCTTGCAACCCTCAATACCACTGGCCTAGTAGTGGAAGTACCATTAGCCTCTGAAAAACTACCTGGGTTGATCCATGATAAAAACAATTGACCTTGAACCTTATTTTAATAGGGAAGTGTATTAGCTACAGAACATCTTAGTTTCTTATGTATCAAATAGTGAAACATTTCATTTAGTGCAAAATGACTTTAAACAAACATCTTGTAATAAAATCGTTACCTGGTGGTCTAGTGGGGGGGCAGCAGGGATGCCTGCTGCCCCCGAAGCGGAGACGTCTGCGCTGTTCATCCTCTTCTGCCGCCGGCTCCTATGCGCGCGCACTTCCGGGTTGATCTTAAAGGTCATACGTCAGCGCGCATTGGCGCGAAATTTGAATAGTTTAAAAAGCCGGTTCGGCCTTATGTTTATTGCCCGTTATATGTTTAGTTCCCGGTGCCTTTGCTTGATTCTGGTTGCTGTTTGTTCTGATTCCTGTGTTTGACCACCACCTGGCTTTGACTACTCCTGACTTCTGTATCCTGAACTGTGCCTGTTATCCGACTACCGATTCTGTCTCATCCTCTTCCTTCCCCTGACCTTTGCTTACTATCCGCCTGCCTCGACCCAGCCTGTCTTCAATTACGATTTCATCTCACGCTTCTGTACTTTGGCCTTCTGCCCAAAGACTTTTGCTTACAGTCGTGCCCTTTTGCCTGCTCAGAACCTTTTGTCTTGCACCTCTCGTTTTAAGACCTGGCGTCATCCGATTAGCCAAGGGCTCCTCCCGAGGTGAAAGGTGGCTGTTATATGCAGAAGCACAAGCCGAGACCAGGGTTCTTGACACTGTTTCTGAGTTTAGGGTGCCGACCGTTACACATCTGCTTAATTAGTTGTTTAATATATTGGTAAGAAACACTATTTACAGATTCTTAAAAATCTTATTAAAAAATTGTTTACAATTAGTGATGGGTGAATAAATAAGGCAGGCATGAATTCATGGTTAATTTCCATTTTTGAAGCAGGGGAGCAAATTTTGTTGCAACAGAAAAAAATGTCACGCATCAGAATAGTCTTGTTCATGAAATTGTTGCATGTCAAAATGATTCGGACTCCCTTTGACTTTACTGCATTTGGACAAAATAGTCGCGTGTATAAAAATTGTCTCTTGTGCATCAAAATAATTTTGATGCCCATTGACTTCAATGCCTTTTTCCTCCTTTTCACAATTTTTTCTGTAAATTTGTGAATTTTACCGCGAAGCAAGACGCCACAGATCCGCCCATCACTATTTAAAATAATCATTTGTTGGACTTAGGATATGATACTGTAACTGCCATTTTGCGACCCCCCTGGTGCCAAGGTTGTACCTGCTTGCCAGCTCACGTCCTGAGTCCTCTTTGCAAGGTAAAAGGGTACTTGGAAACTCTCCTCTGGCAGTGCCTCCACCTAATGGGATCTGGGAATACACCTGCGGGTGGCCCCATTAGGAAAAACATTCAACACACACTTAGTACTGTGTAACAGATAACTTTATGTAAAAGAAAGTCAGATTAAAGGGTAAGTAAAGCTGTCATATCACAATTATGCAAATCACATCTAGCATGACCCACTACCCTAGGGATCCTGTCCAATCCTAGTACTTCCCTACCAGGCTAAGTCCCACACTACTCCATTGACAGATCAGAGTCTTAATTGGTTCTAGGTAGTGCTATTGCCCAACTACCTTTCCCTCTGGACTAGGTACTTGCTCCCATGTGGCAGGCACACGAAAAGCCTGTGTCACATTTGAAGACACAATGCATTCTCTCCCTCTACCCTTCCCAGGCAGACTGACCTGAGGCTCACACAGAGCTGGCAGGCTTACACAGAGCTGAAGCAGGAATCCAAGTGTCTTCATAGGCTCCAATCTCTCCTTGCTGAGCATCCACATGATCCGTTGCTGAATTAGAGCTCCTCCTGGTCTACCTCCCAGGCATGGGACTGCCACCCAAGCCCCAGAGGTCTCCTGCCTCTACACCGTGCCAGCTCAATCATTATCTCCTCAGTGAAGTAGTATCCAGCAGTAAGATGGCAGGAATCTGTCTGTGTAAGGACATGGCTCTCCTTTTTTATAGCAAAGTGGTGCAGCAGCAACACCTAGTGACATCCTCCATTATCATCCATGCTGCACAAGCACAAGGGCTGCTGCCCCTGCCAAGACTCTAGCAGACCCATAGCTCACATTAGGGGATTGCCACACCATGTGGTTCAGACCACATGCTAGTTTATTCGTGAAAAAAATATTACAAAAACAATATCGTCATAAATAGTGATGGGCGAATTTATTCGCCAGGGTCGAATTCGCGGCGAATTCCCGCGATTCGCCGCTGGCGAATAAACTCGCGAATCATCAGCGAAATTTCGCCGAGCGAAATTTCGCCGAAAAAACGAGTTGTGCGCCGCAACGAAAAAACGAGTTGTGCGCCGCAACGAAAACGACGCGACACGCGTCAAAAGCGTCCCGCGACTCGTACGCGAATTTTTCGCCGATTCGCGAATTTCTCTAGAGATTCGCGGATTTTTCGGCGAAGCGAATCACGGGATATTCGCCCATCACTAGTCATAAAACCTAAAAAAATCTAATGCATCAAAAATTATTTGCTCAATTAATTCACTCAAAATGGCAAAAGGCCCAGGTGTTGCCTCAAAAAATTATATATATATATATATATATATATATATATATATATACATACACACACACACTGCAATAAAGATTCCGCACTCTCAAGTCTTATAATTATTTAAAAATTATTTTATTGCAAAGGACTAATGTTTCAGCCTGAAAAAACTGAAAAACTCCATCTCAATTAAAAAATTAGATAATTTCAAGACATAAAAAACTTGATTGCAGTTGTATCACATACTGCTGAATTTCAAATCAGTCTTAAAAACCAGTTTAAATTTTTGATATACACCTATCATTGGTTTTTAGATGCCAATTTTTTTCATTTGATGGTTCAAGTTTTTAACGCTGAAAATTTTGGAAACTCAAATTCATGATTTTTCTCTGATAAATGTACTCTTAAATCTGACTCAAATATATCCTTGCTATTCTAGTGGTATTTTTAATTTCACTATGCTGTAAGCCTTGACAAACTAAGCAAATAAATAAAATGACTAGGTACATTCTATTTTTTAATAGGGCGCATCAGTGTCTGTAAGCCCCACAAATGACGAAGGAAGAGTCTACAATGATAATAAATGGCATGAAATAATTGCTGTGAGAACTCAAGCCAGTGGCTCCATTACTGTAGATGGCCTATACACAGGTACGAATTCAGATACCTTTATTGGTTCACATAGTTACTGAAACTACCTTCATACAAATCTGGTAAAATATTTATTGATATTATTTTATAAAATTAGATAATGATTGTGAGATTAATATTGAGTTATTGGTCTTCTCTACGTGCAGGATCTGACTCTGCCACCAGTGGGGGCACCATTATTGGGGAGATGACTGGAATATTTGTTGGTGGGCTTCCAAAGGATTTTTTAATCCAAAGAAATGATAAAGGTAACAGTTCATAAAACTTTTGCCCCTACAGTATTAACAGCTGAAGGTTATATTAGTTTGATTAGGAATCATCTACTGTAAACTTATGCCTTGGTTTATTCACATGAAATTCAACAATAATCAATTTCTTGATTATTCCCATGATCTATACTTAAAGAGAACAGGTAGGAAACTTCTATACAGATGGAGTAGGCTTAACTGAAACCTCTGATGTGCATAGCCATGCCCATTTTTCCACTAAACGAAATAATTCTTGTGTCCACCAAATGGATGAGTAAGCCTCCCTTACCCTCTAAAAATCAAGATAAGAGGGGGTGATATTTCTAATGCCACGTGAGACCTCACCTTACCTCAAAGCAGAAATGATTATAAACTAAGGGCAGTAGAAAATAAAAAAGCACTTCAGATTTTCATTAGTTATAGACTCTCAAATATTCTAGAGAAGCATCTATAATATTGATTTAAAGGTGATGGCCAGACCTTTGACTTCCAGTTAGCATCAAAACCCAATTCAGATACTCTTTCAGATATTGGGTGCTGATAGCTATAGGTCAAATTTGTGATCTAGCTATTCCTAATTTAGGTTGTATTGATTTTGAATTACTGTTTAAACCACATTTACAAATCTCTATGTGTCTATTTTTCTATAGGTAATGCGCAAATCAATAGGAAACATTTTGTTGGTTGCCTTGGTGAAGTTTACATACAGCGCAGTGGCAATCCTCTGAATAACTGGGAGGCTTTAGACTGGGATGTTGCTGAAGAGAAAAATAATGTTTATGACAAGTGGGAGGGCTGCCCAGAGACAACTGAATATGGAGCACATTTTCTTGGATTTGGTAATTATTGTTTCATTAATTGATATCTGTGGTGGTTCTGAATATATTAGAGTTGATACAATATACACTTAGGGACCCATGATGTCCCTTAAATTGTTTCTTGACATTGTGATCTGCACTGGATAATCTGATAAAGTTGGGGTTTTCATCCGATAATCCTATAAAGTCGAGTTTTCATGTTGACAATTCGATAAAGTTGAGTCGATTGTACAATTCAAATTGACACATTGTTGGAATTTTTTCGCTCTTTTTCGATAAATTTTTTTGATAAATAAGTTAAATTAGTCAATGGGACTTAGGTTGACTTTGTTTTAATAAAAAACTTGATAAATTTCAAGTTTTGGTTAATAGTTTTAGTAAAAAAACCCTTACAGTTTGCATATTGGTATGATGCCAAGTTATAATAAATGACATGTTTAATAAAGAATATGCATGACTAGTTTATCACAATCATTTTACAATTAAAAATAAGGAAAATGAGTTTATCTATTGTAAAAAAATATTTTGTGATTAAAACTTAAGACGAACACAGACAAAAGCCAGATTTTTATCATATGAATATGAAAATCATACATGCATTTGTTTGAGTAACATGGAGAGTAGTTATGTTTTCAATTTGAGTTTTCTAATCCCCAAAAATCCTACATATATATATATCCTATGTATAATGAAATAACAAATCTGAAAGACTTGACTGTGTTAATTTGCAGTGAATAAAAGGCAATCACAATTAAATTGCAATGCTGCATTAATTTAAATATACACTTCCCATTGACTTATACAGAAGTTTGAAATTTGTTTCATCTGATTTTGAGATTTTTTCGATTGATAAATCTTGAAAATGTGAAATTAAATTATGAAAATCAGAAATAGTCACAACATTGCTATGTAGTAAATCAGATCATAATGGAAAGCAGAATTCTGGTGCTGTGATTCAGAGCAAACACACTAAACAATATCTAAAAAATATCAACATGTAGCTAGTACAAGCTTGTAACTTGTTTTTTTTTATTTATATTGATTTACAGGTTTCCTTGAGCTTTATCCTTTTGTATTTCCTGGTGGTTCAAATTTTGAAATTTCCTTCATGTTTAAAACCGACCAACTGAAAGGTCTACTTCTGTTTACATACAACAACGATGGACCTGATTATTTTATTGTATGTATAATAAATACTTCATTCATTAATTATCCAATGAATGTCAAAAGTTAAAATTCAAACTGACAGTCTGAGTGTCTGGTGAGTGGTAGGTGAGATTTAGGGGCAGATTTACTAAGGGTCAAAGTGAAAATTTGAATGAAAAAATGTTGAATTTTGAAGTAATTGTTTGTTACTTCAGCTATTGGATAGGACTAAATTCGATACGGATTAAAAAAAATTTGAATTCAACACTTAGCAACCTTAAAGGGATACTGTTATGGGAAAACGTGTTTTTCTCAAAATGCATCAGTTAATAGTGCTTCTCCAGCTGATTTCTGCACATTTCTCAAAAGAGCAAACAGATTTTTTTTTTTATATTCAATTTTGAAATCTGATATGGGGCTAGACATTTTGTCTTCCAAGCTGCCCCTGTTCATGTGACTTGTGCCAGCACTTTAGGAGGGAACTGCTTTCTGGCAGGCTGTTGTTTTTCCTTTTCTATGTAACTGAAGGAGTCACAGTGGGACATGGGTTTTTACTATTGAGTGCTGTTCTTAGATCTAACAGGCAGCTGTTATCTTGTGATAAGGAGAAGTTATCTGGTTACCTTCCCATTGTTCTGTTGTTAGGCTGCTGGGGAGGGGGGCTGATATCACTCAAACTTGAAGTACAGCAGTAAAGCGTGACTGAAGTTTATCAGAGCACAAGTCACATGACTTGGAGCAGCTGGGAAATTGACAATACAATATGTCTAGCCCCATGTCAGATTTCAAAATTAAATATATTAAAAACTTTTTGCTCTTTTGAGAAATGGATTTTAGTTCAGAATTCTGCTGGAGCAGCACTATTACCTGATGCATTTTGAAAATATTTTTTTGCCCCATGACAGTATCCCTTTAAACCTGCCAGATTGCTATTATAACCTATGGGGGACCTCCTGGAACCTTTAAGAAGTGTTTTTGGAACCTTTAAGTAGTGTTTTTGGAACTTTTTCAAAATCAAAGGATTTTGGCCAAAATCGTTCGAATTGAACAATGCATTTGAAAGATTTTCATTTGTTTAAAAACAGACCTATTCAAATGAAAAAGTTAAATTTTCAATTGAAAAAGCACTTCAACAATATGATGGTCGAATTTGGAATTTTTTTTAATTCTAAATTCGGCCCTTAGTAAATCTTCCCCTCAGTGTCACATATACACTTAGGGGCAGATTTACTATTATTCCCAAAAAAAAATTCAATTATCCTCGATATTTGATTAGCATTCGATTTTGGAATGCTAATTGAATAGTTTTAGACAACCCTTTTATTCAATCTTCGATCATTCGATGATTGCATAATGATCAAATAATGATCATTCGAATGAATTATTCGATCATTTGAATAATTCGTACGATTCGAACGATCGAAGACTTCGATCGTAAGAATCCTATTCTATCAGGACTTAGCCTCAGAAGCCTATGGGGGAAATTTATCAAAGAGTGAAGTTCCGCCACTAGAGGGAAATTCTGCAGCTCTCAATTCATTTCTATGGGATTTTGAAAGGCATATTTATCAATGGGTGAAAGTGAAATTTCACCCTTTGATAAATACTACTTCAAAAATCCCATAGAAATAAACGGAGAGCTGCAGAATTTCCCTCTAGTGGCGGAACTTCACTCTTTGATAAATATACCCCTATGGGAGGGCTCCCATAGGCTTCTATTACAATTTGGTAGGTCCAATCTGGCGAAGTAGGCAATCGAATAACTTTTAAAAATTAAATCCTTCGGTGATCGAATGATTGAATATTCGATCATTCAAATTTATTCGATCATTCGATCCTTCACTATTTGATCGAATTCGATCGAACTTCGATCTATTCACGTGAATTTAGTAAATCTGCCCCTTAATGGGACTAAGGAAATCATTCATAGTTGAGGGCCTTTGGTGTACAGATGAAGCCACTTTGGATTGTGCATTTGTCACAGAAAAACTTAACTCATCTATCCCATTTATCCCACTTAGCACAGAATATTGTGTCACAGCATCCCATCCAATTAAAGAGTTCACCATTGAAAACAATGGGGCTTTGGTATGCTAATGAAAAGGTTAAATGCATTAAATGAGTTAAGATAACTTTAGATAACACAGTTTCTTCAATTAGCCCTGAGTCATGACGCATTTAACTCACAAATCCCAGTGGCTGCATCTGTACTTATGGATAATAATAAATAAAGTTGCAGCAATAAGCTCCAGGTTTTAAGCTATAAAGGGGGTGTAGAGTCATGGAAGGAGTTGGTAATGCTTCCCCTTTGCAAACCACTGATAAGGCTACATTCAGAAAATGCAGTGCAGGTTTGGTGATCAATGCTAAAAAAGAAATATTCATGAAACAGAAAATATCCAAGGAAGGGCAAGTAAGTTGGTGAAGGGTCTGTTTTGAGGCTGATCAAGATGGGACTGCTTATATTTGAGAAGAGGCTCAAATATAGTACAATACAATTCCATGTCATAATAAATGATACTCTGCATCAGGGCCAGGCCAGGCTGTACAGGCGCCCTAGGCAATCCTGGCGAATGCAGTGCCAGCTTAGCACAAGAAAGAAGAAAAAAGGAGTTGGGCAGAGAGGAGACCGGACTGGGGGTAGGTGACAGAGTAAGCATGTGCCAGCTTTGTGCTCTAGGCACATGCCTACTCTGCCTACACCTTGGCCCGGCCATGTTCTGCATATTACCACATTTAACAAATAATACATTGACATTTGTGGTATGTATATATTAATATATATACATATATATATATGTATATTATTTGACAAGTTATATTTTTTTCTCAACTAGGTTCAGCTAAACAATGGAATTCTGAGTTCCATAATTAGAACAAAATTCGCTCTCCTGCAATTAAATCTTTGGGCGGGCCTTTCCTATTGTGATGGGAGATGGAACAAAGTATATATCAAGAAAGAGAACACCTTATTCCTCCTACAACTAAATAACTTAATAGAGAAAGTAGATGAACCTGACAACATGCATATGGAAATACATGTCAGTTCAGCCATTTACATTGGTGGTGTGCCCGAATATGTTCAAAACTCTTTTCCAGATCTTGATTTGCATCAAGGTGAGAATATTTATTATGGGCTCAGTTGTATTTTGGGCATTTTTTATTTACTAATGTCCTGTTTTTTTTTTTTAAAAATTGTATCTTATTATTTTCTTATTTTCTGCTTTCCAAACTGTATATACACCACTTTGAGAAATAATGTATTTACAGTATGTGTCCTTTAATCCTTGGTCCATGATTTGGATTAGGTACACGAGTATAAACAAAGATATGTTTTCTCTGTGATTACTAAGACTCTGGCCACCTGTATTAAACATACTAGAAAGAGAATGTTCTGTTTTATGCTCCATATTGAAACCTACTAATGTGCCTGTTAATGAAATAAAATCTTTTAGTTCCATCATCCTTATGGAACATCTAAGGATCATGCAACATATTCTTTCTTGTTTGTTTGACTTTGTATATTATAGATCTTTAGCTTAATTAATGACCCAAAATTACATTTGTGTCCAAGATAGGACTAAGGTATTTCTGAATGATATGTCCTTGTTTATAATTCCAATGGAAGACTTCATTAGTATAGTCAACCTTGATTTTTCTACGAAAGACTCAAATTAATTATACACGAAGAGGTCTGATTTTTCAGTGTGGACGAGATGGAGGGCCACAGCTTTTGGACATGTGTAAGGTGGTTTTCCCAGGCCAATGAGAAGTGTGGCCAAAGTGTCTGATTTCACTCTGTTAGGATAAATTACAGGTGTCTTTGCGACCTATTGTATTAAATCAGTATTGTCCCTCCATGATTTGGTTAATTGATCTCAATTTTCTAAATCCTGAATGATCTGAATTTCCTTGAGAAATTAGGTAAATTTCCTTGCAGATTTAGTGCACTTTGAAGCTAAACCCTTATAGAGAAGATATAAAGTAGAGGATTTCATGACTGTTCTTGTTAGTGGGTTCGTGGAAACAGTTTAATCCATCATCATCAATGATGCAAGTTCTTAGTGCATTCATGATTTGGTTACTACTTATTTTTCTTCTACTAGTAAGCAAGTAGACACACTTACTGTATTTTACTGGTCTAGGGGTCTATTTATTAAAATTGAAAATATGTTTTCTCTAAGAAAATTACAGGCAATAAACATCTTGAATTTGTTCAACGCTAAGTTTCAGATCATTCTCAATAATAATTTAATAGATAGTTCATAATGAAAATATTTAAATGGTTCAAAGGTCAATAAAGTCCCATCTGCATGTTTAATCCATGACCCATATGCTAGAAGAGTCCTGCTAAAACACTACACAACCTTAAAGAGGTAATTTACAACCCACAATTGCAGTTGTGAAAAATTACTGCAGTTGTTGCATAAAAAAATTGCCATACAGTTAAGGTTAATTCAGAAAATTGCGTGCCCACTGATGCAGGCATCAAAACAAGAGACAGTAATAAGCACTGCTTACATTTTTTTACCTCTATTTCCAAACTGTTATATTGCAGACCCAATTCTTAACTCTAGAAGTTTAGTTTATCTGCAAAAATGACTTAAGAATAACCGACATATATTTTTACCCATTAGGTTTTGGAGGCTGTATTAAAGAGATGGAGCTCAAAAAAGGCTTTGTTGTTAACTTTGCAACTTCCTCCTTTGGTGCTGTAAGAGTTAATCTGGATGGCTGCTTATTGACTGACAGCTCTGTTAACTGCAGAGGGAATGACTCTGTCATTGTATATGGAGGGGAAAGTCAAGAAACCTATGACAATCCCCTACAGGCATTTACAGGTACACTATAGCAATTTCATCCTGTATTTTGCTATAAATATTGCTAACACCACTGTGCATGCATCAGTTCAAATCTCTTCTCTGTTTAAAGAATATTTATATAGAGTGATTGCCTCAAATGAAGCAGGATCAGAAACAAGCAGTTGGAGTCGAGGGCGTACACAAGCAGCTGGTAAGTACTGCATTTATCTAACAACAAACATATTAAATTAAGCTTGAAGTTTCCCTTTACAGTTCTGTCGGCCCCCATCTTAGTTGAAAAAGGTTTTGGGGCATCTAAACTTTTTGAAGTAAGAGTCACTTTGCTCTGGTTCTAGGAGTATCCAAAGTCGCAAATAAGCTCTGTCATAGGATTTTAGGTTGGGCCCCCTTTCTACAACTTACACAACAAGATTAAAGATATATAGAGATATTAGTGAAACAGTCACGGAAAGGTTGTAGATAAAAATCATAACAATGTAATACAGCCTATTTATAAATAGAAACATTGGTGTAACAGTCACTCTGCTATAGTTCCCCTTAGCTCATAACAAGGTTACAGATATACAGAAACATTGGGGTAATAGTCACCTTGCCATAGTTCCAGGGGTACCCAAGGCACAAATACGCATCACCCCAAATCTCCCCCTAACTGGTCTTCAGGCTGTACCCCACTTATAAAAAGCTTACAGATATATAGAAACATTTGGGTTTTATTAACCCACTATAGTTCAAGGGGTACACAGGGCACAAACAGCACTCACCCCAAATCTCACACTAAATGGCCTTCCAATTGGGCTCTTTTAGTTCATAAAAAAGCTTACAGATATATAGAAACATTTGTATGACAGTCACCCTACTACAGGAATAGACAATACACTTGGGTAATGTCCTGCCTCTATCCTTATTGACTTATTCTATTTCTAGAATTCTGTTGCCTGTTACACTGTTTGCTTATTTTGAAACAGCACTACTAGAGGCCACAGTTATTCAACATATACTCCAACATTGATAAATATCCTCCATTTTTTGAAAAAATATTTTTGCTTTATCTTCCTGCTCAACCAACACCACAAACAGCATCTCTAATTAAACAGGTTAAACATATATCCCAGCAAATTTAGCAAGGAAACGGCAGAGACTCAGTTATATGACTTTGCTAGTTAAATATTTTCCACTGAATACATTAGCCACTTACAGTACCACTTCTGCAAGTTTTTGGCTCAACAGGTGCTGTGTGTATTAAGCCTACTTATGGACAGTTTTTTATGGTGGCACTGAAATATCCCTCATGTGCACATGCCAAACAGCTCCTCAGAATCAGGCCTGGACTGGCAATCTGTGGGTTCTGAGGGGTTGCTATAAGGTCCCATAGAAAGTCAGTATTTAGTGGGCTGGTCAGGGCTGTTTAGGCCTCTATGTGGGCTAATTGTACCTCTGCGTACCTGAAATGCCAGGGCCTATTTTAATTCTCAGTCCGGACTTACTCAGAATATCTCCTTTATACAGCACCAAAATGCATTTTCTTGTTCAGTTGGACTGGGGAGCCATTCAGGCAGTTGTCTTATAACAATATAATAATAGTGTGGTTTGGACTGACTGCATTTTTATCAGGGTGGGTGGGTGCAATATCTATATAGAAAGTATGGGCAAGGCAAAAGTGCATAACATTTTGCAAGTCAGCATGAAAATGCAATTTTTGTTTCTCACAATTGAAGCAAATTGTCCCTAATATAATAAGGCACAACACTTAGTCCACAACAAGGTAATATGTACCATGTAGGCACCTGAGGGACCATGGAGAAGATTTAGGGATAGTTCTGTGGGTACCCAGGGCAAGAAATAAACACAACAATTCTTACCCCAATGAAATGAGTGAAACTGACTCTCAATGGCCTTCAGGCTCCATCTTCTACCCTTGTTACAAATGCTTGCACAAAGTTTAGCCCTTAGTTGAAAGCATCTGAAATGCCACAAGTGACAAGTTTCATACATAGCCCCAATTCAATCCAGTATCTGGTGGATTCTAACATGTAGTCCCTTCCATTCTAGGAGTAAGTTGTGCCCACCATTTACAGTCAGGTTTGCACTCCTAATTGGAGATTAAAAAAGGCACCTAACAACATCATGTGCAAAAAAAAGGGTAGGGGGTCACTGAGGGTACACTTTTTGTATCCTACTCTGCCTCAGAGTCCTATTTTATATTAAACTAACAAAGAATCCCTGAACAGCATAGCCTTCTCCTAGTGCCAAGTCCTAGTTTCTCAGTGACCCCACAAGAGCAACACTGTCCCCACCAACCAAGTAAAAATGCAGAAAAAATACAGTGAATCCAAAGTATGTTATGAGGAGCTCAACCACAGTGCAGAGTCCATCAAGTGTTTTGGACAAGTGACAACCCAATTTGTATGAATTAACCTCTTTGAAAAGTGTAGAACCCCTCTCTGTGAAACATCTTCATTTTGTACTTTTCTCCCATCTGAACTGATTAAATTAGAATTTCTACGCAAAGGACTTCCGTGAAAGATTAGGCTAAAATCTTGCTTCTAACAGAGGATGCAAAGTCATTAATTTGTCCATATTTCTCAAATGCCATCTCTTGATTTTACTCCTTAATTAGATTTAAACAAATTGAATTCAGGAAATGGAATTGTACATTTAGGCATCGTCTAAAATGTGGTGTTTTGTAGGTTGATGTACTCAATCTATAAATGTGTCAAGGCACAATGTATAATAAGTCTGAATTATCTTGCTTTCTCAGCTTTCCCTAATACATTATATGTGAGAGATCTCCCTGTCTACACAAGCACTTCTTTCATAGTTGGAAATATACCCTTTGTATTAGTAAGATTTGCTGTCCATTTATATGACGGCATAGCTTAATGTGTGCATATGAAAATATATACAGGTAGGGGACCTGCTTTCCAGAATGCTTGAGACCTGGCGTTTTCTGGATAACATATCTGTCTGTAATATGAATTGGAGCTTTCTGGATAACGGGTTTCTGCATAATGGATCCGATTCCTGTATTTTTATATTTGTGTTTAGGGAATATTCTCAGCTGAGGCTAAGGAACATAGAATAAAGAAGAAAATGCAAATATAGGTGGAATACATTTGCTGTACTTTTGTTGTAGCTTTTAAAGTGCTTGTGGATCATTTACATGGAAGCCTTATGCAAGTGAAAGTAAATATTCAGCCACTCACTCCCATGTGTACTTTTATTTCATGGTGCCAATGAATCATGCTGACATTGTATAGTAAGGCAAATCTGGCATCTGAAAATTGCTCTTTGAACACTGCACGTTATTTGTAAACTAGCTTGAAGATTCATTTACGTCCCCAAGTGCAGTGTGCAAAGGGCAATTCTAAGAGATATCGCCATGTTTCTTTTATCATGATGCATCATTTTCCCCAGGATTCCAGTGTCATTACAGTTGCCCAGGGGTGACACACTGTGGCCTTAATTAACACAACTACATACACACTTCATCAAAAATTTGATTCGAAGGCTTTCTTTCCAGCATGGGAGTTACATCTGCTCCCTGTTATTATGAGTAAGATGGGATTCCTGAAGCTACCTCCTGCTAAAGAGTGTTGTGGTGTTTTCCCTGCGTCAATAGCACAGAAGTGTTTGATTTCGATTTGAATGCAAGATGCAGGGCCACAACTAGGGTTAGGCAGAGGAGGCACTTGCCTAAGGTGCAACAAGGGTGGGCATTGGACAGGTACCTGTTCTGCCTACATCTAGTCTATGCTGCCACTCCCAATGCAGATTGTCACTGTGTGCTCCCCCCCACATTATCATCACACTTGAGCACACATCTGCACCTGCATGGGAGAAGAGGGTGAGGTGGCCGGCTAGATTGCCTAGTGCACCTCTGGCTGGAGAGACTGAGCTTAACCAAGTGCAACTATTTGGAAGTGCAAGGAGCATATTTTGACACAAGACTTTTAATGAAAGAAGTTCAATGTGCAAATCAATTGGTAAAAGGTGTGGGAGCACAGCTGCAATTTCAGATGAGAATGAGTCCTCTTACAATAGATGCAATATTTAAATGCAATCATTGTGCTTTTTACCCACAATGCACAATGCAAAATGCTCCATTTCCCCACAATTTGTGTCAAAATGCTATCATATCCAAGCCCAAATCCCTCTATTTTTTACTAGATTTTCCTCATGATAGATAAAAAACGTATTTAATCATTCCATTTCTCCAGCCTCTCTGACTGATTTTAACTGTACTTTCTTTTCCTCTACAAATTTTAGTTTGGATTAGTGATGGGCGAATCTCCCGAGATTCGCTTCGCTGAAAAATTCGCGAATTTTCAGAGAAATTCGTCAATTGGCGAAAAATTAGCGAAACGACACGCTTTTGACACGCGTCACGTCAACTTCGGCGCATCGCGTCATTTTCAACACGCGTCTCGTAGTTTCCGTCGCGTCGTTTCCGGCGTGCGCTGCGTCGTTTTTGTCGCGTCGCGTCAAAAACAATGCGCGACTTGTTTTTCCGGTGAATTTTCGCCAAGCGAAATTTCTCTGGCATTTCGCGAATTGCGGGAATTCGCCGCGAATAATTCGCCCATCACTAGTTTGGATACCTCCTGGCTCACTTCTAAACTCATCTTCACAACCCTTCCTGTTTCATGCTTACACTTGCTGTCTTAAGCTGGCCATAGACGTAACAATTACGATCTTTCTCGGAAAAGATCTTTCCGAGAAAGATCGTTCGTTTCAACACACACGTGTAGAGCTGAATCGTCAGATATACAGGTAGAAACAATAGAATTCTACTTGTATCTGACGATTCAGCACTAACAATGGCCGATGTTCAGGGTGATTTCAAAGGCATCCGATCAAAATTTTCCATCCAGTCCGATCAACCAGCCGACCGATATCTTAATCCTCTGATGATATCGGTCGGCTCATTTCCCACCATACACGCACCGAATATCGTACGAAAATTCGTTTCGTACGATATTATCTGTGCGTCTATGGCCACCATTAGTTTATGTTTCTTACTGTCCCAAACATTAGGTACTGTGTACCAATGATATCCTTTAATGGAATTATAACTCTGTATATATGTACACTTTTAGCAGGTCTGCTCTATTACAAGTAAACTCTCACCGTTGAACATTACGAAACGCGTGAGACCTTGGAAGCTGTATGCATTTTTAATCAAATGTTGAAATAAAAAAGTTTTTTACTGGATGAAAAAGAAGGCAATCCGTGACCTTATTTGTGGAGTGCGCCACAACATACAGAATTTTAGTTTATGTTTCTACCATTTTAATAGTACTGTACTTATTTATGTTCCAGGCTTGATAGAATGAATATTTGTGCTTTGACCAATTTGCATATTCAAATTGGGGCTTATTAAGATCAAATTTGACTGTGCTGATCAGCATGATGACCTAGTGGTTGAATATACCATGTACTTCTATAGCCTTAACACATTTACTCTATATTATTACATCAATTTCAATAAATCTTAGAGCTCTGAGGTTATCAACAACTGTGCTTTTGCCTTTCAAACTCTTCAGCCTATTTTATGAAGACCACCAGCAGAACACTAAACCCCATGGATAATAGTATAACAGCTTTATCTTCTGTTTTCTATATTTTGTTTTGCTTAGTTCCACAACCTGTAAACATTGATTTAAAAACCACGAACATAAGTGGATATACTGTGGCTGTAACCTGGACTAGACCAACTGGGGTCAAAGGTATCATTGAAGAATATATTCTGAAAGCTTATCCCGAGCACAGCCCTAATGTATCTGCCATCACAGCACCTTTTCCAGATGCAGGCAATGGTAAGTTACTTTTAGAATTTTTCTATATATTAGGCAGAACATAACAGGTTTTATGTGATTTACACCCTACCCTAGCAATATACAATTTGAAGCCTGGGGTTTTAAATGGGTCAGATCAAAATAATGTATAAAATCTCAGTCTCAATATAGAGCAAGATAAAAACATTAGAGAAGGATATCAAAAGGGGCCATCAGTCCACTGATCATCATTCCAACCTGTTGCCTTTTATGTTTTGTCATCTTCCATAACAACAACAGCTGAAGGCTGTTAAGGCAACTGAAGAGTCACAGTGCTACTTACGAGTAATGGAGCTTTTTTAAAGTTTAGACAGGAGAGGTGTGCTATACTGTACATGAGAGGTTGGTGGCAAATTGGAGAAGTTAGGTGCCAGGAGTCTTATAATTACCACCTGCTTTGCCAGGCATTACATACAGGGCTCCCATCCCCCATCAGCACTGTGCAGCACTGTACAATTTTGTATCCCTTATAATTTCTGCATAATAATGCTCTATTTGGAATAAAATTAACGTATCCAACACATTGAAAGAGGACCAAAAGGGGACTAAAATCCCCTTTGCTAAAAATTAGCTCTCAAATAGGACTTGAATAGGTCTCAGAATTGCATTCTGACTATTTTTTTCATAGAACTTCAAATAAAAGAGGTGATCAGTACCCTTTTCCAAATGATTTTTGTCCGATTCTTTAATAGTTGCTACAAACTGCTACAGACAATCCAAGTAAAAAAAGGAGGCAAGGGATCTCCAGTAGCGTTACAAATTTTATTCTAGGTAGTGGTAAGCACAACAAACCCAAAACATGTTGTGATTACCACTACCCGGAATAAAGTTTGTTTGCAGTAACACTGCTGGAGATCCCTATCCTTCGTTTTTTACTAAGATTGTTTATAGAACTTCCCCCTCTCTCGATTTTCATTAAACAGTGTAATTTGTTAAAAGCTCTTTATCTCCCTTTAAACAAAGTACCCTAAGCAGTAGCATTTGAGTATCTCATTATCAAAGGGGTTCTTAGTGGATAGCTAAATAGTTTTATCAACTTCTTCTCTGCTCAACAGAACCAGGAAGTCACAGGAAGTGTGAAAATGAAACTGGTTTGTTCGGGGCCAAAAATAACAACAACCAAAATAGTTCTTTATTGAAAAAACAGGCAAAATTCTGATTAGCACAACTATGTTTATTGGGCTTGCATTGAAAATGGGTATATTCTGGCCCATATTAAGTGCTGCAGTTGATAAGATATTTAGGTCCTACAAATATGTGCAACTATGTATATGAGGGATTTCATTCATGGTTAAAAATGTATTGTTTCTACTTCTACTGAGTTAAATTGTATTTCATTTTCAGTTCAGTGGGGAAATTTGCAACTTTTCAGTGCAATTCAAAACAAGAATCATTACAGTTATAAAAAAATTTAACCATTTATCATTTTTGTTAATTTTTTTGCTACAATATATTGCTTTTCATACTGCTTTTCATGACCTAGGTATTTAAAAATCTTAAATGTTTTTTTCCCAAAGTTTTTCTTTTCTTTCTTTTCAGCAAAAGTATTTGCAAATTTTGTGAGACGTTGATGATGAACTGTCTCAATGAGAAATCATTTTTTTTTTTTCAATTAATTTTTTTAAATGACATTTTTTCCTCATCTGTTCTTTTTGGAAGTATAGTAAACCCATTAAGATTTGAACAGGTTGATACAGGAGATGTTATTGCTGACTTCATTGTCACTGAATATTTTTAAATGTATCAGACTAAATAAAATTGAATGTTACCTTGTATAAACTACATACTACATTTTTACGCATTTCTGTTTTTTTTAATGTGACCTTATCAAACAGCACATGACACTTGTAAGGAAGCAGTGTGAGCATTTCTTTGCTCAGGCAAACTAACGTATGGGATTGAAGCAGTAGAAATGAAAAATGTGACCATTTTGTTATAGCAAATGATAGTGGAATTAGTCCTTGACAGCTTCAAACCTTGGACTTTATCGCAAGTAAAAGATGAAATACAGGTTACGTCTCTACAATTTTTTCACATAAAATATATTTATGATTTAGAGAAAAATAGGGTGACTCACATCACTAAAATTGTCCGGAGAAAATAATTTAGTACATATATTTCATGGTCTAAACACACATTACTATCAATCTGCTTAACTAGTCCTATATGCTGAATTGATTTTATAATACTCAAAAGAAGGTTTTAAGCGGAATAAGTTTGGCTTTGGATGCTGACAGATTAGCTGAGGGGTTTACAGTTGTGAAGGATTATATAGGCTCGGTGTATGGGTTTGATTGAGGGGATTGAAATTCGGAAAGTAGATTGTTGGTGATATGCCATGATATATTGCAATAACATTGTCATTAGGTGAATGGAAAATTCTGTAATCTATTTTGTAAAATTGTGTTATAGGAATAAGAGTAACACTGCGAGTTTCCACTGGAAAAATTAATTATTATTTATGAATTTTTTGTCATTAGAAAATGCAAATTCAGGAGCAAACACATTTATTATAGGTAAAAATAAGTTTAAAATATGAACCTACAAAATTGCTCATAGAAATGATCACTAATTATAAATCAATAAATATAATAATAGTATTCAGTCAACAATTTAACAGCTTGTGATGCAACCTCCCGAAAAATCCAATCCCCACCCTCAAATATTGCAGATACTTTTCTGGCAAGGTAAAACCATATAAAGATAGATAAAACAATTGGTTAGTTTTGCAAAATAATATACTGGTGAATTCAGAAGGACTTCCATCAGTTGGTTTAATATTGTTGTGAACTATTAACTCTTTGTGCTGCCAAGACATTTATTCAAGCACATCAATGTGTTTATTCATTAGAAAAATCAACTACCTTGAACATTCATGGTCTTCAAAACACCCCACCAATTTACAAAGTGGATAAAAAGAACTTTCAGAATCAGAAGAAATAATTTGTTAATATGAACTTCTCAGTCTTTTAGAGTTTTTGGCACTTTTTACTGATAAAATGACATGGCGGCTTTATTATCTCTCAGGTTTTGCTCCTAAAAGAACAAAAGCACCATATTTACAAATTATTTTCTATATTACTTCCAATTTGCACTGAAAATGAAATGGTATGGGATCCGTTTTCAAGAAACCTGTTATCCAGAATGTTACGAATTATGGAATTGCCGTCTCCCATAGACTCCATTAATAATCCAGATTTTTAAAAATGATTTCCTTTTTCTCTGTAATAGTGATGGGCGAATTTATTCGCCAGAGGCGAATTCGCGGCGAACTCCCGCTAAAAAAATTAGTCGCGCGTCGCAACGAAAACGACGCGACGCGTGTTGAAAATCGTGTCGCGACTCGTTTCGCGAATTTTTTCACATTCTAACTTTTTGCAGCCCTGTGGGTGTAATAAGTCTCAAAAAATTATATTTTATAGAAACAAAAACCTTATTTTTTAAAGTTTTTAGCATTTGGACTTTTATAAATAACCTTCTTAATCTCAAATTTAAATTGACACCAATTGACTTCTACATGAACTTCAAAACTTTTAGATGCTGAAGTTTCACATTCTATTTTTAATGAATAACAAACATTGAAAGCATAATTCGAATTGATGAGTTTTTGTACAAAAAAAATTTGAACTGTGCCAAAAATTTGAATGTTGATGTCTCTCCATATGCATTGCTTTGTTTTGCGGCCACAAATATTAACTGGCACCACAAGGACACAGTGGGTAGCAGGTTAGGCTTTTGTCTTAGAAGTATTTAGATCTTCCAAAGCTAAGAAAGTTTAATTCAGAAAATTAACAGCTTAAGTCTCAACTACTGAAATTTAAAGATGAAAAATTTAAATTCAGAAAAATATATTTTAGAAGCCACTTTGAAACCATTTCAGACTATATGAGGTTAATCCCAATTCCTACAAATGAAAAAAAAAAAGATTTTCTAAATGTCAGTGAAGGTCTCTGCTGTGGAGCTGCTGACTTTTGAACTCCACTCCGATCACTGGCTGGGTTTAAATCCAAGGGACTGGGCCAGAAGAACAGAGGGAATCAGTATGGAGTGGGACAGCACAGCCAGTTCTTTAATTGAATTAAAACCTAGGTGACACCAATGCCGACACCTGTCCAATTACAGACAGGCCTAGGTGTTTACCATTGCTGTACAAGCAGCAAGAAGATGACAGAAATCATTCCGCCCACAGATTAACATAATGAAAGGGAACAGATTACAGTGGATGCCGGCCAAACAGAGATATTGGCAGTTCAGGAAAAGATAAATTAAAAATTAAATTAGTTTGCTTAAATTCTTTATGTAAATATTAACGGTATACACTCTGCTGTCCAACATGTTCCCTTTATGTGCTTTGTTACTAGCAAATGAATTGCTTTGCACTGGTAACTCTTATGTACGGGGCTCCCTGTAGCATAGACACAATGGGTATGTAATTGTAATAGACCAGTATTGTATACAATGGATAGTGATCTTTATTGCATTCATATACAGTAACTGCTTTTGAATGGAATATTCATTAATATTGGTTGCAATGGTGATGGGACTGTAAAAGTAACAATGGATCAGAAAGTGTGGGAAAGAAATTAAGTTGCACGAGTATTTGGAAAGGTTTTAAGGTAACTGACCATAGCACCCACTATCCTCCCACCCCTCCAAAAATGTTTAGCTTTATCATTGGATTCTGAGCAGCTCTGCAATGGCATCCTTCTAAATATAGCTGGGTGACTGTTACCTCAATGTTTCTATATTTCTGTAACCTTGTTAGGAGCTAAGTGGGCCCGCCTGAAAGCCAGATGGGGTGAGATTTGGGGTGAGTGCTTATTTGTGCCCTGGATACCCCTGGAACAATAGCGGGGTGACTGTTACCCCAATGTTTCTATACATCTGTAATCTTGTTATCAGCTAAGGGGGCCCAGCCTGAAGGCCAGTTAGGGGGAGCTTTGGGGTGAGTGCGTATTTGTACCCTGGGTACCCCTGGAAAACCCCAATGTTTCTATATAACTGTAACCTTGTTATGAGCTAAAAGGGGCCCAGCCTAAAGGCCAGTTAGGGTGAAATTAACTGGAACGCAATGTTTCTATATATCTGCAATCTTGATATAAGCTTAGGGGGCTGAGCCTGAAGGCCAGTTAGAGTGGGATTTGAGTCAAGGGCTTGTTTGTGCCTTTGTACCCCTGTAACTATAATAGCGTGACTGTTACCCCAATGTTTCTATACATAGCTGTAATACTTTGCTGGTGGTATGCAGTGCAGTTTTGGACTCCAGTCCTTTAGAGGGATATAAATGAGCTGGAGAGTTCCATAGGGATGGAAGACTTAAATTATGAGGGTAGACTGTCAAGGTTTGGGTTGTTTTCTCTGGAAAAAAAGGCGCTTGTGTGCGCTTTGCGCCCCCTTCAATTATGAATCAAACTGAGCAGCACAGATTGCCTACAGTTAAGTCAGGTGCTAGTAGATGCACAACTCCTTTCAGAGTACATTGCAGGGGTGGTTTTAGACACCAGAGAAAAATGCACCCCTTAGTGCTCTTCCAAAAAGTACTTCTGTTTTGGTACTGGTTGCACTTTGCACCTTGCAACAGGTGAACAATCCAGCATGAGTTGCAGATGTACAGTGCCAGCCGGAGCAGGTAGGGTGGGAGAGGAAATGCCTGACTCCCTACCTGCCCCTCATGAATGAAGGGATGAGTGAAATATTTTGTTGCTAAAAACACCCATAAAACCTAATGCGGTGACCCCCAACCAGTGGCTTGTGCAGTGTCAGGGGGCTGCTGAATAATGGCCACCCCTCATGACCTTCAGCCAAAACCTCCCTCCGCTCCCGACAACACTTACCTTAACTGTAGCTGCATATAATCTCAAGCAGCAGGTCTAGGCCTGTGGAGCCCACAAAGGTCATGGCCCACTGTTTTTTTTCCATATGTCCTATCAGACCAATCTAACCTTGGGCTCATGAGTAACATGTTGCTCACTAACCCTTTGGATGTTGCTCCCAGTGGTCTCAAAGTAGGTGCTTATTTTTGAATTCCAGGCTTGGAGGCAAGTTTTAGTTGTATAAAAACCAGGTGTACAGTACCATCAACCAGAACCTCATGTAGGCTGCCAGTCCACATAGGGGCTACTAAATAGCATCCCGATGCTTGTGTTGCTCCTCATTGCTTTTTACATTTGAATATGGCAAATATATGCAAATTTTCATGAATTATGAATATAATGAATATAGAGATGCTGAAAGCAGACAATGCTGTAGAAGGAAACACAGGTATTTCTGCTCCATTTTGAGCCCAGATACCATGGGTGATTGATCTCCCATGCAGCCAGGTCATGGTGCAAAGTGCTAAACATAGCAATTGTTTTGCTCATTATCTCTGCACATCATGCATGGGAAGAAGGACAAGCAGCAAAGTGGCTTCTGTTAGATAGCTTAGTTTAATCAAAGTAGGCACAATGCTGTCAATGGGTACAATCCTGCACCCATTTTATTGACTAACACTTAACTTAGTGCAACTACTTTCACAACTTATTTCTAGGAAACAGTGGTGAGGAAAAGTATGGCAACTCTCACTCATGAACAAAACAAAACTGCACATGTAACAATATAAACCTGTATCTGCAGAATAGCCCATTGTTCAATGTTTCCATACACTGAAAATTACTGATTTTGAATAATAATATTTTGATCAAATCTCACAACTTTTCCTTTTTTCCCCTTTCCCAGGCACCCTCAAAGGTTTGCTCCCCTTCACAAAGTATGCCATAACTCTTTCGATCTGCACCTTGGCAGGGTGCAGGGAAATGCCGCCTGTTCTGAGCATCTCCACTCTTCAGGAAGGTAAAAGTAATTTCAGAGGTCTTGACTTCCCCATCTCAGTCATGAATAATAAAAGAGAAGAGCGAAATGCTGCAAAGCCGTTTGCTACAAAACTCGGACCTAATTTGATGACAAAGTGCATTGCCAGGCTGTAATTGTACCATTTTTTTGGGGGGTGCTAAAATGAATCAAACTCCATACCCTTTAATGACATGCATCTTTAATAGATGTAATGCAGATTAATGGGCTTTTTAATTGCTGTTACATTGTTCATGCAAGAGCCTTGTCATTAATAAGAAGCATCTGAAAGATTAATGAAAGCTTCCCTATTTTACTATGGCTCGGAAGTAAATCCAGAGACAGACTGACTAAAAAGAATTGATTGTATGGCACAGTAGGAAACTGAGCATCAAATGCTTTGCTTTCCATGATCTCTTTTAAGTGCTAAACCCCAGCACCAGCAACAGTTATTCCAAGATGATACAATGACCAAATGCCAATGGTTTTGTCTATCAATCACTTTAGCATGTGCCTTATTCGTAAAAGGAAATCCCTCTGCAATTCCCCCTTTTCCTTTCTATGTTTGAAAATCAGTGGATAATGGGTTTCCGGATAATGGATCCCATACCTGTAGCTAAGATTGGTAAAACCAAAACCAAAAAATGACTAATATTTTTTCTCATACAGCCAAAAAAGCTTTGAGGTTCCTTGGTTACCTTAATACAAACTTCTCTGACTGTGCAACTGTATGAATAAATATATATGTGTAAACACAAGATTTCAAGTAGAAAGTGTTATTAGGAGAACCCAAATACACAGAGTAAATGTTTTAAAATATAGTCACACTATAACCAAAATACAGCTATGGAATCAGTTATCCGGAAACCAGTTATCCGGCTTTGAGTTACAGGTAAGCCATCTCCAATTGACTAAATTATAGTGAAATGATTAAATTTTTTAATGATTCGCTTTTTCTCTGTAATATTAAAACAGTACATTGTACTTGATCCCAAGCAAGATAATAATTAATACTTATTGGAAACAAAACTATCCTATTACTTTTAATTAATATTTAAATAATTTTTTAGTAGACTGGGGCCCAAATTCACTAAATCGAGAAGCGTATAACGCTAACGCTAATTCGCCAGCGTGACGTCATTTCGCAACTCTGGTGAATTTTAGTTAGCGATGTAGATAGATGTGCGCAACTTCGCACCCTTACGCCAGGCGAAGTTGCGCACTTACGAAGGATCGTAATTACGCAAATTCACTAAGATCAACTTTTTCCTGAACGTTACCATGTACGCTAGACTTTACTTCTCCTGGTCAGACGAGGCGAAGTTCAATACAATAGATAGGAGGTTGAAAAAAAAAATGGAAAATTTTTCTAAGTCCCAAAAAAAACGCTGGCGTGTTTTACTTTTTTAATTGTGATAGTCTGAAAAATAGTGTAATTTTTTGGGGGGGGGTTACCCTCCTTCTCCCCCCTACATTCCCTAACATATGGCAACACAACTATACAGGGGGCACATGTAGGGCAATAGGACAACTTTATTTTATTTATTAAAGGTTTCCTGGGCTTGTGTAGTGTAATGTAGTGGCTGTTACATATACATCCATTATACGCTTAAGTTCCCGCCGTATGCAAATTAGGCATCGCTAGTGTAACTGCACTTTGCCTGGCGAAGTAACACTAGCGCAACTACGCTACCATTCGCCGACCCGAGCGTAACTTCGCACTTTAGTGAATTTGCGTAGCTAGCGCTAGCGAAGCCAATGCTAGCGAATTTTTGGATCTTAGTGAATTTGCTTTAGAGGTCGAACTTATGGAAAGATCTGTTATCCAGAAGACCCCAGGTTCTGAACATTCTGTATAACAGGTCCCATACCTGCACAGATAACATGCATGCATCGCAATATATATATATATATATATATATTGTAAGCTTCGGGATCCACAACAGACACCATTTCAGGATACAAAACAAATCATAAAAATAAATCCTGCCCACTGGGCTCTAACTTCACACATAAAGAAGTCCCTTACTAAACTGGGCCCCTCATGGACTACCAGTAAGAAAACATTTGTATTGGGTCACCCCTGTACTCACAGTTCTCCTGGGGGATTGCTCAGCCTCCTGGCTTTCCTTAGGCAGACAGACCCTCTGTCACTTGGTCTCTCTCTCTCTCTCTGCACCTTACAGTGGCAAATGGCACCCCCAGCCCTTCTGGGGATTCCTCACACAGGCAGGTATCCTTCCTGCTCTGTGCCCTGCTCTGAGAGAGCTTCCTAACAATCTGACTTAAACTAAATACCTTTCCACAGGACAGCCTTCCTGTGGAAGGTGAGCTCTAATCCATGAGCTAGACTTCTGGAACGGAGTACATGGCTTGCCTGTTCTTTCCAGAATACTCCAGCTTCCAGGACCTGGCTACCAAAGACTTTAACCAGAGAACTTATTCTCTGTTTATGAGCACCCTTCCTGGTGCTTACCTCTCCTACTATGGAGAACTTAAAGGGAAAACACACCTTTTCCCACATTGTTTTGGGCACTATACCACAATATATATATATATATATATATATAGATAGATATATTGTTATAGATAACAATTACATGACCCACTTCCAAACATTCCAAAAGCGAGGTCCATTCTTTGGCCAACTCTTCGGGGCTGATTTACTAAGGGTCGAAGTGAATATTCGAATGCAAAAATGACGATATTTTAAGAAAATTTTTGAAAAACTTTGACCATCAAATAGGTTACTTTGACCATTCGATTCGAATGGTTGAATAGTAAAATCCTTTGATTTCGAAATTTGAAGTACTGCCTCTTTAAAAATACTTTTTTTTACCTCGCCAAATAAAATCTGGCGAAGTGCTATGTTAGCCTATGGGCACCTTCTAGACCATTTTTCTAAGTTTTATTTTATTGAATAAAAATCCTTCAATCATAAGCTAAAATCCTTCGAATTGAATGATTTTTATTCAATCGTAGGAATGCCAAATTCGGTGAAATCTTATTTTAATTTGATGGTCGAATTTCGACCTTTAGTAAATCAGCCCCTTCATGAATCTACCTAATCTCCAGCTCCTGGAAAAGATGTGGGTATAGAGAGCACGAATGACCACCCTCTGCAAAAGTAAGGCTAGCTGCCCAATTTAATAGCATCTGAATTCCAGTTTTTACCATGATTCAATGTTTTTTGCTCTAAAACTTAAAAATTCAAATTAGACTTTCTGAAACTTGTATTTTTGAAATTTACTGAGTGGAAAAACCTTGAAAAACTGAAATGCAAAAATTCAGCATATAACAGCAAGTCCATGTAGCCCATGTGGCAATAGAAGTCAATTGGAGTGTTTTGAAAGTTAGTAGACTGATGATAAAGTTTTTTTAATAAATAAGCATAAGCACATAGACTGATGAGTTTTTAAAAATTTAAAAAAAAACTCAAAATCCACAAAATCTAATTTGATACATCAGCATTTCTGATCTACTAACTTTCAAACTGTTTGTATCTCTCACTTCAGGATGGGACCGGGAGCTAGAGGAGGAACATGGATCTCAGGGTATGGCAGGCTTCCAAACAATGGGATTATTGACTACTTACTAAGGGGCAGATTAAGAAATATTCAAGGCTGCAATTTAAAGAAATCTCAACAAAAAAATTGGACCTTAGTTTTTTTCATAGGGGTATTTGCATAAATGGAAACACTAAGGGGAAAATGTGAATTTAGGGTTAACATATAAAAACTCACCCATGTTCTGTTCATTCTATTAATCAATGGGTGAATTTAGAACTCACAATATGACAAATACTGTACAGTTCTAAAAATCCCATAGGGATGAATAGAACATGGGTATTTTTATTTATTAAGCTCTTAATTCATATTTTGATAAATCTGCCCCTAACTAGTGATGATGAAGTATGGATTCACAGCAAATTTTGGCATTTCATCATTGGTGAATATTATCAAAAAAACTGGAACAAAATTTTGTGTTGAGCATTTTTACTTTGAAAACAAAACTTCAATGTGTTTTGCACAGAAACAGTGAAAACAAGTTGCTGTGAAAATCACCCATTAATGGGACAGATTTTCTAATCAAGGGCACCATACTTTAAAGTTAAAAATATATATATATTTAAATATAACAATTTACTTAACTAGGAAACTATGGGGAAATAGCAATAATATATCCCATTTTCCATAGCTATAGTAGTAGTAAATGTTAAAATTCTATCATTTGTTGAATTGGAATTGCCCAGTTGCTAGGAGAAGGTTATAGTATACAGACTATTATTACAAATCTGTATAACAGTGATGTTCTAATAAATTATAAGAAGAACATCAAAATACAGAAAAAAAAAGAAAAAAAGTGGTGTTTTTCGCTATAATACTAGAAATATTTCTAATATTCCATCACATAACGTATCCAAATATTTTACTTAGGAAACCACTTCAGCATCAATCAAGTATTAAGCAATAATTCCAGTAAGAGACAAAATAAAAGCTTGAAAATAAAAAAAACAAGAAGCTTACTGGATTTATAAATAAAATCCCCTGCAGGCCAGTGCCTTGAATATACTGTAGATCTACATCTAGAAAAAATTATGAAATTATTAGGATTTTGTGGGTTTTTTTTACATTTCTGATATTGGTGATATCATTTTTTCAAGGACGTACTTTACGAAGTCTTCTAAAATGAGCCAGAATTTGCTTTCTAAGATATATGTTGGATATATTTAGATAACAAGTCATAATATAATCAGTTCACTACAAAATACTGTATATACATTTTTGTTTCCTTCAGTTTATCTTGATTTGAGACACACAATTGAATTAGGATAATATTCACTTTTTGTTCAAAACATTTTTTTAAAGCTTTCTAAGCTTAAACTCAGGCCCAACCATCATTGCATGTAGGTTTATCTTGGGATGCAAGTCTTTGCTAGTCCCTCTATATTACTGTCCACCTATCCAGCAATTGAGGTATTGTGCCCTTCAAAGTCCCATTGAGTCACAGTCTTCTGCTTTTATTGTAAACCTGTGTTGCTTATGCCTTCCATCACTGTGGGTATATGGCATTAACAAAATCAAGGAAGAGACAGGGGACACATCTCCCTCTAACTTCTGCTCTGTTCTACATATTGAGTCCATCCACCAAATAGAAGATCAATGGTATTTATTCCAAGCTGGACAGTACCTCATTATTCATCTCATACGTTGATCAATTAGAGTGCCATCTGCCATTAGACTGCTTAGTGCATTAACTGTAAAATATTACAATGAAACAAACATTTTCATGGACATATATGATTTCATTAATTTACAATTAATTTTACTTCCAGTTCCAGAAGAAGTCCAACCACCAATTGCAGAGACTTTCCCATATTCATTGCATTTACATTGGTTGGAACCCAGGAAACCAAATGGAATTATAACACAGTACATATTGCATATGAATGGAACACAAATATACAGAGGAAATGGTACAGAACACAATATTACTTGTGAGTATTGCAATGCAGTTGCTATTCTGAAAGTGATCCCTCTTGGTTAATTCAAAGTTTCAAAGACTTTCTCTTACTTTAACATTTCTCATTAGTTATGCCATGGTGATTCCAAGACTCTATGACATTTGTGCCACCTGAGGCAGAAAAGCCATAAATCCATTGCCCCACATTGCTAATGTGGTGAGCAGGGATGAACACTCATTTACCACTTATTTTTGTGAGTGGTAAAAGTTTTTGCGAATATTTGCAAATATTTGAAAAATCATATATACAGTAGCATATTTTTTGCTCTATTCTGAATCTATCAGATATCCCTGATTTAATACTCAGTCCTCTGACATTTACACACTTATTCACAGTGTTATCTTCATGCAGTAGGGGGCATTCATGAATACAGTAATGTTATTTACCACTGAAGTAGACTTTAATGGTCTCTCACACAATGTAGCATGTCACAATAGGTCATTATTCTCTACAGCTGCTAAAAGGTTGTTACATAGTTGATGACACTGAAAAAGGGCACAAGTCCATTAAATTCAACCTTTTGGCTTGAAAACCCATATGTGTCTGTCTCCAATTTTGAACATAAAAAGGGAAAAATTCTTTCTTAGCTACAAAATAACCATAAGACCAATGATGTTTATTTATGATTTATTCTGAGATTTAGAATTTTTTTTTAATTCTCTTTTTCCAAGCTCAAATTTTTTTAGATTTACCTATTAAAAAGTGGTGATAAAATGTGCCAGTCTCAAGAGAAGTCAGTAAAAGGTATATTTACAAATTCAAGCTATATTAATTTTAGACATTTTAAAAACAATGGGATTTTTTGATTTTTTGCCACTGATTACATACTTTTGCTTTTAAATTTAAAAAAAATCTCAAATTTTAAAATAAATAAATCTGCCTCACCAGAGACAGATTTGCATGTTACTTAAAACTAGTATGCTTATATCTGCACAGTGTTTATCTTAAAGCACCATTATCTCTTCTTGTACCTTTAGTCAAAGTAAAACATTCAACTGAAATGCAGCTTTCAGATTTCGTAAAAACCTAGTATATTATATGACTTGAAAATGTACTCCTCTTATTAGTCTAAATTGCTCCAAAATTCTGTCTCACTGAAAGTGCAATCTGGTTCTTTTGACTCTAGCAACCAAAAAACTAACTGATTGATCTGATCATCATCATGATGGCAATGAACGATGAAGATGATGATATTATGATGATGTTGTTTATGGTGTTTTTGTGGGGTGCCTATGGGTGTCGCTGTGCACAAGAGTATACTGTGCATACACAATACTTTCTATACTGCTTGGTGGGTTAGAATTCAAGTTATTGTTGAAGTGTAATGGCTGCATGAACCTGCTAATAAAGCACTCTTATACTCTGCTGATCCTTGGCTACCAAAACATAACATTGTTCTCTTATTATTAGGGTAATAACAACTCACAAAACCTGTTAGATACCAGTTTAAATACTATAAGAAATTCAATCAAATTTAAAAACTAGAAAATACAGTAAATATATAAAAATTAAGAGCAATTGTCTTAATATTGATTGATATTCTTAAGATGGTTTTTCTTTAGTATGAGAAAAATAAGGGCCCTACCTTTTCAACTATTCCCTGAATATTTGCATATAACTTTCTCTCTTGGGCCCAGTCATGAACCTTAATAGGCAGCGATTTGCTTAGCTCACTTTTAGTAATGTAAAACATAAAATAATGCATAAATCCCCCATTCATTTCTTAACATACGTCTGAGCTCGTCCTGTGCCGGGTCAGTTCTGACACTGAAAAATGAATGCACTTCTAACACCTCGTGAAGGCCACTGAATTTTTGCTATAATAAATAGCGTACATTTGAAGTGAAACTTTTTTTTTCATTCTTTATTCAAAGGTAATGGATTTTCTGTAACCATAGAAACCTTGTTGTAGTGTTTTAGATGAATACATAAGGGATATAAATGATGGGAACACTTATTTTTGAATATAAATGACCACATTATGTATTATTAGCAGCATGAGAAAAACAGATACAGGTTTCATTTTGGGCATTTTAAATATGCAACAAAGAAATGATTTATTATACAAAAAAAGTTGACTTAAGTTGAGTAATTTCAGAGCAAGTGATGTTCTATCAAACTTTCACAGTATGTAATTCTAAAGCAAGAGCCACTTGTAGCCAAGGTTGCATATACCCACATGCTGGCCATTATTGTTGGATACACCCACCCCAAATGTACCCCCTCCAACCCTGCACTCACCACCTCCATAGGACAGATGGTAAGTACAGGGGCTCCATTGCATCCTACAGCCTCTCCAGGGGTGCTATGCACTTGCCCCAGCCCCTAATGGATACTGCATTGCTGAAGGCAGGCAGCATTGTGTTCCTTTATTGCAAATATATAAATAATTTATTGTGAGTCTATTTGCTTCAGTAACTCAGAATTATGTGATTTTTCGTTTTTTTTGCCACTGAGTACATACTTTTGCTTTTAAATAAAAAAAAATCTAAAATTTTAAAATAAATAAATCTGCCTCACCAGAGACAGATTTGCATTATTATTTTGTGCTATTCGGCCATTTCAAGTTAAAAGAACTGCAACATACTGCCAATATCTATCCAACCTAATTGTCCTTATTAACATCTACTATCAAACCCCAAAATGTATCTTGCCCCCAACTATGTTCATAGCAAATTCTCATATAGACAATCTTTACTCTGTTCTTTTCCTGTGCTCCATTTTTATACTCCCCACCTACAATTACCCAACGATGGACCTCAAATCCACCATTTTAATTTACTTCAATCCCCCACACATCCACAAAAGCTTCAGTGTCAAAACATGCAATGGGAGCTGGCTATGCCTCACCCCAATCCTATTTGTAATGCTGCCCTTTAATAATTATGCTACAAATGGAAATGAGAAAAGCCTGGAACAATATCCTGACTGGGAATTGGGCATCAACTCTTTTGTCCAAGCATACACCAGTAAGTGTTTTCAAGCCCTCTAAACATTACAACTGATGGCCAGATATGTTATAGATTTAAGGTGATATTAGAACAGCTTTAGTGCAACCTACTACCTTTTATAGATCAGTGATACCCAACAAGTGGCTAGTGAGCAACATGTTGCTCACCAACACATTGGATGTTGCTATCAGTGGCCTCAAAGCAGGTTTTCATTAATTGCTTGGGGGCAAGATTTGGTTGCATAAATCCAGGTGTACTACCAAAAGTGTAGGCTGATAGTTTACATAGGGGCTAACAAATAGCCAATGACAGAACATATTTTGCACCAACCAGTCATGCTTGTGTTGCTCCCAAAGACTTTTTACTGAAATTTTCTCATGGGTAAAAAAGTTTGGGGAGCCCCTTAGGATTGGGCTATGGTTAACAAAGGAGACTGGCAGCTCTCATCCATCCATGAATGAGAAAATACTGCAGTGCTCACAAAGCTCCTGTACCAGCCCAATGCAACCACAGCCCTTTAGCACGGAAAAGCTGTGCCTCCAAAGATGCCCTAGTAGCTCCCTCTTTTCTGCTGATTCACTGCACATGCTATGTGCTAGGGACCCACTCACAATATACGGTGCTCATAGAACATAAATGTCACAATATTAGGCTGATTTGTAATTAATACAAATAATTACTACACGGCAGCACAGAAACCGATGCTACTAGCATCCAGATTATCAGTCCCATAGCATCAGCTTATATTACAGGACAAACTCATTTTCTGCTTGATAACTTGCAACAGCCCCTAAGCTTAGCTGCTCAACAGATGCTCAAAGCCCACTGAGCATGATGCTTTCCAAGATGGTGACCCCCTGTGACAAGTTTGTAGTCTGGGATCATTGCTGCTGCTGAAACTTTAGGATGGTACAATAAGTTCAGTATATAAAATATGACATTTTTAGACATATTCATTTTTAGGTTTAGTTTTCGTTTAAGGATCCATAAAAACACTTTGGTAATTTTCCTGTAAAATTTAATAAATGTAAGAAACTAACCTCTCTGGCTCCAATCCTAAGCAGACCTGTCAACGCATTTGGTCGAATACCTATTCAATCAATATGCTTTCATGTTATCTATCTGCATTTCTCATTAGATTTTCAAATGTGAGGAGTAGGTTATTAGATGTATTACTTCATAATTGAAGGCGAAAGGCTGAAAACAATATCTGTTTACAAGGTACTGTAGCTTGAAAGACAGAGATAGATAGAGATAGAGATAGATTTACTAAAGGACAAAGTGGATGTTGCTAGTGAAAAGTTGCCAAAAATCTGATCCACAGGGACATCACCAATTTATTAACAGGCACAGATGACAATTCACTACTGAAAGAGACCATTGCTAGTTCATTTTGGCATCCTGTCGTCAGGCGAATTTTTGCTCAGGCGAGTAATCGTTACTCTGCAAATTCCCAATAGTGCAAATTTTAGAGAACGTTACCTCTTTCACCATAGTTTCCTGCACCAGCTTAGACCTGGCAAACTGATAAGATGAAGCTACATCTTCCTCAATATTGCGCCAGTGGCATCATATCCTGTATGCTGGAAAGTCATAAAAGTTGTAAAAAAGTTGGCATTTTTTAAAGCTGAATTGCCTTCAAAAGTCCTAACAATTAAACATTTTTGTGTTAACATTTTTTTCCCAACCATTTGAGGGGCATGCCATATTTGTTTTAGGGTGGTCTCATGTCTAGGGCATTAGAGGATCTATTTTGTCTTTATTTTGCTTCCTTTTTTGTAATTTTAGTATTTTTAATAAGTGGCCACTTAAAGCATTTGCATTGACATCTCTAATAAAGAAATATATATATGACCTGTATATACCACCCCATTCAAATTGCCCTATGTGTAAGAATACTAACAAAGTTTCGGTCGGCAGAATTTAATGCTAGCAAAAGATCTGTTATGTTTTGGTAGCCAAGGATGAGCAGGGTATAACAGTGCTTTTTAGCAGGTCCATGCAGCCATTGCATAACAGCAGTAACTCCTTATTTTCACTTTCAAGCTGTACAGAAAGTCCTGTGTTTGCACAGTGACACCTGCAGGCAATTTGCATAAACACCACATATTCCTCCTATAGTAGGAAAGCATTTGGGCAAATGTAATAAACAACAACAATGCATCTTAAAGCAATAATATACATTATTCACATCACATAGTCCTGGGTCCATGCAGGTAGTTTTCTGATTCTCTCAGTATGCCTTATAGGTTCATTTTCTTCAGGCCTATTGCGGTTGGCATTAGGAGTAGGAAAATGTCCTTCATCAAATGGAACATCTCCAAAGTCATATCTAGCAGGAGCAAGATGACTTGCATTCCATATGCGTACATCAGACAGTTCATATGTGTATGGTCTTCACTGGCGTCTCACTTCAAGTGGTGTAATAAATTTAGATTGTCCTTGTTTCAGTATTCCTGGTTTCTTAATTCTGACTAAAGATCCAGGCTGAAAGTGCACTGCTCTTGCACCACGTTTTCTGTCCGTATAAGCCTTGCATTTGACCTGTTGACGTTTGACAATGTCAGCAGTAAATGAGTTTGTAGGAACAGTATTTGGTGGAAGTTTGATGTCTGCAACATGTAGCCTAGGTAAGTAGTTCCTGTGAGACTCCCTTATAGAGTAGGGCAATCGCCTCAATTTCTAGCATACTGGTTTTATATCTGGTCTCAACTTAACTTTGTGCACAAGGTTCTTTGCACAGCGAAGTGAAGTGTTGCTTTGTGGTGAAATTTTAGACACAGGCTGTGTGGCAAGCACTGGTGCTGTAGTAATGAGACCATCCACTAAAGGTTTAATGCAGCAAAGAGGTCCTTTCCAAGTATAGCAGTACCCTTATTCACAATATAAAAGTCACATTTTGCTGTATTTGATTCAAATTATACAGTTACTGGCAAGCAACCAAGCACGGGGATTGGATCCTTTAAGTAACTGACCAGTCTCAGGGCAGGTGCAACAAGAATATCTTTTGCAAAGTATTTCAGGAAAATATCCTTTGGAAGTATAGAAACAGCTGAACCTGTATCAAGCATCAGGTTAATGGAGTGTCCATTGTCAGCAGAAGCAGTATTGACATTGCATATAAACTTGTTAGGAATAAATGTACCCGCTTTATCCACACTTTACACTGTAACATTTGATGTAGTGACTTCATGAACATCTTTAGCAGAACTACGGCAGAGTGTAGCAAAGTGAACAACCTTTGAACATTTGCAGCGCTGTATAGCTTTTGCAGGACATGTAGCATAGTTTGCAAGGCGTTGTGTTGAACCACAGTGAAAGCAGTTTTTTTTTATTTGTATCTGCTGCATGGTTTTGCATTGAATCCCTTTCCTTAGAACTGTATTTTTCCTGTGACTGCGCATTATAAGGCCACAGTTTTGAATTCACAATCTACATTCCCAGCAGTTCCCTGACTGAGAGTTTTAGCCTCTGCCACAAATGTTTTAATTTGGCTAGCAATTGTAATAGCCTTTACTAGGGTTAAATCCTGCTCCAGGAGCAGTCTATCTCTAATGCACGGTGGATTTGTTTTTTCCACTATTTGGTCTCTTAGCATTTCATCTGTTAGATTCCCAAACGCTCAGGTAACAACCAGCTCTCTCAAAGCTGCTACAAATTGTTCTGTGGATTCACCATTATATTGACCATGTTGGCAGAATTTATATCTTTCAGCAACCACATTTACTCTTGGCACGAAAAAGTTCTTTATGGCAGTAAGAGCAGTTTCTTAAGTCTCATCAGGTGATGATAATGTATAGAATTACATTGTCCCTCTGCTCCCAGGCAGTGAATAAGTAAAGCACGCTTTCTAGCAGCAGAAACATCCCCTTGGTCAGCAGCAATAATGTAATTTTCAAATATACAGATCCAAGCAGTAAAAGGTATGGTAGGCTCACCAGGGTTTGGAAGAAAAGGTGCAGGCTGCTGCAGAGTTAGAGACATCCTTGTCACCATTTGTTATGTTTTGGTAGCCGAGGATGAGCAGGGTATAACAGTGCTTTATTAGCAGGTTCATGCAGCCATTACATAACAGCAGTAACTCCTTAATTTCACTTTCAAGCTGTATAGAAAGTCTTGTGTATGCACAGTGACACCCGCAGGCCATTTGTATAAACACCACAAAATCACTATGAAATGGTTACGATAATGATTTACAGTAACACTAGAGAAACTTTGCTAGTGTTTGGCTGCTGAGACACAACTTCACATAACGTAACAAATTTGCACCTGGCAAACTGGCGCGGGTGTGGTGGATCTTTCACTGCTCAAAAATTCTCCTTCTAGTGTAGTTGCCCCATAGAATGAGAGAGAATGATAGATAGATGAAAGATGTGAACTTGAACTGAGGTCAAGCAGTTAAAGTAAATAAAGAAACAATGGTGGAACATTATGTTTTTCAGGGGTCTCTGATTTCATAGACAACTTAGAACTGAATATCCCTATTCTTTCTAATCCCCCACATTTCTCAGCCTAGTATATAGTTTAGTCCATGTTACAGTATTGATGTGGGAAGTGCTCAAAATAACATGAAATTAACATAACCAGCAAAGTGAGCAGAGAATATTGATTGGATGAAAGAATGGCAGCTCCATAGCCTGAGAAGGCCCATATCTAGCTGTGCTTTCCTTGGATGCTAACAAAACATTTCTCCCCTTTCTGTCCTTTTACTCCCAACAGACGGATGTTCAGTAGACTCTATTCATTAGACTAAATAGTGTAGATGGGGGAGGCAGCATTATGGGTATTTCGAGTGAGTCTATTGTATCATTTTCTGCTGTGATGCATTAGTGCAGTGTTAAAATCAAATCTGCTTATTTAAAATCCTTTTAAATAGTGTTGCAATGTTCCCTGCTGTTACAAGCTGCTTTTTGGATAGCAGTTATCCTTGCTGCAGATTTCAGTTAACCTTGTCACAGATACTAAGCCTGAAGCAATACAGACTTTAAAGGGTTTTGATTATGAAGCAAGACCCTGTGGTGCCATTACAGTAGAAAATCACAGGGACAAAAAAAAAAAAGAGAGAACATAATGGCATTTTTCTGGGAAAGTAGCAATTCTATGTGCAGTTCTGTTTCTGCTTCATTTTAGAGTGTTTCATCCTAGTAGGGCATCATCGTACTGCTACTCAACATATAGATGATAATCTTGTCAAGAAATTAACAAACACCCAAGTGTTAATTAAGTTTGTTTATTACAGTTTATGGCTAACTATCAATAGTTGCATGTGTATAAAACAGGAACCAGGACGGATTTTGAGGTTATCTAGTACAAGGTAGAGAAGGTTAAAAAAGAAACTACACATCAATCCAAATCAAAGATAAACCTGCATACAGTAACTTTTTGATGAAGCCCCATCTGGAGTTGCATTACATTGAAAAGTAAATTAGAATTTGAAATTTCAAGTGTAAAATTCACACAAATTCAAATTTTAATCCCCCAATTCAAATTTTAATTTGAATGTGAGATTGATCACCTCGACCATGCTAATATGAATGTGAGATTGATCACTTCGACCATGCTGAATATTCGCGACCTAAAACCTGCCAGGTACATTTACAAGTACATGACAGAGGTCCATTGAGCCATTTGGAGATGTTAATAGCCTTTCTAATATTCAAGTTTTTTTTTTCAGGAGAGAAACTTGATTTTTATGAATTGAATATGATTCGAATTTCCGGGTTTGAACCATTCGATTGAATATTAGACATTCAATTTTTTCTTAAATAACCTCCCAGACGAATTCTGAGTATATTCAAAATAAAAAACTTTCACATGAATTTGAAATTCAACCTTTAATAAATAGGCCTCCCCGAGTTAATATCAATCACCTTGTGTTTTTCTTGCTTTCTAAAAGAACATCCAACCCTCTCTTGAAACCATCTAATGGATCTGCCAGTACAACACTTCAGTTCACAGGTCCCTTTCACACCTTTAATGGATCCTCCTTTCTTCTAACTGCAATATGCAATATGCCCTCCCTCTTCCAACTTCACCAGGATCTACAGGGAAATAAGCCATAGACACCTACATGAATAGTGAAGACATTATTTTCTGCATGATCTTCCTTCCACTTTTCTGTATACCTGTCCATTTGCTTTCCCTCTATCACAATTTATTTTGGTCCCAATATTTAGCTCTTTTAGTCTCTGTGTGCATGTCTTCCTGTGTATACTGCCTCTCTCAATCCCTTTCCTAGTGTATGTATACATCTTTAATTCTCTATGTGAAAATCCCTCCCTATGCATCCCTTGCTGTCTCGCTCAACTTCTCATTCTTTGTCTTGGTGTCTGTTTTTCTCTTTCAGTCTCTCTGTACATGTCTCTCCTTATTTATGCCCTAATGTCCCTCTCAGTTTCTCACTCATTTGTGTTCCAATACATCTCTTTTAGTTGCTGTGTGAATATCTCCCTATACATACCTTACTGTCTCGCTTAATAGCTCATTCTTTGTTTTGGTGTTTAAATATCATATACTGTGTGTGTATATATATATATATATATATATATATATATATATATATATAAT
>CM044439.1:14153455-14174093 GCA_024363595.1 Xenopus borealis | reverse complement strand
TGTATATGTATATATATATATATATATATATATATATATATATAAAAGCCAAGAAAAAAACGAGGTTGTTTAATGTGGGCACAAAAGTCTTAGACTCTTTTTTTGTGCCCACATTAAACAACATAGTTTTTTTGTAAGTCCTGTGAGTGCCTCTTTTTTCTTGGCTTATAGTTTTCTGAGGTGAGCCCCCAGGCATCTTTTCATAATTTTTTTGTTGTGAGTGCCGACATTCTCCAAACAGATCTATATACAGTAGATATCTTTTGGTCTTTTGTGCAAATGTCTCCTTTTGCAAATCCTACTGTCTCTCTCATTCTTTATATTGATGCCTATAAATCTCTAACAGTCACTGTTTGTATGTCTCTGCCCACACATACCTTACTTTCTCTCACCCAATCATTCTTTGTCTCAGTGCCTGTATATCTTTTTTTATTTTTTTGTGAATGTCTCTGCCTATGAATGTCTCTTAGTCACTCATACTCTCTCTTGGTATATATATATATATATATATATATATATTTATTTATTTATCTGTGAATGTTTCTCACTATACATGCCATGCTTAATCTCTCATTATTTGCATAAGCGCCTAATCTACTGTATCGCTTTCAGTATCTGTGTTCATGTCTCCCTTAGTGGTGTCTATCTTTTTCTGCAGTTCTCTCTGTACCAAGATGTACAACTTCACCTTTGTTCATCTCTTATGTATAGAAACTTCATCTCCCACACTGTTTCTGACCATTTAGGGGCTCATTGCTGCTTTTACTTTGCTGGTTTACAGCCTTACTGATTATTCAGTAATTCTGAATCATTTCTTTCCATGAGGTACAGTAGAAGAATATTCCAGTTCTGTGTTAATTTTGATTTTGTAGGCCACATGTGCTGCAACAATGTGCCCAGTTTCAAGAATCAAACGGAGGTGGAGATAAGATGAACATTTGTCCAACTCTGCAGACTGACAGCAGATTGACTTTCACAATAGATGGAAGATTGTCAAAGTTCTAATTTTGAACATCCTTCATTTATAGCCCCAGCCAGTTTGCTAGTTAATATATTATATCTAAAACTACTATAACTCTCTCTATATATGGAAAAAAATCCCCAACATCCCACAGAAGAAGCAGGGCAGTATAAAGGGAACAGGGGCATGTCAGAAAAAAAAAGTTCAGAAAGAACTGAATGCAGAGCCCAGCTTGCACTGTACAGGGAAATAATGTAGTGTATCAGATCCTTTGGAGTAATTAAAAACCTAGGAGGACACAAATGGTTTTTTAATTCTCTAATATGAAAATTAATCATCAGACAAATGGTCTTCAGTATATGTCAGATGTGAGAAGAAAATCATTTCCTCCTTATCCAATCATTTCTGTAAATTGAAATCAATGAAATTCTTTCAACAATAGAAAGAAATCAATGGGGAAAAAGCATAACTTCCCTGGCCATCTGGTGAGTTATAGTTTCTCTGACATTAATTGGGAGGATATCTGAGGTCTGCAACAGAATTTCTTGTAATACGCTTGACTTGTTCCCAAACATTATGCATTTAGGGGACACAAATATATACAAAAGTGCTGTCAAAAGGCACTCAACGATTAACAACACCAAAACATAATGCTGGAAATGCTATGCTATTGCCATTTGTCACTATGAAATGTAGGCACTTAATAGATGTAAAATAGCTTAAAGGCAAAATATGAGGTCAAAACTATGTGAAATGAAAGAGCACATTTTTGTATGGACATTATTTTTTTTAAAGCATAATCTTTTATTTAATTTTTTTATAGTGAAATTTAAACCAACGATTCTAAGTTGGTTAAAAATTTTTACATTTTTATGCCCAGAGAGGTGTGAAAAGGAATTCTTCACTGTATATTACATACATTTTTTTATTATTAAAAATAATAAAGTATAATAGCATTGTGTCAACAGTATTACATTCTTACCATTTTATCACTCAAACTGAAATAAGGGATAAAGATACTACAAGTTAATCAAGGGACTGGTCTGGTTGCCTCCCTATCTGAGGCAAATTGGAGAGGCTTCAAATGGTTTTTTTTGCCTTCCTCTTCCTCTGGATAAAATAGCAGTAAGGCGGGTTATATGTAGACATAGGGGCTGATTTACTAAATTCACGTTAATAGATTGAAGTTCGATCAATTCCGATCGTAGGATTAATTTGATTGGTCGAATTAACAAATTGGGCTTATTTGATCATTGAATTGCGAATGAACAAATGATCGAATAGATTCGAATGATCGAATATTCGATCGTTCGATCATTCGATCAGCGAAGGATTTAAAATTTTTAATTTATTTGACTGCCTACTTTGCCAGATTGAACCTAACGAATTGTAATAGAAGCCTATGGGAACCCTCCTGATCGAATAGGATTCGTACGATCGAAGTCTTCGATCGTTCGAATCATACGAATCATTCGAATGATCGAATAATTCATTCGAATGATCATTATTCGATCTAAAAATATTCGATTAGCATTCGAAAATCGAATGTTATTCGAATATCGAGGATAATCACATTTTTTGGGGGGGAATAATAGTAAATCTGCCCCATAATGTTGAACTTGATGGACACTTTTCTTTTTTCAACATAACTTACCGTGTATTAACCTGTTTGTCACATATTTTTTCAGGAGTAATCAAACTTGAATGATTTTTTTTAGAACCAAAATTCTTGTGAAAATTTTTTTTTAGAGAAAACAAAACTTGATCTTTAATAAATAGACCCTCCAGTGTTGGTTTAATTGGAAATCTTTACATCACTTCATGTGAACACTCTGAGATTCTTGCTTTACCATTAAGGTTTATGGGAACTTTACACTGTTCAGAACATTCAACAGACAAATGAAAAATACTCAAGAACAGAAATGCGAGTGTCATTGCATCACTGCAAAGTTTTTTCAAACATGAGATGCACCAAGAAAACTTGGGATACATTTTCTATTTTTTTTAATAAATCTGTCCTCAGAATAACAAAATGTAACTTGAGTTAACGAGTTTACATGATAGCATTTGTTTACAAATGGGTCAGTTATGCTAGGACATATACAGGAACATGAACATTTTGTGAACCAAAACATTTGATTCAATGCAAAGGTTGTGTTTTGGGTAGCAAGACCATAAAGTAACTCAGGGATGCTTTTCTTGTAACTACTACTTTTTGAACCGAATTTCAAGTAACTTCAAAATTCAGACACTAAAAAGTGACAAAGACATGCCATAATCTCCTTGTAGTCCATTTGCCTTCAAACATCTTCGTTCAACATTTAAACATGGCCCTCCAAGGTTACAGAGATACTGTAAATAAAAACATTGTTCTACCAGTCTACTACTCCAGTTGCAGTGCAGACATTAAGGGGCTATTTACTAAACACACATTTATCCATGATTTTATTTTATTGATCAATAAAATAACTCAAAAAAGTAGGGTCTGGAAAAGACTTGATAAAATTGAGGGAAAACCTGAATCGTATGAATTTTTCAGGTTTGAAACCCATATCGCACAAATTTTTCAGATTATTGGACAAAACCCAGCTCAGAGCATGATATCTTCATATTGTAAATGCCATTGACTTCTACATGACCTCAGCAGGTTTGAGATGGTGGATTCTGACTTTCAACAACTTCGGGGAATATTAAATCTCTAAAAGTTTTTTTTTCCACAAAATACATTTTTTGCCCAAAAATACCTGACCAGATAAAATTGTGGTTTAGTAAATAACCCCTAAATAAATATATTGCTTCATAGATACAACCAGCCATATTTTCTGGTAGGGTAAGGCAGCTGTGAAATATATTTCTAACACCTTTCTGCATAAAAATAACAGTTTATGAGCAAATAAACACAAACCAGGTACAGCAGGAGAGTGCCAGTTAGTGACAAAAGAACATTGCTGAACAATTGCAAGACTTGCATTCTTGAATTGACCTCTAATGCCAAATCAGGCATTTGCTTTTATTTTGTCACAGGGTTTGATTGAACAATACAACATTGTTTGATACAACCTTATTTCAGTTTTCAAATTAATTTTGCTTATGGATAATAAATTACTTTTACCAAAATGCTTAGTGCACAACAAATGTCCTAGGTAACTAAAGCTAAGACTCAAATTCTGTGTATTACAGTCAGTGAGTGTTTTGTTTCTTTGCATTATCAGTATGGGGGCATGTTTTATTATCTTAGATACGGCCTATGACCCTTGCAGGTAGAAATAATTGCAGTTTTAGCTAGGAGAGGCTTTGACAGTCCCAATAGTGATCCCACTGGGATCATTCTGTAAAGATGAAGATGTAATCTCAGATTCTTTTTAAACTCTTAATTATTTGATGATATGACCTGACCCAGTGCTTTATGTTTTTTCTTCTTTCAGCCTTGACTGCTTTTACACCATTCCACTTTTTGCTGACTGCCTGTACTCTAGTTGGCTGCACCAACAGTTCAGAGATTATCATCTTCACAGCTCAGTTGCCACCAGATTATGTGGCTCCACCAGTTCTTACAGTCTTGGATGCTACAAAAATTTTTGTACAGTATGTAACGGAATGCCTTATTTGTAATGAAAGATTGATTGCTAGCAACAAATTTGATTGTTGACATTAGTTTTTTAGAAAAAAAATTCAGGATAAATGGTACTTGGCTAATTGCTTTTTTCATGGATTTGTAAAAACATTCAAAAAATATTCTTTTCTCATAAAATTTTTTAGCGCTAATGCAAATACAAATCCAGCTCTTACAGCATACCGCAAAAACTGATTGATCCATTTTAGCTAGTCTTCTCTTGGTTCTATCATTTTATGGTTAGCATTTGAAGTTTGTAAAGAAACAGAGGTAAAATTGTGTCCCTGGTTTCTATATACTCTTGTATTGACTTGTGCAACACACTTGCTTATAAAGAATCACCTAGAATGAAATATTACAACCTATGGTTAGTGATGGGCGAATTTATTCGCCAGGGGCGAATTCGCTGCGAATTCCCGCGATTCGCAGCTGGCGAATAAATTCGCGAATCGGCAGCGAAATTTCGCTTTGCGAAAATTCGCCATAAAAACGAGTCGCGTGTCGGAAACGATGCGACGCACCAAAGTTGACGCGGCGCGCATCAAAAGTGTCCCGCGACTCATTTTGCGAATTTTTCGCCAATTTGTGAATTTTTCGGGAAATTCGCAAATTTTTCGGCGAAGCGAATCTCGGGAGATTCGCCCATCACTACCTATGGTCCTTGAGGCTCAATTGCAGTCCCTTGGTCATGCCAGGAGGAATTGGCCACTCATCATCACACAGTGTTCTCATTAATTTTGCTTATAAAAGTATGAGATCAGTTATCCAGAAACCCATTATCCAGATCAGAAATACAGGAAGGCTATTTTCTATAGATGCAATATTAATCAAATTATATCCTTTATCCCTGTAATAATAAAACAGTAATCTGTATTGAATACCAACTAAGATATAATTAATTCTAATTAATGGTATAACAATCCTATTAGGTTTATTTAATGTTTAAATGGTTTTTTGTAGACTTAACGTATGAAGATCCAATATACAAAACATCACTTTTAAGGTCCCAAGCATTCTGGATATTAGGTTCCATATCTGTATTAGTATTCTACAATTTTTTATATAGTAATTCAAACCCTGATTTTAAGTCCCCTGATTTTCCCGCATTTTACATTTTTTATTTGTGGTCCCACCAATTTATAATGCATTTCAATGAGTGCATTTCCCTGATTTTAAGTCATGTTTTCCCTGATTTTACATCCAAATATTGTCCTGATGTTCCCAAAAACTGCTTTTTTCCCCTCTATGAATGTTATTATTTGTGAAATAAAGAGGTTTCAAATACTAACCAGATAAAATAGGTCCTGGCATTTCAGGTAAACAGAGGCTCAATCAGCCCATGCAGAGGCCCAAACAGCCCCCACCAGCCCACTAAATACTGACTTTCTATGGCACCTTATAGCAGCCCCTCTGGCATTTGCCAGAACCCACAGATTGCCAGTCCAGGCCTGACTGGTTGCTTTTAGTGATGGTCGAATTTATTCGCCAGGGGCGAATTTGCGGCGAATTCCCGCGATTCGCTGCTGGCGAATAAATTCGCGAAACGGGCAAAAAAATTTGCCGCCAAAAAATTCACGGCGCAAAAACAAGTCGCGCGTCGTTTTTGACGCGGCGCGCTAAAAATGACGTGACGTGCGCTGAAAACGACGCGTTTGATGCGATGCGCGTCAAAAACGACGCGCGACTCGTTTCGCAAATTTTTCGGCGAAGCGAAACACGGCCGTTTCGCCCATCACTAGTTGCTTTGGCTTGTGTGTGTGACTGTCAGAGAGTCTTCCTCATGCCCCCCATAGTGTAACATTAACACTGCAATGCTTAACCCTTATTATTATTATTATTATTAACACAGTAAATAATGTATCTCAAGTTAAATCAGACTCCTGTGCGTTTAACCTTTCAGTACTTGAAGAAAAAGTTAATTTAACACATTTCCCTGATTTTACATTTTCCCTGATTTTACATCATTTTTTCCTGGTCCCCTGAAAAACGTGAAGTGGGGGTTCTACTGTATTAATATTTCAAAAGGTGTACAATAGTGATGTACTGGTCAGCCTGAAGCCCTCGGACAGGTTCAGGCCGACACTCGCACAAAATATTCAGGCCATAGGCGGTGCAGGCCAAGCTCTTCCTTCTGTCATTGCCGCCCTCCCCGCGCATGACCTAACAGTGCCCCAACTTCTGTGCTGAGCTCCCACTCTCCCTGTCCCTCCCTGCCCTCTCCATGACATCAAAGATGGGGGTGGGCTCAGGTATATAAGGATGCATAGAACCATGGGCAAGGTCGGGTGCTGTTCTTGATGAGCCAGGTTAGGGTTGGGTGTGGGTCAAGAATTCCTCAACCTGCACATCACTACTGTATAACAGAAATAATTATTAAATCATTAAAAACTGCAAAAAATTCTATTGTAGACCACTTGTAAATTATCTTAGATTTGATATTGATTTTCCATTACTAGCCACGTCATTCTTGCCTTAGGTGTTTTCTGCCTTTCTAAAACAATATTATTTTTTCACATTAATTATGTATTAGTCAGTGCCCATGAGAATGGATTCAAGCCAAATCCCTTTCCACCTCTTAGGTCAAATTCAAACCTGGTTGACAGGGAAGGGAAGTTCAGGTAATTAAATCAGGAGAAACAAAATTTGGCCTTGATTAAAATGTAGATGAAGCAGCTTCCTTTGATTTTATATTGATTATGAGAGTGATTTCAATATTTGCATGCTGGAGAGGCTCCTTTATATTGCAAATGTCAAAGGGAAGAAGTCCATATCAAACCCCACTGCTGATTTCTTTTAACTGAGAAAGTATCACTCTTCTACATTATGCTACTACAGAAATATCACTACATACCTTAACAATTTATAATAAAATGCCAAGGTCCAGATTAATACTTTGAAAATTCGGATCAAATTGTCTACCATCACATCAAGTTATTTTTTTGCTAAATTTTCAGATGGAGAGAACCATGGAGAAGCAATGGAATCCTAGAACGATATATTCTACATATTACTAGCAATCCGAAAAACAGAAGTTGTTGGCAAGTCATCTACAATAGCTCTGAGCTTTTTTTAGATTATACTGTTCAAAATCTGATACCAGGAACAAAGTATTTCATCAAGTTAAGTGTAAGTGTTAAACATGGGATTAACCAAATATGGCATACAGGTATAGCATCTATTATAAAGAATGCATGGGATAAGATCTGTCATACAGAATTCTTAGGATGGGATCTGTTATCCAGATTGGGACCTGTGTTTTTATGAAGTTTTTCATTCTTTTGGATAACAATACCTTGAATCTGCTTAAAAAAATTGAAATTTTAAGGGGGTTATTTACTAAAATACAAATATATCAAATGATTAAAAAAAGCATGACCAAGCTCCCATACCCAATTTTACCTTATTTATTATTAAAAAAGCTTGATTTAATCGGTTTGGGTAAAAACTTGATAAAATTTAGCAAAGACCAGAATTTTGAATTTTTCATGTTTTTTCCCAGATCCCTTAATTTTTTTTTTTTTTTTTAAGAAACCCTGAATTTTTTGGATTTTTGACTGAAAAGCCTAAAATGGTCGGATTTTCAGACTACTTCCAGTGCAGACCTCCATATAAGATAGGTACCTCTGCCACTGACAGGGCCAGATTTAAATAGCAGGCACCCCTGCTGACGTTATCGCTCCCCTCCCTTTTGTTCACAAACATTTTCATCATCAGGACCAATGGGGATTGGCCACAGGAAATTTAAAAACTCCTGCACATACCCAGTGTTTCTGAACCAATGCAGATGTGGTTGGGCGGCATGCTATTCCCCTAAAATGTGGCCTTTCCACAAATCCAGGCTGAGATGGTGTATTTTTGGATTTTGGATTTTGTAGTATCAGGCTTTAATAAATCTAATCAAGTTTTGCCTGAAAAACCTGAGCAGATAAATTTGGAGTTTAGTAAAACACTCCCCTTAATAAAGCCAATAGAATTGTTTTGCCACAAGTATCGATTCATGCTAGATTATTATATTTATTATCACATAATATCAGTCTGTAAGAGATGGCCATCCCATTATTCAGTGCTATCTGGATAGTGGGATTCCAGATAAGAGATCCCATACCTGTAGGTTGCGCTGATTTTATATCCACCTATAGAAATTTCATATTAGAATTATACTCAATATTTAAGAAACATTTTTTACTAATTGTGAATAATGCCTATAGAACACATTTTGGTTGGGTGAACATTTAAGTAAATATAAAAAATATATATTAAAGGAATTACTATTTTTACATCCTAGTTTTGTTTTGTGTATTTGGTTTGGCTCTGCTTGTCAAAGTGTTTTATTTCCCCAAATACATTATACAGTTGACAACTTGAAAATCATAATAATAATAATAATAATAATAATAATAATAAATAATAACTCACAAAACAACAATTATGTTCACAAATATCTGGGAAATTTCATGATAGGTTGGCCTAAAGCATTGGAGTTACTGGGTGCTTTTTTTCTTGAGCCAAATGCAAACACAGACATTTTTCAAAAAACAAAATGCATGCTGGTTTTACCATCGGCAAAAACAAAAATTTCAAATCTGTATCAGACTCAAAAATTCACTCATCCCTAATAATAATATTTAGCATTATTATAAGCAACAAAATGATAGAGCTGATTGACTGATTGATTGATGATATTGATTGATTGATGATAGATATTCCACACCTGTCTTGAGACCAATTTCAGCTGGAAAAAAAATATTTTACAATCTTACGTAATACCTTTCTAAATCTATTACCACCATTGCTATTTCACCAGCTTTCATTGTCACCATGCTTTTATAAATAGGGTTCTCTGTATGTTTCTTTAGGGTCTCATCTCTTTTTCTTTTATATTTTTAGTTCAGCTTTCATACTGTCATTTTTATTGTTATTTTTCGATATAGTATGATACACAAAGAAAATCAAAGTATAAAAGTTTACCAATTTTCCTCCAGACTTTTTTACTTTTCTTGAAAATCTATATATGGATATTTGTTTTGATGAATACCATAAGAGATATTCGGTCCTTGATTATGAATAAATTTACATTGATGTGGATAGCATGCATACATTTAGTCTCATTATATTCACAGTTATCACTTGAACATTAAATTGTAAAAAAAATGGTTTTAAGCAATTAAAAATTAGGCAAAGAATTATTCAATACAGTGTGCACTATCATCTGCATATTGTGGAGACTAATCTTTAGATTGCAAAGGTAAGGGTTATTAATATGAATCAATCTAGTGCTTTACCTTATGCCTGTGTCTAAAAATATATTGTATGTCTCCTAGTGAAAATTCATTAATTTAGATGCATTGAGGTCATTTAAAGATCACAGTCCTCTCTTTATTCAGCTATGAAACTCACACAAGCAGCACAATCAGGTATGAATGTAGCTAAGGCAAATTGCTTCTGGATGTATAGAATCTATTTGTATCTGTATTTCATATTTTGCTAACAAGAAAGTTTAGATTAAAGGAATGCAGCATAAAAGGTGTGTGGTAGAGTTGAGCTGTCAAAATAGGTTGGCCAAAAGACATGTGTATGTGGTCTTTAGGTAAGCTGCAATATACATATGTTGTTTTGCATCTTCATTTTCAATCAGTAGATCAGATTGACCCATACTGTACAAGAGAATATACACATATGGGATATCTGGTTGTTAAATATATGGCACCTTCAAGTACCAGGAACATTTACAGACACGTTGTTGAAGACCAAGGGGCAAATTCACTAAAGAGTGCAACTTCACCAGCATTCGCTTTGCTCACATTGTAACACTTCCCCAGGCGTAGATTCACCAGGACAACGACAATTCACTAAAATGTAAAGTTGCATCCATTGTGCCATATTAGGAAATGTAGGGGGAAGCCGGGTACGATCTTTTGCAGCCTATCACCCTGTAAACATTTTAAAACGCTAGACACGTAGAACTCCCATATACTCTGTTGCACTTTGCCTGGTTTGAGGTGATGAAAGTAAGTCTGGCACAAGAGGTACAGTAACATTCAATAAAATCCGCATTTCAGTGAATTGGTTGAGTTCAGTTCATTCACCAGAGCGAACATTCGCCTGGTGTTAGAGTGTGAAGCAATGCTAGCGTACCTCTCCTCGTACAGTACCTCTCCTTCGCTAGCAAAGGGGTGCCTGTGGTCGTTGGTAAATTGGCTAAGCAATGAAATGATGTCATGCTGGCAAATATTCACTAGCGTTGGTCACTGCCCTTTATTGAATCTGCCCCCAAGTATTTAAGAAAAAGAAGAGCTCAGTGTATGCAGTTCTTTGAGAAAAAAAAATAATACAACCTCCACGGGAAGCATCAATGGCGCTGTCTATGTTTAGACATAGGGCATAGATTCAAGCAAGAGCTTTTGATGTCCATGCTTGCAAGAGCTTACAGTTTGATAGATTCAAGTAAGATCTTTTGATGTCCATGCTTGCAAGAGATTACAGTTTGAAAGTTTCAGTGTAAAGTGGCACTTGGAGGCCTATTTATCAAAATTTAAATTTGTGTAGTTGTAGAGGTTTTTTTTCAACCATGGTTAAATTCACATTTAGAAAAAAACACAAATGTCTACTTATGAATTAAAATATATGAATATAAAAAGCACGAACAGATAAAAATACAGAATTAATTTAAATTAGAATATGAAAATCTCAAAATCTTTGTTTACAGTTGAAAAACTCAAAAATTCTAAAACCTGTAGTTAAATATTTTAAAATTTGCCAAAGACAGCTCCCATTGACTTCTATATAACATCAGCAGCTTTTGATTGTCTACTTTTACATTAGAGTTTTTTTAACGGTTTTTATGCTTAATAAATAGTGAATATTCCATGTTTCTTCATATGTAAAAGTAAAAATTCAAATACTAAAAAACTGGCCCCATAAGGTTATTGTTTGTTATATGTTGACAGATAATTAAGGGTACACCAAATAGACAAAGAATGTTGTTCCATAAACATGATCTGGAATTGAGCAAAAAGTACTTTTTAGATCTTTAGTCTCAAGGTCTAACTATATTCTAATCTAAAATCAGATGCCATTTATTGAACACAAGTGCTTTTTCTAAAGACCACACGTGTGGAAACGCCATGCATCTATTATTTGCGCCTTCTACCTTTGAAGTGAAAGGGGATTAAAATTCCTTTGATCTAAGGGGAAGTAAATTTAAATCAACGGTGGCCTAATACTGAACATCTACTTTCTAGTATTGACGATATGCCACCGGGTAAATGGTAAACATCAGAATTATGTTTTTCTTCGTATGGGGAAGACTTACGTGTCACATGGGAAATAAAACATAGATTAGAGCTTTAAGTACTGTTTCAATCCACAATAGAATGTACTAATCATCTATTCATCAAAACTTATTGTCCTCTTTGAGAAGTTAATAAAAAATTATGACTTTGAAGCTTGTTTTTAGCATATAGTCTTTACAGGGATATACACTTACAGAGGCATAATTTGGCATAGCAAACTGTACCAACCAAGACAAAATGAACCTTATTTTTAGATGACCTAGATGAAAGTTCAAAAGGAGAAGCAAGCGTATGCCTCCACAGGGCTCATTTAACAAGCACTTAAATCTAGGAATATCTGAGTTTTGCACCTCACGCAGGACTTTTAATCCGAGAGGCATAAAGCAGCACTTGACTTATTGTCTGCCATAGAATAGGTGGCAAATACAGGGCTTGTTATGACCCTATTCCCACTGGTTGAGTTTTCTTTGTGTTTCTGAATGACACTGAAGTTAGGCAATGGGAAAATACCAGAGGGGTGTATGCTGATGTATGTCTCGTATAACTGAACATCATGAATACTATGTTTCTGAATGCAGTCAGGGCTGTATTCATATGGAAAGTGAAGGTCTTTCTGCTCCATTCCAGACCTACAGTCACTGATGGCAGGACAGGGTGCAAACTACCAAAAACACGACAGCTGTCTCCTTTGTTACTATAGTCTATATATAGTCTATAGACAACATTTACTTGCCTTGCATAACCACTAGTGTCTACAGAATGGTTACTGTGGTGGCTTTAAATTATTTTCAGTTCTGTAGAATGTATTTCTTTTAATTGTATTATACAGTATTGGCGTTACCCACTAAATCAAGTGCTTTCATGGCATCAAAGCATTTCTAAAATATGTCCTTTTTTGATCTTTGCAAAAATGTTAAACAGTAAATGAAAATAATAATTGTGTTTTACACCTGTATCTTTTACCTTCTTTTTAAGGCATGTACTGAAGGAGGATGTACAACAAGCAACATTAGTGTGGCCATAACAGGGGAAAGCTCACCACTAGGTGTCCAGACTCCTAGAATAGAGTCCCATGCAGCTGAGTCTTTCAACATTTCTTGGTCTAAACCTATGCACCCAAATGGTAAATGGCTCTAATAAACATATATTTGTGTGGTAACTATAGGTGGCTATCCTAATATTATTGAACAATATTGGCAGTGACAATGCTAACAAATTTAGCAAAATCTTGTTAGTAGGAGCTCTAGAAAAAATAATATAATAAAAATCCTGGTAATGTGAATACACTACAGGTATGGGACTTGCTATCCAGAATGCTTGGAACTTGGTGTTTTCAGGATAACAGATATTTTCATAATTTTTTTACTTTAATGTCATGCTTTATGTCTACTTGAAAAATAAAAAATAACAATTCTGGTAATGTGAATGCACTACAGGTATGGGACTTGTAATCCAGAATTTGAGGTTTTCAGGCAAACAGATATTTTCATAATTTTTTACTTTAATTTCATGCTTTATGTCTACTAGAAAATCATTTAAACATTAAACAAAACACTAGTTTTGTCTCCAATAAGGATTAATTATATCTTAGTTTGGATTAAGGTACTGTTTTAATATTACAGAGAAAATGTAAATAGTTTATAAAAATCTGGATTATTATTATTTGGATAAAATATGGTAGGCAGCCTCGTTGTAATTCAGAGCTTTATGGTTAATGAGTTTCCAGATAATAGATCCAATACCTGTAAATATAAAAAAAAAAAAAAAAATATACATATAAACATTAGGCGGGGTGCAATGAGGCTGTGACCACAAAATACAGATAGACAAATACAAGAGATCCTCTGCACTCAACCCATTATCAATATATTTAAGATAGAGTCATTTTGTGCACACTGCTACTGAAAAATGCCTTACCCTTTAAACAAAACAGGGATTGTTTGTCCATATATTGCAATATTTTTAAGCTGGCCAACTACGTCATCCTGTATCTGGCCAGTCCTACTCTCAAATTGCATCTTATTCATTTAGAATTCTATTGCTTCATTATACATTTTACAAAGGGACTAAGTTTACCTGCAACTTATTAGCTGCTTTCAAAGTAAAACAGCCTTATTGCACCCCTGCCTAATGTTTTTAAAAATTAGTGGTGAGCACAACCTTCTCTTGTTTGTTATAGTTCATATAGAAGCAGTGACCAGCTCCTTGTTGTAGCTCCCACCCCTTCCAGCTATAGGCAGGTGATCCCACTGGTATCTAATAAAAGGGCAACCAAGTTTGGGAGTTTGCAAAAAATTTCTTCACAATGCGAATTTGCAAAAAACAGAAAGACAGGTGGAGCAGTGCAATATTTTAGCATTTAGGGAAAAGCATGGGCAAAACAACCATTTGCGAACAATTATGCGCTGCGCGAACTTTGGCCTGGTTTACTGAAGTGGTGAGTCTTGGGCGGGATCCTATTCCAGATGGACAATATGGGTCTGTCCAACACCTAACAGAGAAAACAGCTGTTTTCTCTCCTTAAGTAGGGAAGGGATTGTGTGTGTGTCTCTTTGTCTCTCTCAATCCTGGGGAAAAGCAGGCAGGGCTGGTCTGTAGAGAGCCCAATGCATGCAGGCTGTGCAACAGTTGGCAATGAGGAATTTTGACCAACCTATAGGGTGAACTCTGTACGAGCAAGTTATTTTCTGCAAAGATTGACCCCAATCAACGCTGTGGAGGTGCACTGTACCTTCGAACGAACTGCTGAGAGAGAGAGAGAGGTGGCCAAAGGAACAATGAGCAGGACTAGTGGCCCTATTTCTGTCTGGAGAGCCACAAAAAGCATATTTTGATCTGGATTCTTCACATGCTGGGAACTACGATAAGTTAAAGGCTGAGATCCTCGTCCGGTTGGGCCCAACAAGTGCACCACTGGACTTACCAAGTGGAAAAGCATCCACAAAAAGCCTCCCAAATGCATGGTTTTATACACCTAACTAAGAAGTGGTTGCAGCCTGAGATCTTTACAGAACCCCAAATTGTGGAGCAGGTAGTGATGGATCGTTACCTAAAAGTTCTCCCTGTTACTCTGTGGAATTGGGTGAGTCATGGGGATCCCAAAATGACTGACCAACTCATTGAGATGGTGGAGAGATATACTGCAGCAGAGTCGCTAATAAATCCAGCACCTTGCCAGCATCCCATAGCCCAGAAGACTAGAATTGCAGCTGCACCAGGTAAGACTGTTCCAGGGGAAAGGGGGGCTGGAAAGTATCAAGGGACATACAGTATAAAGCGGGAGAGACTGTAAGCACTGTATCTAAAGACTGACAAGCATTGCCAGGAAAGTCCCTGCCTAATAAAAGACTGAGTCAAGAGACTATAAGGTGTTTTCATTGTCAAATACTTGGTCACATAGCTGCAACTTGTCCAGGGAGAGAGGAACCCATGCAATGGGGTTTCGTTTATGGAAACAGATGACAGTCTATGTTTGCACATGCAGTTTGTGCGGCTGTGTCAGAAGATACTTTGGAAAAACCTAAGTTAGTGGTCCATAAAGAGGAAATGTGCAGGTTATAGATGGAAAACCAGTTGAGCCTAATCTTAGGCTATCTTTTCCTTACATGGTTTTAGTTGGGGATATGCTGTATCAAGTGGCAAAGAAGGGGGAGGACATTTTGGAACAGCTAGTTGTCCCCAAACCCTATAGAAGAATGGTACTAGACTTGGCTTATGGACAAATAAAGGGGGCCATTTGGGAGTTGAAAAGACTACGAAAAGAATTCTGAAAAGGCCAGGTCTAAATGCTGATATAAAGAATATTGCAATTCTTGCTCAGAGTATCAAATTTCATCTCCCAAGCCACATTATTGCAGTTCTCTTGTTCCCCTACCCATTATTCAGGTGCCATTTGAAAGAATTGCAATGGCTCTGGTGGGGCCGATAATAAAGTCTGCCAGGGATAATCCGCACATATTGGTTATTCTAGATTATGCCACCCCACTATCCTGAAGCTATGCCATTATGCAATACTTCAGCTAAAAATTTTGCAAAAGAGTTGGTTCAGGTGTTTAGTTGGATCGGCATTCCCAAAGAAATCTTTACGCACCAAGTTACCCCATTCATGTCTAAAGTCACTAAAGAAAGAGTCATGCAGTTATCTTTTTTTGTTTACCACCCACAGACAGACAGACTAGTCGAGAGGTTTCAAAAAACCCTAAAAGGTATGTTACGGAAAGTGATAGACAAAGATGGGAAGAATTGGGACTACCTGCTCCCATACCTTATAGGAGAGGTTCCACAGTCATTAATTGGCTACTCACCTTTTAAATTGTTGTATGGGCGACATCCCAGAGTCAAGCATAAATGCACCATTGACTCTGGGGAACCTTTTAGGTGAAAGTAATTCCAGGGCCTGTCTGTGTGTAGAATTAATAGCTCAGAATTGTGCCCAAAATTTACAGGCTAATAGCATTAATATGCAGAGACTGAACCCATCCCCCTATGAACATTCTACCCTCAACTCACATCACTTGCATCAAACTTTAAGCACAATTGCATTTAATTTAATTAAAAATCAAGCTAATGCAATTGTGTTTAGCATATAAAAATAAAACACCAATACAGTATACCTGTACATATACAGTAAAAGCAGGCATATATTTTACAACATCAGGGTGATTTTAAACCATTAAAGGAAATCAGAATATTGATTGCCAGTTCATGAAGACTGATGATTGTTTAATAATATGAAGCATTTAAATAATTTGCTTTAATATATGCGCTTCTGCTTAATTTTTAAAATCAATAGAGATGCTTCAATTAAATTCTAACTGCATAAAAGAAAATCATCTTGATTCCCAGTGCAAGAAAAAAATGTCAGATGATGCACTGTGATTACATAATATCTCTGTTCTGTGTATTCCAATGAATCATTTATTTATCTTTCATGTGTCTTATCTACTTCTACTAATCAATACTATATATTTATATATTTCAGGCATGATCACAAGCTATATACTATATATGGATGGAGTTTTAGTACAGAATTCCTCAGATCTAAGTTATTTTGTGGATGGTCTCTCTCCCTGGAGCAAGCATTCCTTCCAACTACGAGTGTGCACTGCAAAAGGTTGTACCCTTAGCAAAAAGGTAAGTAGTATTTGAAAATTATTCAAATATAAAGAAACCAGTACTGATTATACAATGTTCCAACTTGAAATAATTCAACTAAAAAGTGTCTATAAGACTCATTTAATAATCCTGGATGCAATCACCATGTTTGGTAATGGGCACAAAACTGTACTAATTAGTGCACAATAAACTCAACACTTCTTGCAGAGCAGTTGCACAATTGTGACAGTTAAACCCTTCATACAACATCATTCACAATATACAGAGTGTGGCAACACTGGTAGTAAGAAAAGACCTCCAATTGCACCTTGATAAATACATAAACAAGTGCTCTTTATTCCATGTCCTTAACTCACAAGTAGGGGCATGATTGTTTACAAACAACATGAAATTATATACACAGCAACATGAATTATAAAATCACTCTCACAAATGAAAATCACATTGTTTCATTCTTTTTCTGTAAAACTTTGATTGTAAAAATGTATTTTAAAAGTCTTGAAAAATACAAAATGCATCATGCATTCACCAGAGAAGCAGTTTTTATCGGCCACATTTCTTAAACTGAATTTTCAAGATTGCTTGGGTTGATAAATTTTGATAATCAAATGTTGTTACCTGTCAATATTAAAGATAATGAGATTTTATTTTTAGATTTATTAAGCACAAAACTTGAATTAAAAATCTGCCATCTAATAGCTGACAAGTTCATATAGAAGTCAAAGGGGACTGTATTTTTGAATTTCAAGCTATTTTTCAATTTGAGTTTTAGAGACACTGTCCCTTAGTGTCCCTTTAGTTTATTACATAACTTGCTGCAAATATAAATTAAAATCATATATTTATATATATATATATATATTTTGGATGATAGTGTCCCTTTGTGGAAAACGAACCCAAGCACATTCCTATACCTTTGCTCCAAAATTAGCTTTGTGCTATTCCTAATTGTGTCAGCTAAAAGCACTTTGCTCATATCATCTATTGGTATAAAAGAAACGCAGGCTTTATTACCATGAAACATTTTACAGCTTGAGCTACTTTGATGAATATTTACTCTTAAAAGCTTGCCTGGCCTTATGCCAGATAAATGTCTTCATTTTTAACTTTGGATGTTTAAAAAAATTAAAGCCTTAATATATATAAATGTGAATAAAAAAAGGTCTGTACAAAAAGCCTTCAAAATTCCCTCAAACCTTTTATTCATACATAGTCTCAGATTGGAGTTATACATGTCATAAAGTTCAGAAAGGCCATACTATTCAACACAAACCTGAATCATAACATCACAACAGGTAAGCGCACAAGGAAGGTTACAACAACAGCAAGTGAAACACAATATCATTTTTTTTTTAAATAATTATGGAAATATAATAATATAACAGGTCCCAACCTATTGGGGTTTACCCTGGGTTTTCAGATACCATACATTTTAGAAAAAAATACATAGGCTTAACATAACAATGGCTGACAGAATGGAAACAAAAATGGAAGAAGAGAACCAATAATAAATTAAGGGGGAAGAACAAACAAAATTTGAAAATAAAATGGATTAGGGATTTCTCTTGCCAGAAGTGGAATACAGGGCTGAAGGTGATAGTGTAAGAGAAAGGAAACTACTTTTTGAAATGGGAATTATTGATAAAACAGAAATATTTTGGGGAAAGACTAAATTAACTACACACATGCCTACTGTATATGTCTGCTTGCAGTGCAGACCCCTTTCCAGGGCAATACACTTTGCCTTTTTTGGTATTCAGACTTGCTTCATATTACTATTAATTTGAAATCTTGATTATCAGGGCTGTTTCTGCATGAACTAAATATGTAATTTTTTTTTGTTAAAAATTAGTTTTCCATTTTCATATGTGGAACATGATGAAATGCTTTAAACAAGATAAAGTTATGTGCAACAGAACACATTAAAAGCTCAGGCTATTACAGGTATGCATAAGGCAGAATAAAGAAAGTGCAGAATCAGACTAAATTTGCTAAAGGCAATAAAATGACACATTAGACTTAATATTTGTAAAAGTTGCCAGGAATCATAAACCCTGATTCATGCTGATCAAGTGTATTAAAGTGATTGTGGATTTTCTGCATGTAAATCTAAAGCATAATATTTTACAGGTTGCTGCTTACACTCAGGAGTCAGAACCAGAGGGAAACGTTCTGCTACATGTGATTATAGATGGGCCAAGAGGGGTGCAGATAAAGTGGCAGGGTCCTGGAAAACCCAATGGACAAATAACATATGCTGTAATTTTCTATGGAACGTTTTATAAAAATGAAGGTAAGGTGACTGAACAGATAATTATGGTACCCCAGCTTGAACTAAAGCTTGTAGCCTCAGCCTAAAAGCTGAGCTGGGCAAGGGATGCTGGCAGTTGGGGGTTTGTCTAAATTAAATTTTGTGCTTAATACTTTTTATCCTGTTAATGTTGATGTTTGCCAAATATATTTGGAATTAAGAATTCATATACAGCATCTAATCAACTGCCAATTAGATCTTGTGAAAATTGGAGGCGTAGCATTATGCAGGCAGGGCCTGACCCATGGAGTGATAGCAACTCACAAAGTAATCTGACCCATTGTTCCAAAGACCAATGCATTATTTTAGTGGTTTTTGTATCTGGTCATAATGTATGCTGTTTTCCCACATCCTACACTAGGGGGCAGATTTACTATTGGTCGAATTTCGAATGATAAAAAAATTCGAAATTCGACCAGGGGAGGTAAAATCCTACGAATTTGACTATCGAATTCGAAGGATTTTACCGTAATTCGAATGATCGAACGATCGAATATAGAAAATTCGATCGTTCGAATATTCAAATCGAATTTGAATCAAATATTTGAACGATTTTTTTGCGATCAATCAAATTTTTTATATTCAATCTTAGGGAATGATCCCCAAACTGGAATTTTGATTGTGATTTGAAATTTATTTGAAACAATGTGATAGTGAAATTGTGTGTGGAGAGGAGATACAAAAAAACATACAGTTATTATGTGACTCTCTAGCTGTCTAAAACCCAACGCCCACTACCCCATATTTTTACAAAACTAATGATGCTTCAACCCCATAATTTTTGGATTCAATGTATCTTATGCAAAAATTTGATTGAAATCTAAGTGGAATCAGAACTCTAATTTGCATATTCAAACTTGAGATAAATCGTATATGAAAAATAATTTATTTCTTTTGCATATACAAAATGTTAAAGTGTTATACCTTTAAGAGTAACCAAACCATATGGATTCATCCTTACATATTTATTATGCTGAAATAGCTGGAACTCAGCAGAACCCTGAACAGAATCCTTAGCCAAAATATTGCCCAGTGACCTACTGGATGTGATGCATCTCTCTTCTTCCTTTGACTCTCTTGACTCTAATATCTCAGCTATCTCTTGTCCTAATGCAGCGTCCTTGGTCTACTATAGCACACTCACCACCGCCCTTAATGAGCTTGCTCCTTTAAAAACTAAACGTGCTAGACCCAAACCACTTCAACCTTGGCACACTGCTGATACTAAAGCACTCACGTGCACTTTTGCGTCGCTGGCACAAATCCCGCTCAGAATCAGACTTTTCGAGCTACAAATCTGCCCTGCGCTCCTATAACTCCAGCCTTTCCCAAGCCAAACAAACATA
>CM044439.1:14070505-14147932 GCA_024363595.1 Xenopus borealis | reverse complement strand
AGTAACTGAAGATTGAGGATGTTCTATGCACTCCAATGCACTTCGCCAGATCAGAGCTGGCAAAGGCAAGTCTGGTGATAGAGGTAACCTTCAGGAAAATCTGCATCTTAGTGAATTTGCTGAGTAACTTCCATTCACTAGAGCAAAAATTTGTTTGGCTTTAAAGTGCGAAGCAACGCTAGTGTTTCTCTCCTTCACTAGCGATGTGCTGCCTGCACCTATTAGTAAATCGCCAAAGTGACTGAAAATTCGCCAGCGTTAGTCATTACGGCCTTTAGTAAGTTTACCCCTCTGTGTTTAGAGCAGGGATTCTGATGATCTTACAAGTATACATTGTAAGGATTACATGTAGGGGGATGTTGGTATCACTCTTGCTCAGACAAAAACAAAATTGCTTGGATGCTGTTTAAAGGATACAAAAGATCATGATGCTGTACCTACAAAACCCTTTATCAACTGAGATAGAGGCACCTATATTAATACTTACAGAGGGACTGTGCTAGTGAGAATTTTCAATTCAGGAAGGTCTTTTTCCTAGAGTTACAAAAAAATGTCAAGAATCTATCAATTAATTTCTTGTCCTCATCTGGATCATTGATAAAGTGCCATGCTAAAATATAAACACATTGCAGCTCATATTGAAGATATTGGGACTGAACTATTTGAGGGTTCACCACTGTTGGCTACCAAAAATTGAATTAGAGTGTACTACAATCACACTTTTATAAGTTTATAAGATGTTTTTCTAAGTTGTTAACGGTATTCCATGCTACAATTTATGTATTCCTATGCTTCAGACCTGGGTGTTTTGTCCAATCATGTCCTTTCTCAACTTGAAATGGTTTTATAACACAATAGGGTGCCTGCAGGATAGTCAGAAGGCCAGAAAGACAAATAGACAAAGGCAGTGTGGGAGAAAAACATGGTGGTTGTCACCTCAGCCCTCCCTGGACTTGAAAACAACCTCGTTGTCTCTTAAAGAATTGGAATCACTAGGGTTTTTTTTTTTAATTCAAAAATAGCTACAAGTGCATTGATGCTAAAACAGATGCAAATTTTGCTCATGTTGACAGCATTCATTAAAGGAATTGCAGGCAAAGACACTTCTTGCACCAGCTACAGGAAGTGCCATTGAGTCCATCCTTCTGCTGAATCACTTGCAAGTGAGGCTATTGACCAGTGGCATATCTAGATGTTAGTGGGCCCTACAGCAAATTCTCAGCAAATTTAATTTAGGCCCATAAACATGACTCATTCTACTAAGATATATTAAAATTGCTTATTGAGTGACTTAACAAGCCCTTTACACTCCTGTGTCCCCTGCAACTGCAGGGTTTGCTTCCTCTGTAATTACACTCCTGCTGTTGATACCGTGGGATCTACTGACACCGTGAAAGTTTCATTGATTGAATGTTTTCCAAAGTGGGTTGCATAAATAGACTTGCTCTAAAACAAGTTAACATCATTTAAAAAGCAAGGACCAGAAGCAACACAATCCCCACTCTGCTGCTCTGTACACAACACAAATATTGATGTATCTACATACGCGGCAGAAAAAATGCAGCATTGTGGGTAAAAACATGGTGATTTGTGTCCAAAATTGTACTTTTCACACTGCACTTGTGTAAGTAAATTCATTTTTATTATCCTTTAACAGAATAATACAGGTATGTGACCTGTTACCCAGAGTGCTCATGTCCTGGGATTTTCTGGAAAATGGATCTTTCAGTAATTTGGATCTTCACCCTTAAATCTACTATAAAATCATGTAAACATTAAATAAACTCAGCAGATTGGTTTTGCTTCCAATAAGAATTAATTCTTACTCATCTCTTCTCTTGTCTCGCTATAAGTTCCTGGTCGTCTTCTCCGCCACCTTCTCTTTGCACTATCCACATCCACTGCCACCACTTGTCTCAGACCCTTCTATCTTGCTGCTCCTTACCTCTGGAATTCCATCCCTAAATTCCTCCGTTGGGAATCCTCTCCCAAGCTCTTAAAAAAAAATCTAAGAGCCTACCTTTTGGAGCACTAGAACAGTAGCCTAGTCCTGCACCTACTGACTATGCCTGACCATGTGCATTTTTTCATCTCCAATTTGTACCTGTTAACCTCCCATCCACTTAGACTGTAAGCTCTATGGGGCTGGGACCCCCTTCCCACTATTGTCTCTTACCACATAGCACTTAACCTCCTTGTCCTATGATTCTGTATATATTTATTATGTGATTTGTCTCCCCCGTGTATACTTTTATATAAATTGTACTTTTATGCACTGTACAGTGCTGCAGCTCCTTAACAGTGCTTCACAAATAAAGTCATACATACATACATTGAGTACAAGCTACTGTTTTATTATTACAGAGAAAAGCAACATCATTTTATAAATCTGGATTATTTGGATAAATGTAGTCAATGGGAGATGGCCTTTCTGGATAACTTGATAAGCAAGTTTTCTAGGTGTTGTACTCTGACATGAACCTTACCTGCATTCACAGCTCTATATATATATATATATATATATATATATATATATATATATATATGATCTCTGTACCAGCAAGAGTTAAACAGTTCAGTTTGATTACCACTCACCAAATGATTTATTTTGCTCCCATAAATCAGTTTTAAGCCACATTTTATTATTCTCTTTGGTCAGCCCCTCCAATTGGAATCAATAAGAGTGCAAGTGACACAATCAATCTAGATATTTGATTATGGATTTCAGCCTTTAACTCAGCACAAGCTGCTTTTGGCCTATCTTTCTCAAGGCTTCCCTAGAGAGAGAAAAACCTCTGTTGGCAACCATGAATTATGAACAGCAATTCACGAGGCAGATAATCTTCATTTACATGCCGCTGATTTTCAGTTAAACAAAGTTATACAAAGACAGGTCACCATCGAATTTTTCTGGAACCCTCGAAAGTGTAATAGATTGCCTTATAGTTTTAATACATCTTTAATTGATTTAAGAAAAAGCAGTTGTGCAGGTCTTGAGGAACTATAACTATCTGAAGCAGTTAAATATTTAAGTAGAAATTGCATAATGTAAGTTTTCTCTCCCAGGTCTACAATATACTGGATGACTAATTACAACAGTACGGACAGGACATTGATGGGAGATAAAGTTTTGTTTTGTTGCATTTTTCTGCATAAGTGTAAATCCCCCGACCGACATACAGACATAAATGCAGTAACAGTAATTTGAACACAATTGCATAATTGCTTCTTATTTTTTTTCACAAATGTTTCTTTAAAAAGCCATGTTTATTTTTCTAAAACTGAAAACCACTAAAAAACATTAACAGGTGGAACCTGTAAAGGTCCTATAGAAATCAATGGGAACTGTACTGAGCCTATCAGACCTTTTTTTTGTTTTTAGCTAGACTTTTTTAGACTTCCAGAAGTTTTATGTTTTTTATCAATTGTCTAAAATAAAAATTGGGAAGTTTTTGTATTTTTTAGCAAAATGTTCAGTGGGGATCTTTTACATGGCATTTGTGATTTTAAAGAAAATGAGTTTATTCATACTTTCAAAAACTCTAATACCACTAAAATTGAGAATATTGATAAATGGGCCTCCCAGTGTGTTTATTGACATGAGGGAACCTTGGAGCTACTTCCATAGTGAATTTGTCCATATGAATCACAGATAAGTAGAAAAGAACTGTATTAAGCTTTATAAAGAAGATATCTCTAGTAGAAAAGTGTTTCCTGTTGTGATGTATTAATATTTGGACAACAAACTCTATGGTTTCCTTGGGGAAGACTGGTATTGTGGAAGACTGGGAATGGCAGACATGGTATTAGTCCCTGAGATATCACTGCTGCAATCACCAACCCTAATATTAGGCCAGTGAAGTCACTAAAGCCTTTGGATAGCGAGCGTCTAGATAAGGAATCATATAGCTGTGTTAAAAAATAAGTTGGGATTTTCAAAACTTAGGGAATGTTTTTGTCTGCTGATGCATATAAGAGAAACTACACATTATGTCCCAATATATTGTAGATAGAAATCTTAAAGGGATTCTGTCATTATTTTTATGGTATAGTTTTATTACTTAAGTACACTAAAATTGTATTCTTGAATGAATAAATGTGTTTTTGCTGGAATATTAGTGTATAGTCAGCTTTCTCAGGTCATATGCTTTCATAATGTGCCAGCACTTCACAATGGAACTGCTTTCAGATAAGTTATTGTTTCTCATGACTTGTGTTAGCTGGACTTGGAGTGCCATTCTCTACCTATCACTAGGTATCTACCACTAGGTGGGACATGGGAGCATTATTAGCATCTGGTTTGAGTGACTGAAGTTTATCACAGCAAGTCAAATGACTGGGGGCACTTGGGAAACTTGACAACATGTCTAGACCCATGCAAGATTAAAAAATTAAATTTCAATGCAGGATTTTGCTGCAGGAGCACTATTAACTGATGCATTTTGTAAAAAAAAATGTTTTCTTTTTACAGAATATTTTTAAACATAAACCACATTGTTTCATCTATTTTTAATAATTTGACTGTTTTTAATTATTTCAAATTTTAATAATTTGATGTTTGCAAAAGCATGAAGGATATATGTCCAATATTGAAAATAGACGTACTGTCTCTAGTGATGGGCAAATCTCACCCGTTTCGCTGAAAAATTAGCAAATTTCGCTGGAAATTCGCGAATTGGCGAAAAACGAGTCGCGCATCGTTTTTGAGGCGCGTCGCGTCAATCGTGGCGTGTTGAGTCATTTCCGACGCGCGTCGCGTCGTTTCCGATGCGCGTTACGTCGTTTCCAGTCATGTCATTTTTGGCGCGCATCGTGTCAAAAACGACACGTGACTCGGTTTTTTTGGCGAATTTTCGCTGGTGTTTCGCAAATTTATTCGCCAGCCGCGAATCGCGGGAATTCACCGCGAATTCGCCCCTGGCGAATAAATTCGCCCATCACTGTCTCCTTAAAAGAGTGATATAAGGTTTTTTTGAAAATAAATTGAAAGTATAGTATATGTTAGAATTGCATTTTACATTATAGTTCCTAATCCACATTTATCAATATTATGAAATGTAGTCCAAATAACTCATTGCTCTGTAGTATAAATGAAAGATAATTTGGAAGTATGAGTGTGACAATCATGCAGTCTCTATCAAGTCAAGAACAATCGAAGAGCACTTCAGTTAAAGATTGTTTTGTTTCCTTATATAGACTATCCAAAGGACAGGGAACTGACAAAAGGCTGATTTAGAGTACATTTACAGACAAATGTGCACGGACTCTACTGATTAGAACATTGTTACAAAAACAGGCTGTAGTTAGATAGAATTTTAATTATGTCTGAGAGCCCCTAACATTATTACTTTACAGATATACTATGTTTATGTCTATAGTAAATTGAATTCCAACCATGGAAAAGAAAATGTGCTTCTTGAACATACAGTTATATTAGAAAAGCTTCAGTAATATTTATTTTCAGAACTGACATTTAGTTGTAATATTTATTACCTTTTATTTTATCTCAATAAGCCCATTTGTTTATAATAAATGACTGAACAACTGCACATCGCTTTATACTTTTGCCATATTTATTCTTCTGCTTGAGGCATACATGGGTATTAGGCAAATGCCGCACTGGAGCTGGTCTCGGCCAAAGGAAAAGCACAGGCCAACCATCAGTCCCAACTCTGGCATAGACTTTTTTCAGGCTGATGCAATGGTCCTGGGTGCAGGCACATGAAGGCAAAGAAGAATGTTAAGGCCTGCATTCGGGCTGAGATCAGCCCCATGTGGAAAAAGCCTTAGTAGCTGTTGGCTGATTTTTTTCTATTAGAGTATAATATAATATAAGTGGCAGATTTACCAAATTTCAAGCTCAAGTTTTTCAAACTCAAAATTCAAGATTTATAAAATTAAGAAAAACTTGAAAACTTCTGTATCTAAATGCTGGTGATGTATTTTAAAAATCTGAATTTTCAACAAAACATTGACATATTGTAGATCGGGTAATGGGGTAATGAGGTTGCCAAGACAGAAAAAGCTAGTAGGTTTGTAAATATGCTGAATGACAACTTTTTATTCCAGCTCATTCAAGAACCTACTAGGAGTAACTTTCTTTTGGACCTTGTAATAACTGATAATTTTGAACTCATCTCTAGCATTTGTGTGGTTTAGCATTTAGGGAATAGTGATTGTCAAGGATTGGGTAGGGGGCGCTGTAGAGTCTGAAGGGGAAGGTGTGAGTCCTTTAGGCAAGGGTGTATTGTGCCTAGGGAACCGGTAAGGAGTGGGCTGGAACAGGGAGATGAGGGTGTAGACAGACTGGATTGGGACAGGAACAGACTTATGGGACAGGACGGTGCAGGCATAGATCTCTGGGACTGGAGAGAGATGGCAAGAGCAGGAGGACTGGAGAGAGAGGGCAAGAGCAGGAGGACTGGAGAGCGAGGGCAAGAGCAGGAGGACTGGAGAGCGAGGGCAAGAGCAGGAGGACTGGAGAGCGAGGGCAAGAGCAGGAGGACTGGAGAGCGAGGGCAAGAGCAGGAGGACTGGAGAGCGAGGGCAAGAGCAGGAGGACTGGAGAGCGAGGGCAAGAGCAGGAGGACTGGATAGCAAGGGCAAGAGCAGGAGGACTGGAGAGTGAGGGCAAGAGCAGGAGGACTGGATAGCAAGGGCAAGAGCAGGAGGACTGGATAGCAAGGGCAGGATACAGTGCAAGATGAGGGGATACAAGGAGCAGGGTCAGGAATCAGGAAGAGGCAAGGCAAGGTCAGTACAAGGTTAAGGTTAAGGCAAGACAAGGCAAGTCGGGAGGGACAAGGCAAGGAGGGACAAGGCAAGAGCTAAGGGAACTAGTCAGGGACACTGCCACAGTACTAGAGGCCTAATAATGCTCCAGCAAGGTGTGCACGGAGGGCTGGCCTTACATAAGGCTGAGTCAGCCCTGATTGACTGACTGCAACCAATCAGGCTGCTGCTGGGCTGGGGCTGCAGAGGCCAGGAAATCTATAGAGAGCAGCCCTACAGGCCCTACAGGAATGTAGTGGCTGTAACATATAATTTTCGGAAGTTAGTGAATTTTCCCCAAGGAGGCCAATAAATCATGCAAAAAAGGCAAGCTAAAATTGAAATGGAAAAGGACATTGCAGCAAGCAGTAAACAGAATCCAAAATTATTTTTTAGATATGTTAACAGTAAAAAAATGAAGCAGGAAGGGGTCTTTAATATCAGGGGGGGGTCAGCATGTTGATGAAAAAAAAAAAAAAAAAACGCAGATTCTGAATTCATATTTTTCGTCTGTTGAAACAAATGAGGAACCAGTTACTAAACATTTCCTTCTTAATAGTCCCAATTCTAGTAATACAACTTATAATGCATGGCTCACACATGAGGAAATTCAAAAGAGACTAGAACATGTTAAGATAAACAAAGGTCTGGGGCCAGATGGTATTGATCCCAGGGTACTTAGCAAGCTTAGCCCTGTCATTGCCAAACATCTTTACCTAATTTTTCAGGATTTATTGAGGTCTGGCATAGTGCTGCAAGACTAATGAATTGCTAATATGGTTCCACTATTCAAAAAAGGATCCCATTCTCAGCCTCAAAACTATAGGCCAGTTAGTCTGATATCAGTAGTAGTAAAGCTTTTTGAAGGGTTAATAAAGGATAGCATGGTTTTATGCTTATAGATCTTGCCAGACTAACTTAATTTATTTTTATGAGAAGGTAATCAGGGACCTCAATTCTGGGATGGCAGTGTACTGTATGTGATTTACTTAAACTTTGCTAAAGCATTTGATCCAGTGCCACACAGAAGGTTACTGGTTACATTAAGGAATGTTGGCCTGGAACATAATATTTGTACCTGAAAAGAGAACTGTCTAAAACAGGGATCCCCAACCTTTTGAACCCGTGAGCAACATTCAGAAGTAAAAGGAGTTGGGGAGCAACACTAGCATGATAAATGTTCTTGGGGTGCCAAATAAGTGCTGTGATTGGCCATTTGGTAGCACCTATATGGATTGTCAACCTACATTCAGGCTCTGTTTGGCAGTATACCTGGTATGTTTGCCCATATGTTTGCTCCCTCCCATTCATAATATCCAATACCTTATGAGTGATTTAACAATAAAACATAACTTTTAATAAACACAGTGTTTTAATAATGTATTAAAAGTTATGTTTTATTATTGAATCACTCGTAAGGTATTGGATATTATGGATGGGAGGGTGCAAACATATGGGTCATTTCTTGTTTTCTTCTTTTCTTTATAAAAGATAGACTACAAAGTGTGGTGGTAAATGGAACATTTTCTAATTATATCAGTGTTGTTAGTGGGGTACCGCAGGGCTCTGTACTGGGTCCCTTGCTTTCCAACTTGTTTATTAATGACCTGGAGGTGGGCATTGAAAGCACAGGTATGGGACCACAATCAAGAATGCTCGGGTCCTGGGGTATTCTGGATAAGGGATCTTTCTTTAATTTAGATCTTCATACCTAAAATATACTAGAAAATCGTGAAAACATTAAAGAAATCCCAATAGGCTGGTTTAGCCTGCAATAAGAATAAATTATATATTAGTTGGGAACATGTATAAGGTACTGTTTTATTATTACACAGAAAAAGGTAATCACTTATCACACAAATTTTTTTAATTTAAATCTAATTTTTGGCTATTCGAAGTAACCAAATTTATTTGAAATTCGAATTTTTTTAATTTTAATTCAATTTGAATTTTCACTTTCACATTTACTTAGGGCTTTTTCGACAGAAAATTGAGATTTATAAACAAAGGTGAAAAATTTGAAAATCCTGCAGACTATTTCTCTAACTTTGACACTTTGTAAATAGGCCGCCCATATCATGTAGGTTGCTGCTGGACTTGAATAGAGTCTGCGCTTCCCTTTTTCCATCTGCATTTCCTAGTTTGTAGTTCTAATTCCTGGTTTCTCACACTTGCTACTGTATTCCTAGCCTATTTTTGTTTTTTTCAATACCATCCTAAGGTTTATTGCTCTTGTTCTGTACTTATCTTTCCTCCTGTCTGTCCTGTGTTTGCATTTGTGGATTTGACCATTACCTGGCATCTGAGTGCCTCATCCTTGTTTGTACTGTGGCTCGGCTATATAAAACAACTCCTGGCCTCTTGTGTGTACTCTGCAGAAGGAGCTGGTGGCAATCAAGTAGCCAATTGGCTGTTTCTTGATCTGGCAGCTTCCTGCCCTTGATTGCTTCTTATGTTCAGGATTACTGTCATTGTTTCCAGCTCCCAAAGGGAGCTCCTGGCAACTGCAATTTGCAAGAGTGTTCAGCCTAAACTCAAAAGAGGATACTCTGTACCAATGCATGGTTACACATTATTCCAGGTCATCCACTTTACTCGATTCCAAATGTGTGGTGCTCCAAGTGATTGTTTATACAAGAACAAACCCTCAAATTGAATATGGCTAGACATGCCATAGAAATGCCATACTGAACTTCTGGTACATGCATAGCTCACCAGCTTGGAGTTTGTTAGGATTGGTGTGTCAGGCACTGCACATGCTCAGTGAGCTCTGGGCTGCTGTTGAGAAGCTAAGCATAGGGGTTGTTACAAATCATCAAGCAAAAAATTATGTTCACCTTTCAGAGAAGCTGAAGCTACAGGGCATTACATTCTGACAAAAATTCACTCGTTTCTGAGCTCACATGTACAGAGAAGTTTTAAAAAGACATTGGTGCCAGGACACCCGACAAGTTAAAAAAACAATGGTACCAGTGCCCCTACAAGTAAAAAAAAAACATTTGTGGTAAGGGCCAGGAGATACCTAATAAATTACATTGGTGGCCATTGGTCGGGGGGGTCAATGTAGAAAAGAGAATATAAGAACACAGGGGCATTCAGTGGAAGTTTTAAAGTTCAGCAGGTGTCCTTCATCTACTGTACCTCAGCAAGCGGTCTTCTTCTTTTTTCTCCGGCGCAGCGTCTTCATTCTTTTCCGGGGCGATTCTTTGTAGGTCTCCGCAACGGCTTCTTCATTCTTTTCTGATGTGGCTTCTTTGTTCTCTTTCATTGAGGCTTTTTCATTCTCTTCCAGCGTGGCTTCTTTGTTCTTTTCTAGCATGGCTTTTTCATTTTTTCAATCTTTCACATTATTATTTCCACTTGATCATGTTGAATTCAAAAGAGTTTTATTTGGAGATCCACGACTGGTAGAGCAGATACAACAACTCACAGGGTCACCCAGGAGCACAAAGACAAAGTAATCTTGTGCAGATCTTGACTGATGTTGACAGTTTCTATATAATTATGTAAAGTGGAAGATCAATTCCAAATTTTTGTTGTAGTAATTTATGTTTTGCACTAGTGATGTTTGAATCTGGGGCGTTTCAGAAATTTTTGTGAATTTGGGTGAATCTGGGGCATCTTGTTTTGGACTCGGGAATCAGTTTTTGGATGCTAATTTGCCCCAGGCAAATAAATTTGCCCATCACTATATACCACTTTAACAAGTTTGATTTGTCAATTTTATCTTACCCCAGTTTAATTCCTCTTTATGTTTTCCCTATAATAAACTTTTCTACATACCACAGTCTCCTTCTACAGATCTTTCCCAAAGCCATAACATGTAATAGATAGACAAGGTGAAGTAGACCTATTTTTCACATTGTATAATGGCCTTTAAAGGTTTTCAATAAAGAACATTTTAATTACAAGGAGAGTGGAAATATAGTGTGAGCTGCTTTCAATTTCAGGGACCCCAGGAGTTATGCACTGGTGAAATTGAGCTAATAAGGTTAGGAGTCCCTATGGGATTAATTACAGTCACTGATAGCTTTGCAATTCTTTCACGATGATCTTTGGATTAACCATATTGAAACAGTTCTCCTCAGTGAAGTCCATTTTGATTTCAGAACATCTTACATTCCTAACCAACATGCTACAAATGAGGGCTACTTACATTCTTCTCCATTTCAAGAGATACATTCATCATAGTGATACATTTATGAATAGGAACAATCATGTATCACATCAAACTAATGAAAATCTAAGGGAGCAGGAAAATGTCAACCAAAATAGAAAATCCATAAGCAAAGTATTTTTTTCTCTCTATTAGATGCATTTTATTATTCTCTTTCAAAAAGCAGCCATCTCTGAAACTAAAACATACAGTACTTTTAACAATTTGTTCATCAAACTACCATACCATAAATTACCATACATTGCACATTGATTAACTATGTAATACCTTAATATTTATCAGCAGTTCAAATATTATTTAAGGAACAATTATGTTATGCAGTAATAGTACATTTAACTGGATAAATGAAGACATACAACATAATTTTGCTTATTAGATGTCATCCAGTGATGTTGAAGGATATGTATGAAATATGAAGGGCTAAGTTATTAAAACGATTTTCTACTTTGATGGCTATGTACTGCCTAAAATGTTGTTTTTAAAGGATAAGACAGTTGCATAAATGGCTTTTATCAGAAACTTTAATAAAACTCTTTGGGGCAAATTCACTAAAGTGTGAAACGTCTAACGATAGCGCCAATTCCCCAGCGTGATGTCAATTCGCAACTTCGCCGATTCACTAACAGTGTCTCTGGCGAAAATTCGCTAGCGAAGTAGATAGACTTGCACAACTTTGCACCCTTATACCAGGCGAAGTTGCGCACTGACGAAGGGACTTAACTATGCTAATTCACTAAGTTGAACATTTTTCTGAATGTTACCTCTTACGCTAGACGTTACTTCGCCAGGTCAGACCTTCGTGAAGTTCATTACAATAGATAGGAGTTTGAAAAAAAAAAACTTGAATTTTTTTCTAAGTCCCAAAAAACGCTGGCGACTTTTACCTTTTGTAGGGTGATAATCTGAAAAATAGTGAAAAAATTTTTGGGGTTACCCTCCTTCCTCCCCTACATTTCCTAACATATGACAACACAACTATACAGTGGGCACATGTTAAGGGTAATAAGACAACTTTATTTTATTTATTAAAGGTTTCCTGGGCTTGTGTAGTGTAATGTAGTGGCTGTAACATACACCTCTATTATATGTATAAGTTTGCGCTGTATGCAAATTAGGCATCGCTAGCGTAACGGTACCATTCACCACCCTGAGAGCAAATTCGCATCTTAGTGAATTTGCGCAGTGCTGGCGAAAATTCGCCTGGCAAAGCTGTCACTAGCGCATTTTCATGCTTTAGTGAATTTGCTCCTTTGGGAGGTCAATCCCTTACCCCATTTAACTACAATAACCCATTGCAAATAATCAAGAATTGGATTATATTATTTTACTTGAGGACACTCTTTTCTAATTTTGTGTTAATTTTTGTTTCAGAAAGTGGTGAGACTCCTGCCGTATTCCATGGTCAAAACATTTTGCACAGCAGTCAAGAATGCAACAGATGGGTCTTCATCAATAGTCTGGTTCCTTATTCTGACTATAGCATTTACATAAATGCTTCTAATAGCAAAGGATTCATAACAAGTGATCCCATCCTGATAACAATGCCTCCTGCTGGTGAGTATTTTAATGTAAAATACCACAGTTGTACTGTAATTTTGTCAAATAAAGCATGAATACCTTTGTGTTTTGTAGGTTTTCTCATGCACATAGAATATAATAAAAGTATATGGACAATATCTAGTTGAACCATCACAAGTATTTTTATCTGTAGTTTAAAATTTTGAGAGGAAGCAGCCTCTGTTCAGTTCCAAACTCCTTTTATTCTACTCCATTTTGTTGAATCTATGCAGTGACTTCTACGAAGGTTGGCTGGTGCTCAGTGGGCCTTACAAAGAGCAAAATCTTCCATTTGAGTCATTTGCTATGGTGCTAGTATATTTATAATATGGATTAATATTTTAATAGGTATTGTTTATTTATTTTATAGGAGTATATTAAATGTAAGTCATAATGGCAATACTTCTAGAGCAGAATAAAAAGGGATATACTTGGCTGTAGAAGGACCAAGGTAAAAGAGGCGCAAAATACTTTAATTTGGCAGTAAATGCTGTATTTTACACTGCTGTAATTTAAAACAATACAATATTTCAACACTATTGGAAAATATATGTTCCATTATGATTAATACTGACACAAATAATTGGCATTCAATGAGCTACAATTTTTAACCTTTTAGTCTCTTTCCTTTTTTTTATATAAAAAAAAGTGTCCATTATTGGTGCATATTTGTTTAGTTGTCTTCACTAAATGAAAGCATGACAAGAAAATACAATTTTATGATATTTGGCCTAAATCTTCTTCCATAATTTATTTTTGCAACATTTTGGAAAATTTCCAAATGGAAAATAATTGACAGTAAATTATGTTTTTTATGCTTTACTTTCCCCAGCTATAAATGACAACTGTCCTGACGGAATTGCTGTTTATTACAATTAATAAACATTTCACTTTTATATTTTACAGCGTTCGGATAATTTAAGGGTATACACCATTAGTTAAATAGGTTCTAGTTCATGCTTTCTTTTACTTAATGATCTGCGTGTATAATATAATCATTTAGACAGAAGCTCAAGCAGAAAAGCATGGGATTCTGACATGAATATATCTTGTTAAGTAGAAATATATTATCACTCAGCTCTGGGAAAAAAATCTGTGCATTTTACGATTCCGATATGATCCATATCAAAATGAATTATTAATGAATCAGCAAGCTTTACCATGTTTGAGAAATGATTCTAATAAAGGAGAAACAAATTCAAAATGAGAAAAACACAATTCTGGTGAGCTAGGTTAAGTATGCACAAAAAGCACCCTTGGGGGACATCTTTACTGCAAATGGGGCAGATTTACTAAGAGTCGAATTAGAGAGTTAAAAAACCATCAAATTCAACCATTGAATTTTAACCCTTTGAATTCGATATTCGAATTAGAAGGGTTTTTAACAATATTCGATTAATTGAACGATCGAATAAAAAAACATGATCAATCGATAAATTTGTTCGAATCAAATGATTCGAACATTTTTAACCATTAAATCAATTTATTTTTATTCAATAAAAAAGACTTGCCAAAATCCTATTGGAGCTTCCCATAGGGATTTCTAGCAATTCGATAGGTTTAATCTAGCCGAATGGTCGAATGATCGAATAGATTTTCATTCAATCTATTTGAAATCATTCGATTCAATCAAATTTTTCAAATTCGATGGGCAAAAAAACTATTAGAAAATTCGAGTTCAAAATTTCGAATCATTCCCACGAATTTAGTAAATCTGTCCTCATGTTTTTGCATAATAAAATAGAGGGTTAAATTACAAAGTATGGGGGTTAATTACTAAAACTCAAGTTTATCTCAGTTTTTTATTAAAACAAAGTTGACTAAACTCCCATCCACAAATTGAACTCATTTATCAATAATTATTCTCCAAAAAGTGTAGCAATGAAACGTTGCAACAAAATCAAACATCTATTTGAATCATGCGATTGTGCTCTAAAAACTCAGCTTTATCAAATTGTTTCTGTGAAAAGTTTACTGTATATCAGATGAAACCCTGACTTTATCAGTTTATCCTGCTCAGATCACAATGTCAAAAAATAACTTCAGGGATATCTGCCATTAACTTCTACATGACCTTAACATGTTTGAGATGGAGTGTTTTCATATTTGGATTTTTAGCAGCTTTAGTATATAATAAATATCTAAAAATTTGCATTTTTTTTCCTCAAAAAAAATTCAGTTTTCTTCTCAAAAATATAAATTTGAGGTTTAAGAAATGGACCCTTAAGAATTTATTAGGAGTTTGTGATTGCCAGCTGTGATATTATTGTAAACTTATTAAACAATTTTACTTTTAGCCAGTGTAGAGAGAGGTTTAACATAAACCAAGTATGACAAAAATATTGCTCAAACTGTGAATGGTTAAATCTTCTATATATTAATTTATAATTATGAAATGTTTGATAGTCAAAGAATCACAAAAGGTGTGTATACTTTGCCTTTTTAATGGAAATTGTAGCGTTTTATTTTGGCCTGCATGGAATTCGGCTTTTGTTAATACAGTAAGTGGTTGACATTGGTGATGTCCCTTAATTTTCAGAAATCTAATTGGCTCTTTTATCAGTCAACCCTGTATGGATTGGCAATTGAGGAGAAAGGGTGAGTCATGATTGTGCATGTAGTTAAATAATAGAACCACAAGTTGAAGGAATTGTAGCATCATAATCAGCACATGCAGGAGAACAAATGAGGACAGAGTCAGAAGCCATAGAAAGAAGGAAGTTTTTCAGGTTACACAAGTTCAAAACAAAGGCATTCTACAGTATGAAACATTAAATATGCTTAATTTTTCCTCAAGTCTTATTAGTTTCTGCTGAACTCTTCTGAATAAACAGAAAAGGAACATGAAGTTTAGAATCAGTGCCAAACTCTGTGTAGATGGAATACATTAGGTGGACCCTTGTGTTGAATATTCTCATTTTACAAGATCTCCTATTGTACATTACTGTAGGACATGAAACATGATTACATGCATTTCAATGAGAGATACAATGCTGTTTTACTTAAATATAATTCAGCTGTAGTAATGATCGAATCTATCCTGTAGCACTTTGCCGAAAAATTTGATAATCTGCCAAAAAAGTTAACCAAGTGTCAAACAATTTGTGAAGCATTTTTGATGCACAACATTTTTGTAGCAAACTACATTAGAGTTTATGAGCATTTTTGTCATGGCTCCTTGTGGCAATAAACAATAAAAAAGTGTTTTTTTTTACTTTTAAGCCTTGTTGATTGTGTTGAGGAAATCTGGCATGTTATGCTTTCTGTCAAAGTACACAAACTAGTGTTAAAATTTGCTGAATTGCATTGGGGGCAATAGAAAGGCAAAATCAATTTCTAAGAAATATGTCTGTGATGTTTTACATTACAATTTATCGATTGATCATGTTTTTTTATTCGATCGTTCAATTAATCGAATATTGTTAAAAATCCTTCTAATTCGAATATCAAATTCAAAGGGTTAAAATTCAATGGTTGAATTTGATGGTTTTTTAACTCTCTAATTCGACTCTTAGTAAATCTGCCCCATTTGCAGTAAAGATGTCCCCCAAGGGTGCTTTTTGTGCATACTTAACCTAGCTCACCAGAATTGTGTTTTTCTCATTTTGAATTTGTTTCTCCTTTATTAGAATCATTTCTCAAACATGGTAAAGCTTGCTGATTCATTAATAATTCATTTGGATATGGATCATATCGGAATCGTAAAATGCACAGATTTTTTTCTCAGAGCTGAGTGATAATATATTTCTACTTAACAAGATATATTCATGTCAGCACTATGTTGGTGCAAAAACTATCATCAATAGTTCATATATTACTACTAGCTTACAAACACAGCCAAAACTCATAATAAATGAACTGTCACGATCCATACCCAAAATCTAGAACCAATGCTAGGCTTCCTGGTCTCGGCTCTTGCTTCTGCCTATAAAAGCCACCTTGGGAGGAGCCCTTGGCTAATTGGATGCCGCCAGGTCTTATTTAGCCAAGCTAAGAGTTCTGGACAAGCAGAGGGGCATGCTCATTAGCAAATTCTTTTTGGGCAGAAGATCACGGTTCAAGGAGCAGGTAGAAAATGTCCTAGGAAACCAGCATTAGGAAGAGGCAGAGCAGCATGGCGGGCGTCCCCTCTGAAGGTGCAGCAGGTGTCCCGGCCAGCTCACTAGACCACCAGGGTGAGTTTTCCTCACATCAACAACCAATGTATAAAATCTGGGTGCTTAATCTCCCACAGTAAAATTAATAAACCATATATTTATGTGTTTGTCCTTATATAGAAAGTGGGACAGCTCAGATCTCATTGGTTGATATGAAAGGAGAAGGATAAAATGATGTATGTGTTTGTCACATTCACCTCTTTTCATTGCACCTTTTCATTGCATCTTTTTTTGTCATGCAAAGCGAAACAAGTGCTGTACTTTAATATATTACAATACTGACTACATAATGTACACACAGACAGGCACAATATACAGTAAACACTTTTAGCAACACTACTGTACTTGTAAAACACTTTCTGGATCCATTGTCCAAAATGTGCCTCTGCTCCTATTCTTTCAATGTGCTTCCCATCTCCATTTTCATTCTGCTCCTCCATCTCCATTTTCATTCACACATTGCTTCTCACAATGTTCCACTGTTTCCTTCTCTGCCCTCCATGGTCGATTATTTTCAAAACCTTCAGAAAGACAGGTGACATAACCTATATTTTATCACTTAAGTGAATGAAGAAATTGTATGGTCGGCCTGAGCAATAGTGTTTCTGGTCCTACTCATTCATAGGTAACAATATTTAAAAGAAAGTGTCCCCTTATGATCACCTTGTTACTCTGAAGTTCCCCAAATGTAAAAAATAAAAAAGGAACCAGAACTTCACAACTGCAAGCCTACTAGTATTAGAAAGCAAAAGTTATTGTTATTATTTTATATTTCTATTATATTTCTTATTGCTTGCAGTGCTGTTTGCACAGAGTCGGTGTTAGTGAATTTGCGAAGTTGCAAAATGACTTCACGCTGGCGAATTAGCGCTAGCGTTAGATGCTTCGCGCTTTCCCCCTAAGAGATTCCAGAATTTTAAATTGATATACCTGCATCAATCTACCTAAAACATAAGATGGGGGGATGCTTATGCTCATTGGTTATTTATTCACCATGATTTACCTTATATTAGTAATTTAATTTTAATCAATATATCTTTCTATTAATATAGTCCATAGATCTATTAATAACTTTTTATGGAAGGCAATTTATCCAACATTTCTATGCACCACACATCACCAACTTAATCTCAACCCCAAACTAACCTCTTAGGGTCCACCTACCATACAAGAATGCATAGATTAACATATCTGCATTTGCAGTCCTGATATAAACCAAACAATGCTTCTTTTTGTAGTCCCAGCAATAAACCTTAACGAAGAATGTATCTGTATATGAATACTGTGAATGTATGCTTCAGATTCCCTAATACTACTATTTTATGGAAATATTTTAGTTATAAGCACTGATGAGACGGAAGAAATGATAGAAAGCGTCTTGTGGGCAGGATTGCTTTCTTGATTATTATACAAAACATATCCCAACTTTGATTAGTTTTTCAGTATATATTTAAAGGTTGGCGGTGATTGTTCCTATAATTATTTTTACATTCGAATGTATAATTTAATGTCTAGCAATCCACAGTACACCTTTTCATTATATTCAACAAGACTTGAAAGGCTAAACTATAATACTAGTGTTTTATTCTCCCAGAAGTTTATGAAACTCTGTAGTATATTCAATATTCATGTAATCAAACTTAAATTAAGTAGGTGTAATATTAATGGCACCCCATCTTCCATATCTGCCAAAACATCTCCCCATTAATGCCTGTACACATAAGCATGACAAATTATTAGTGAACACCAGTGCACTAAGGCTCATGCACAGATGTACTAATATAGGATATGCTGGGAATCAAGGTATGGATATGGGGGATAATCAACTGCCTGTTGAGCAACAGTCTCTGCAGAGCTCCCACTGGCAGTTATCTTGTTCCAGGCCTAGTCTTCACTTGGTGGCCCTCAATCTGCTGTACCTTCCATAAGTGCTCTTATTAATTTCCATTCTTCTCAAATGACATGAATATTTTATTTTCATTGCTTTCCCATTGATTACATACAGTATACAATTTGGACCATATTAAAAATTCAATGAATCGGTGTTCAATTAAACATTTACCATACCTATAAACTGAAGTTGTTAATAAATAGCACTGGTCTTTCATATGTTTGGGTTCATCTACAGCCATAGTTTACAAATTTCAACTCATGATGAACCAAAATTCACCCGGGGGTGTTTGTTCTTTCAAGGTGAACCAACTTTTGTAAATGTACTTGTGCTGTATGAACTGTTACTTCATTCTTCATGGGGTGAAATGTTGCTGTGTGACCCTAAATTGTTTATTTGTAAAAAAAAAATCTATTTTAAAAAACTTTAATATTTACCTTTTTGTTTAAAATCATGGCAAAACTCAAAAACCTTGATTTTGTGAGTTTATAAACTCAAAACTCAAATTATATCTGTAGCAAATATTTACATGAAATCTGTTCCGTAGGCATATTTTTTTTGTTCTTTGTAAAATAACGATTAGTTCTACTGTTATAAGCACTTCTAATAATAGCCAAAAATGGCAAATTAATAAATATAAGAAAAGGAAAAAAACAACAGGATACATAAAGATATAACAATGCATATTGTTTGTAAAAGAAAAAGAAAGAAATAATTGCAAGGGAGCTTCTGACGAATGTAGGCAACAGAATGTTGAAGCATTGTATTTCTTTTGCAATTTTCCACCCGTCGTCATGTAATGATACAGCCAAGATCACTAGAGATGAAAATCTGGTGAGAAATGTTTACTAGCTCTCTGCAACAATATTCAGTGAAAAGTCTGAATTATTTGTTGGCACAACTCAATTTCAGCTCTGATCCTTGTATTAAACTTTCAAAGAAGAGATACCAGAATGACCCAGTTTATCATGAGCACACATCCTTAAACCTATTTATTGTATGTGTATTCATAGATTGCATGGTATCTGCATCATTCAAGTGTACTTGTTATGGCTGCATTGTGCAGTGTCTCATTTCTCATTGTGTTCTTCATTCTACATTGATAGAACAGAATGGTGTAGGCATCTAGTCAGTAAGATATAGAATTGACTCAGCTGTTACTCAAAGGAATTGTGTGTGGATAATAATTCATACAAGCTAGAGATACAAAATAAATAACACGAAATACATTGACTTCAAACACAGTATATGTCAGAAGCTCATTTCCTTCTTTCTCCTGGGAACCTACACTGAGGGTCTCCATCACTCGCTAAACACTTTCCATGAAGTGCAAATCTATTCCACTATCAATACAAATTAAAAGAAAATGTAGTTTAAATTGGAAAAACACCTTTGGTTTATTGGACATTGTTATTAATTGGTAAATAATATGTAAGTAGGAAAAACATCCATAATCATTTAAAAGGAATACACATTTGTGGCTGTGGAAGCACTGTGTGTGGCTTATCCAATGGAATTAATCTATTGTTATATTTAGTGGGGTCCTATGTGGGTGGAATGGATATCTATTGGTAGCTTTATTATTTTTGCACTCAACTAACACTCAATGAATTTAATGGTTAAACACACTTTTAAATCAGTGCTGTCATGACACTGGAAGCATAAATTTCAGAACCTTCTTTCTACCATCATTGTCCCTTAAATGTAACAAATATAGGTAATGGACGAAAATTCGCCAGCGTCCGTTTTTTCAACGCCGGCAATCGGCACCCACATCCAAAACGAGACGGCGAATTTTTGTCCAGGCGAAATTTTTCTGCCATTTCACAATTTATTTGCCTGCGGCGAACCGCTGGAATTCACAGCGAATTCACCTCGGGCGAATAAATTGCCCATCACTAGTAGGAATGAGACAATCCAATAATTGTTTAATGCAGCACAGAGATCTCTTCCAAATATAGCAGTACCCTTATTTGCAATGTAAAAGTCACATTTTGCAGTATTTGATTCAAATTGTACAGTCAATGGCAAGCAACCAAGCACAGGGATTGGATCCTTTACATAACTAACTAGTCTCAGGGCAGGTGCAACAAGTGTATCTTTTGCAAAGTATTTCAAGAAAATATCCTTTGGTAGTATAGAAACAGCTGAAGCATCAGGTTAATGTAGTGTCCCTTGTTATCAGAAGCAGCATTAACATTGACAGTGCATATAAACTTGTCTGGAATTAATGTACCAGCTTTATCCATACTGAATACTGTAACATTTGTAGTAGTGAGTTCACACCTTTAGCAGAACTATGGCAGACATTAGCAAAGTGACCTACCTTTGAGCATTTGTGGCACTGTACAGCTTTTGCAGGACATGTAGCATAGTTTGCAGTGTGTTGAACCACAACAGCAGCAGTCATTTCTATTTGTATTTGCTGCACGGTTTTGCAGTGAATCCCTTTCCTTAATACTGTATTTTGTCTGTGACTGTGCATTATCAGGCCACAGAACTGGATTCACAGTCTGTACATTCCCAGCAGTTCCCTGACTGAGAGTTTTAGGCTTTGTCACTGCTGTTTAAATTTGGCTAGCAACTGGAATAGCCTTTACAAGGGTTAAATCCTGCTCTAGGAGCAGTGTCTCTCTAATGCAATGTGAGTTTGTTTTTTCCACTATTTTGTCTCTTAGCATTTCATCTGTTAGATTCCCAAACTCACAGGTAACAATCAGTTCTCTCAAAGCTGCTACAAATTGTTCTGTGGATTCACCATTACACTGGCAGAATTTATATCTTTCAGCAACCACATTAACTCTTGGCACAAAAAAGTTCTTTAAAGCAGTAAGAGCAGTTTCATAAGTTTCATCAGGTGATGGTATTGTTTAGAATATACGCTGTCCCTCTGCTCCCAGGCAGTGAATAAGTAAAGCACAATTTCTATCAGCAGAAATCTCCCCTAGGTCAGCGGCAATAATGTAATTTTCAAACATACAGATCCAAGCAGTAAAAGGTATGGTAGGCTCACCAGGGCTTGGAAGAAAAGAGGTAGAAGAGACATTTCGTCGCCAATATTTTGTGTTTTAATAGGATGAGCAGAGTATAACAGGGCTTTATTAGCAGGTTCATGCAGCCATTACACAACAGTAACATACACTCCATCCTTCTTAAACAGTATAGACAGTACTGTTTATACACAGCATAATTCATGTGCACAGTGACCTCTGAAGGCCATTTGTATAAACACCACACATCCCATACATTCCAACCTATTCTAACTGAAAATGCTATAAAGATATAACTTGTCTCTGTATTGTATACCTTTAATTCTGTACCCCCCCCCACTCCTTCCCTCATACCTTATGTACCCTACCCCTAAGAAAAAACTGATAAATAAAACCTGTTCATAAAAATACAGGTATGGGACCAACTATTTGCCATATGAATTTTGTGAGCACCAGCAGTTTGGCATAATTTAGCTATTGGTATAGGTTGAGATGCATCTCAGTGAGACTGATTTAATAAGCAATGACTATATGTTATGGAAGATACTGAATGTGTTCAGATTGTTTAAACATTTTCTTGACATTTAATATCTGCATTGTGACCAGAATTTATTTACATGAACCCATTGTAATCAGTTTCAATTTCATGTTTATGAACAACATTTTATATCAATCCACAAAGCTTTCACTTTTGTCTTCCAAATGTTTTTCCCTGATGATAAGACATGTTCTACCATTACATGCAATTTCATATTTAGCAGCTGTGTGGGGCTTTTGAAGCAGAAAAAAACAGATATTTAGAAGTGAAATCATGCACAATATACATCCGCTGTTTGCTTTGTTTGCTCTGAAATGCTACATTTAAATGTAATGTACCATACCAGCCAGGTTTATCGTCATGAAGAATAAAATAGATAGCTATAGGTAAGATCACAGCCTTGCATTATGTTAACCCTGTTAGCCTTGTGGTAATACCATGTACAATGTAGAACTGAAGTAGTTCAGTGGTGATAACATTAAATTAAATGGTCCATGTTAACTGCTGCTGATCCCGAGGAGAAGTTTTTTTCAGTCCTACCCAGCATATGTTCACCATGGTTTTCTCTGCTCTAATTCATCCACATTATCTTTTTTTCATTTTCCCCAACAGCTCCAGATGGTGTGCTGCCCCCAAGGCTTTCATCTGCCACTCCGACCAGTCTTCAGGTTGTCTGGTCTACACCAGCTCGTAACAATGCTCCTGGCATGCCCAACTACCGACTCCAGATGAGGTCTCTGAATCCTACCAATGAAATTATAGAGTAAGCAAAGCAGAGCAATTTCTTCTCTACTTCATGTGTAGCTCATTCATATTGTTCAATTTTAATAATTTAGCTGACATGCCTAAGTTCTTATTTTATGCAGGTTATATTCCGGTCCCAGTACCTCTGTCATTTACTTGATTAATGATCTCCAGCCATTTACACCTTATGATCTAAGGATCACCGCATCTAATACATATGGAGAAACCAAGAGCAACTGGACAACTATGTTTACCAAAGAAGATAGTAAGTTCATGTTTAAGGTCAATTATTTTGGTAAATCACAATAAGTATCATTTATTTATATGGTCTAGACCAGGAGTGCCCACACTTTACTAATGGGAGGTCTACTTTTAGTGATGTTGTCTAATTATGATCTACATCCATAATAGCATTGTTAGCATTCTGTTTCATGGAAACTATTACTTCACTATTAGCCAATTAACCTGCCTGTATAGTTTTGGAGTATTGAAGGAAAAACTGTGCTAACATAGAAACTCCTTGCAACTTATGCTCAGGTCGGAATTAAACTCAGGATAACAGTGTTGGTACTGTGGTATAGTGGTACAGGGGTAACTTAAAGGGATTCTGTCATGATTTTTATGGTGTAGTTTTTATTTATTTATTTATACATTGTGTTTTTTTTGCTGTAATATTGGTGTGTAGGTGCCATCTCTGGTCCTTTTGCCTGGTCATGTGCTTTCAGAAAGAACCAGTGCTGCTTGATGGAACTCCTTTCAGATAAGCTATTGTTTCTCCAACTCAATGTAACTGGATGAGTCACAGTGGGACTTGGATTTTTACTTTTAAGTGCTATTCTCATATGTACCAGGGAGCTGATATCTTGTGCCAGGGAGCTATTATCCTGTAAACTTTTCATTGTTCTATGGAAATGTGGCTGGGTGAGGGGGAAGGGATGTAGGTGATATCACTCCAACTTGCAGTGGAGCAGTAATGAATGAATGATGTTTATCAAAGTACAAGTCACATGACTGAGGGCACCTGGAAAACTAGCCCCATGTCAGATGTAAAAACTATATATAAAAGAAATTTGCTTGGAATGGGTTTCATTACAGAAGTCAGCTGGAACAGCACTATTGACTGATGCATTTTGGAAATGCCAGTATTTATTGTGTTTGTATTGTAGCTTAAGTTGTTTTCAGTCCTTTTCCAACAAGGAACTCTCAACAGTTTGTATGCTTTCTGTCCCTTGAAGTCCTAATAATGAACTAACCGGGAAAATCTAATTAAAATGGCCATTGCGTTAGTGTGCTTGTGTTATAGAAACTATAACGTAAATTTCACTAATGAAGGGTGTGGCAAGATTAGATATTATCTCCTATACTTCAGACATTATAAACAAACAATTGCCTTTTATACCTAAGGGTTCATTTATCTACCAAAATGCAATACTAAGAATGTGGCTTTTCAGAGGAGAGGCACATAGGAATAACCCCCTGCTGCCCCCTATGATTAACTTAAGTGCCAATGGGTGATGTGTGCAAATGCATGTACTGATGTAAAGTGCAGAGTGCAACAAGACTCCAGACAAAAGTATTTAGTACTAAGGCTATGGTTTTTTTTTACCCCTTGGTGCTATAGCACTTGCTTCCAGATCTTTGTGAATTCTTTAATATACAGTGTCTCAGAAGGAAGAAAATCCCATTCACTTCAATGCATTTGGTGAGAAAAAGTTTGATTAAAAAATGCCCTCTGACTTACAATGGGAGTGAGAAAAATAATCACCCATAGACTCTAAAATAAATTGATGCTGCCTATAGATGTTTTAATGCATTTTAACAAAATTTTCAGCAGTTTCATTAATTATTTGGTAAAGCAAAATGGGGCATATGCCTACTTAAGGTGACTTACTTTATAAAGGGATTCAGCAGTATTACTTTCCCCTGGAAGTATGGCTCTTAACATTGAGTACTCTCTAAGCTCATGCCATATTATTTTTATCTTAAAAGTGGTTTTCCCCCTAGAAGCTGGCTGTTCTGCATTGCCCAGCCAACAAATGTCAAATCCATCTCGTTTTAGAACTTTTTTTTACTTTATTTTATTACAAATAAAGTTTAACTTTCAAGCTATCATTCAGGTGATTTTTATAGGCAATTTCTGTGTGCTCTAGGGAAAACAGGGAGTAGACTATTAGATATGGACTGTAAAACAAGTTTATACAACAAGGACACACACAAAGTTTATGTTTCAATGAAAAAATTGTATTTTACAAAAAAATGTACTCAGCTGATATTTTTTTTATCAGATTTTTATCATGTATGGCATGAACAACTCTTGTTAAGAACTATGAAGTAATAGTTATAAATGAGTTATCTACAGTAGGAATGATTTGTCTGAAGTGTGTCTCTGTATTACATTGGAGTTTTTAAATTGTGCACTCTCAGTACAGCCTAGAGCAGGGATCCCCATAATGTTCAACATTCAAATGTAAAAAGAGTTGGGAGAGCAACACAAGCATGATAAATGTTCCTGGAGTGACAAATAAGGGATGTTATTGGCTATATAGTAGTCCCTATATGAACTGGCAGTCTACAGGAGGTTCTGTTTGACAGTACACCTTGTTGTTATACAACCAAAACATGTCTCCAAACCAGGAATTAAAAAATGAACACCTGCTTTGAGGCCACTGAGAGCAACATCTGATGGGTTGGTGATAACATTTTGCTCACAAGCCACTGACTAGGGATCACTACTACTATGTTGAATATTGGTTGAAAGGTGCTGCAAATGTGGTGTATGGAAATTAACGGTGTGTTTGAATTGATTCTGTTGTGATTTTTAGTTGTAGTTTTTATTTCTAATTTACACTGCAAGTAATTCTCTCTACCATATAAAACTTAATTCCTGAACTAACAAGTGTATTTTGTTTTATTTGTAATATTGGTGTGTAGTTGACACCTCAGGTCATTTTCCCTGGTCAAGTGCTTTCAGAAAGAGCCAGCACTTCAGGATGGAACTGCTTTCCGGCAGCCTATTGTTTCGTTTCTTGTGTTATGGAGTTGTTATCTAGTTACCTTCTCATTGTTCTGCTGTTGGGCAACTGGGGTGGAAGGGAGTGGGTGATATCACTCCAACTTGCAGTACTGCAGTAAAGAGTGACTAAAGTTTATCAGAGCACAAGTCACATGACTGTGGGCACCTGGGAAACTGGAAATCTGTCTAGCCCCATGTCATATTTCAAAATTAAATATAGAAAAATATATTTGCTCTTTTGAAAAATTGATTTCAGTGCAGAATTCTGCTGGAGCAGCACTATTAACTCATGTGAAAAAATATTTTTTTCCCATCACACTTATACTTAGTATTTGGATGTTCATAGGATGCCCACTTAAACTGCAGAATGCAGTTCACTCTCAGGTAATACTCTAAAGCTACACTCCTGGGTTGAAACACTGCAAGCTACAATATATAGGAACTGTATCATCACCAAAAAAAGTCTAACTGTGTATTTTACTCATATGCACCAATAAAGTCAACTCTGTAGTCTGTAGTTGTTTTCAATATTATGTGCAAGAGCAAAGTGTTTACCCCTCACTTATTTAAACTGAACCTGCATCTAAAGCCCATCTGATATTAAACCTGCCAGATTAAAAAAGTATGTTTGGCAAATTGGGAGAAATTGAGGGCAGGAGGGCAAAAGTAAATAAATGCATGCGGCTGTAGACAGATCATCAGAAAAATATTTATTGCCGTTTTCCCCTTCAGTCCAAGTACAGACTTCTAAAGTAGTTGAGCAAAATAGCTTTCCATAAAAGATAATTTAATTTGCAGAAATGAAGCAATCTTCTTTTATTAATGATGGAATGCAGCGTTCCTGGAATATGAATGAAAGATCTTTCCAGTGGAAAGGGAGAGGCGAAGGCACCGCTCGCTTATCAATAATTAGTTCTACAAACAATTACTTGCAAGTCAAAAAGAATCGTGTTGTTCCTTTCATCACGCGCACCTTAACCTGTGTAGCTGTCAAACTGCCTTCTCCCCTCCAGTGACAGCCACAGTGACAACATGTTATATTCCACATTGATTTTACAGTTAAGGGCTTGATTGTGATATATAGGGATTTTAAGAATTCAGCTGAGAGGCTGACTTTTGCCTTTTATCATTCCATTAAAATTTTATAACCATCTTTTTCATGTCATTTCATCCATGAATTCTTACTTTAGAAAGTGATAGCTCCAGCTGCGAACATAACTTTTCTCTTGTTCAAAGCTTTCCATTGTATTAGCCAACTACCTTAATTATAGTTATCACTCATGTTTTACATAATTGTGGTGACCCTTTCAGACAAGCGGTATCATGCAGCGGGCGATGTATGTGAAATTAGATGACTTCACTTGTCATTTAAAAATAAAAAAAACTCTAAATGAAACAATTGAATATTTCAATATTTAACCCAATGGTTTGTATAAATGGTGCAAAAACATGTAAGCAAATAAATACATTTTTGAACACTAATTGTTATTGTGATATTCTTAGCAACTGTTCAAACTACTTTGTTTTTGGGTTAGTATATTTCCTATTCTTGCTTTCCAAAATTCCATGGGATATAGTGGGAAAACTGTGGCAATGTACAGGGGTAATGACCCAAAGCAACCAATCAATGACTGGCTTTTTCTAGAGAACTGCAGTCTGAACAATATTTGAAACAGAGTCAAACAGGCTGATGGGACACAGTAAGGCCCTTCCTACCCAAACCCAATCCTCCCCCATTTTCCCAACTGATGTCCTCGATCTTTCAATCCGGACCCAATTCTGGCCTCTGCAATCGCTCCCCCGCTGACCTCCTTCCACAATCCAGACCCAATCCTGGCCTTATCTGTTGATTGGCAGCTGAAGTTAATTCCAGACCTGCTTTGCAAATTCTGCTATATGCAACATGAACCAATGGAAAGCAGCTTGATTATTTTAGAGTCTATCTACTTATAGTCAGAAATTATTTGCAAAAGGATAACCAATAAATTGCAGAGCATTATAATGTATGTATGTACAGTTCATATCTTAGTTGGGTACTATTTTATTATTACAGAGAAACAAGAAATCATTTCTAAAATTGTGGATTATTTGGATAAAATGGGGTCTATGGGAGATGGCCTTGGAGCTTTCTGGATAACGGATCCCATAGCTGTATATTTTTTATTTTATAGCAATAAATTAATCAAACAAACTGGGGGTAATTACAATAATACATTCAAACAAATACAAAGTACAGTTACAATAAATAGTAACTAAATTTGCGTAGGAACATAACACATAGTAACTAATCAGCATATTTTACTGGTCACCTTTTAAAAGAAAACATCTTATTGGGTCCTATGGGTTACTGCTCCTGGGCAAAAATAGTTCCTTTTATTACATATAGGGGTAAGAGCTTAGTATCCAAGAGACAAAAATGATGGAGTTCCCTGCCCTGTGGAGCTTACACACAAAATGGGAGTGTAACTTAAGGACACAGATAAGAGGATATAAAGTGCTGCAGGCTACAATGGGTGTTACTTCGCAGTTCAGGTATTATGTGAGTAGTCTTTACTATTAGTGTACTATTTTTGCATTTCAATATCATGTAATGATGCTCTTCAGCACGTGAATAGGGCCAACAGCCAACCTGGCCTTAGAAATGCTCAACTACTATACTTCATGTGGCTTGCTCAGTAAACCAACATAATGAACAATGAACTGCTGCTATTTTGCTCTTGTGTATCCTACGAACATCAACTGACACCCCAGTAAGCATGCTAGTCAATCAGAATGCCTGGTGCTCCACCAGGAGCAGCCACCCTACACTACCAAAGAATATGCAGTGTGTTCTTGAGATGTCTAGTGTGCAAAACTGCTCTTGAGAGTAAGAGCAACAGCAACTAAATAATATCCCAAGTCAGATGCAAACAAGGTAGAAATGACTACTCTGGGTTTTATGGGTACCACTGCAGTCCAAATGCTTTGACAGTCAACTTTTGATGAGTCATGCAGAAATCTGACAGAACTTCCTAATACAAGCAATTCTACAGTTAGATACTAACAGAACTATTTAGAGCAGCAATTGCCTGATTTCTTCTTCTGTGTCCAAAAACTTTGTCTATATAAATCCAAAGAAGACCGCTGCAAAATAAGTGGCAACGTTTCGGACCCGAAACGTTGCCACTTATTGTCTACTTTTGAGCCAATAAACCACTTTTTCACCAATTTAAACATTGAATCGGAGTGCAGCGGTCTTCTTTGGATTTATATGGAAATACTGTGACTCTGAGCAGGGAGTCTAACTGACTGCACAGCACCTGATACCCGAGAAGGTCATTAGTAACAGGTGAGCACTCTACTCTCGTGTGCAAAAACTTTGTCTAGGCCCCTTCTTAATCCATAGCAAGGTTATAGGAAATCTTGCTTTAAATCACATTTAGTCTCCATTGCCACTGTTTGTTTGCTCCACCATTTGGGAACCACTGAATGTGTCAAGAATGGAAGAACGCCTCTCTTTTTATCTAGTGGATTTCTCCACAAATGTCCATGACAAATAAGTTAATTTCCTTAAGAAGCTTCTCCATGTCATTTGGATGACATCCACTATACTTGACTAAAGCTGATGTTATGATCAACATTTTTTATCTGTGGCATTTTATGGGAAAAGCTTCAACGGCTCACATATTGCTTCACTCTATAGACAGATATGAAGCAAAGCAAGTAATTACCCCAAAACATTGTTATTTGTGTTATTGCTATTGCATTCTCAAACCCATATAGCCTGCATTAAGTAATACCTTTACACATAATGCAAAGCAGTCTAGAACAGTTACTGGTGTTTTGTTCCGGCAACCATCCCCAAATAGCAGGCACAAGCTTAAAGATGCAAATATGGGAAACATAGTATAATCTTTGGGTAAATGGAACAGTTTCTGCCAAGTCCAGAAAGCCATTAAGGACTGCAAGGAGATGGAGGGACAGGACCATTACAGGGCTAGGGAAGTGGGCTTGGAGGTTGGAAGTAGCAAGGGGTTGTGGGGAGTGTAGTCAAGCATGAGATTGGCTGGGGGGTGCAGGAGGGGATAAGAGGGAAAGGCAGTTAAGGATCTGTGCCATTTTAACTTTACAGTAACCACCCCTAGAGGAAGAGTTTGGTCATAGCTATGGGGGTAGGAAGATAGATAGATAGATAGAAATACCTGCCTATCAAATATCTTTTTGATATGAATTTGATGCCTTTGTCATATTTTATACCCATGACATTTGCCATCAAAAAGAAAAGCTATTTTAAACAATTACAAAAATTCAAGTGTATCTCCTTTTTTCTAAAAGCATACAATAAAATCTAATGCTTGCGCACACACACACAAAAAAATCTCGTAAATGTCAAAAATTGCTCTGGGCTAAAATGAGGGCTATAGTATTTTCTTGATCTGCTGTAACAATTTCTACTTATCAGGATGTGGTTTATAAGAATGCTAAATGTTCTGGAATTACAGCTGTTACACTGATCAGTGATCGAGGCAGACTTGTGTTATTGCACCGTGTTCCTGCTTGTACCTAGAGAGCAGTAAAGCCTCAATATAATAAAAGGCACCTGCATTTTAAATGAAATTTCAATTGAAAAACTTAACAGCCCTTCAAATTGCAGAATTTAACGCAGCCCAGTAAAGCTTAAATAACACTTTGCCTCTGCAGACTGAGGGTTTTGTATTCAAGGTGACTTGATTGTGTCGCATGGCGAAATTATTTACAATTAAGGATTTTCTCTGGAGGGCCACCGAGCATTTTGCTGTTCCACAACACCTATGCAGGCATATGGCCGCTCTTTTTCAGTATTCATAGAGCCTCCTGAACCTTTATGGTAATGGAATCAGTTAGAGTGTTGAGTGGAGCAAGCATAAAAACCTGTTAACCCAAAGGTCAGCTCTGTGCATTGTTTATTTATCAGCGGGTGAAAGAGCTAAATCGGCAGCTTCTGTCACAGTCACTATAAAATATCACCTACAATATTAACAGGGAGTAAATAAATTGCAAATCATGGAACAGAATTACAAACATAATCAGTTGGATAATATATATATATATATATTATTATTTTTAACTCATTTTAAAACTTAACTGTCATCAAAGTATATGTGCAGTTTATTTAAAAGACGCGTTGAGTGGAGAGAATGAAAGAAAGAAAGAGGAAGAGGAAGTTGGGCTTTCAAAAAAGACACTTTTGCTTCTAAGACCTGTAGGTCCTGTGAATGTGGATATATATATATATATATATATTTATATATATATATATATATATATCTTACAAGGCCAGCAACATTGGGATTTTCAGCAAAAGAAAAATACTGTACCAGTATGGGACCTCTTGTCTAGAATGCTCGGGACCTGGGGCTTTCCATATAAAGCATATTTCCGTAATTTGGATCTTCATCATATCAGATTTATCAATGGTCAAAGTGAAAATTCTACTTAAAAAATTTTGAAGTAATTTTTGGGTACTTCGACTATCTAATAGGCCAAATTCAATTTGAATTGAAAAAATTTGACTATTCAAATATTGAAGTACTGTATCTTTAAAAATTTAGACGTCGACTATCTTAAACCTGCTGAATTGCTGTTTTAGTCTATTGGGGACTACCTATAACCTATATGGAGTCTTTTGGTTAAGTAATTTTGGGGGAAAATCCTTCAAATCTTTCAATCGAATGTGCTAATCATTCCATTTGAACGATTTGAATTCAAATGAAAATGGACCTGTTCAATGGACAAATGGTGCAAGCTACTGTATTCATTATTACAGTGAAAATTTTGAATAATTTTTAAAAATGTGGATTATTTAGATAATATGGATTCTATGGGAGATGGCCTTTCTGTCAGTTGGAGCTTTCTTTATAACGGGTGTCCAGATAATGGATTCCATATTTGTATTCATGTGAGTAGGTCCACTCTGGGGCTTTGTGTTATTGTTTTGGATTTGTTTGCTAGTAATTGTCCGAGGTTTGCATCATTATCAGTGGGTTTTTCCATTTGTACTTTTTATAATCAAATCTATGAATAACTTTCATGGCACTCATAGTTTTAGAGAAAATAAGTTTAATCACGGTATCTAAAAGTTCTATTAATGCTAATCTTCAACTTTTACTAAACGGCCTTCTAATCATGATGCATCTCAACTGGGATGATTGCAATACTAGTCACAAATTTACACATTCCTGGCCTTATTGAAAAAAAATCCAAATTTGTGAATGGTGATCACATATGATTAAAATAAAAAAGATTGAATGGCTAAAAAAGATCTAAAAGGGTCAGTGCAGCTCCCACCGAGGATCTTGACTGCTTTCAATGTTTTTTCATTGTTTTTACGCTTTATAAATCTCAAATTTTTTTAAAGAAGAAGAAATAAAAAGATTTTTAGGGCCCATTTGTTAAAACTTTGAATTTTTCTGGTTGCATTTTCTCAAGAGAAATCTATTAGGCTGGGGACAGACAGGGAGATTCGGGGAGATTCTGTCGCCTGGCGTTTTTAGCAGGCGACAATCTCCCCGAATTTCCTTCTCCCTTTCTGCCGCTAGTATTAATGACAAAGCGCCAGCGGCTGTGCACAAGCGGCGCAGCGATTTCCGGAATCGCCCGAAGTTTCCTCACGAAGTATCTTTGGGCGATTCCGTAAATCACCGCGCTGTGTGTGCACAGGCGCTGGCGCTTTGTCATTAATACTAGCGGCAGACAGGGAGAAGGAAATTCGGGGAGATTGTCGCCTGCTATTAAACGCCAGGCGACAGAATCTCCCCGAATCTCCCTGTCTGTCCCTAGCCTTATACCTCAAAGCTGCTAAAAATCAGAATCCAAAAATACTTAATCTGAAATCTGTTGAGGTCATGTCAATGGCAGATGTCCCTGAAGCATGTTCTTGACATTGTGATCTGCACTGGATAATCCAATAAAGTCTGGGTATTCATCTGATAATGCGATAAAGTTGAGTTTTTGTAGTGACAATTCAATAAAGTTGAGTTTTTGGAGTGTCAATTGTACGATTCAAATTGACACGCAAATAAATCGCAATGTTTTATCGCACCAACTTTTTTGAGAAGAATAATTGATGAATGAGTTGCATTCATGGATAGGAGTTAGGTTGAATTTTTTTTAATTAAAACATTTTATTAATTTGTAAATAACTCCCTTAGAGTATTTGACTTGTGAAAAAATAGAAGTTTTAATTTTAGTAAATAGGTACCATATACTCAATTGAAATATCAGAGGTATATACATATACTCCTATTACATTATTAGCTATACTAACAATTTTTTTTCCATGTTTCCAACCATATTTGCCCATAGCTATACTAACTGTAGAGTTCAGGCTATTTTGATAATAAACTCTACAGTTAATATAGCTATGGGCAAATACGGTTTGTGTGAAAGAGTGGAGGGGTGTGTGTGGATGCTGGGTTTTAATTTGGAGGGGTTGAACTTGATGGACTTTTTTCAACCCTATTTAACTATGTAACTATGTAACTATGCTATGTCTCGTTAACAGAGCCCGGAAACATTGAACCTCCTGTTCTAACTGATGTACAGTCACGATCAATGAAAATTACTTGGCAACCTCCACATAAGTCCAATGGCATTATAACTCATTACAATATTTACCTAAATGGCAGGAAGCAAGTATCGGTTCCTGGAAGCACCTCTAGTTACACTATGCTTCAGTTAGATCCCTTCACAAAGTACCAATTCCAGATAGAAGGATGCACAGCCAAAGGATGTTCACTGTCCTTGGAGTCTTTTGGGGTACAGACCTGCCCTGATGCACCAAGTGACATTCCTCCACCTGTCCTCCATTCGGACACACCAACATCTGTGGTTATTCAATGGCAACTACCTCTTCACCCTAATGGAATAATAGAGAATTTCAAAATTGAAAGACGGCTAAAGGGAGGAGAGAAAATACACTCGTTAGTAATATTACCTGGAGACCATCCAATGAAATATGTTGATCAAACAAGTGACATGAGCCCTTGGACCTTATATGAATATAGGATAAGTGCAGCTACCGTTAATGGAGGAGCAAATGACAGCACTTGGTCAGAAGTAAGAACAAGACCATCAAGACCTGCTGGCATGCAAGCACCTAATATTACTGTTCTAGGACCATATACAGTAAAGGTAACAAGCTATTTCATACTAACCTTATTATTTTGCTTTCATTAGTTAAAAGAATGTTAAGATATTTGATATTTTAGTACACTACACTTGTACTACCTTACGACACTATCATCTTCATAATAATTTATACCCCAGACTGGTGTAGTAAGATATTACTACTCTATTCGTACCCCAGAATACTGTAGTACTATCTCAATAGACTATTCTGGGGTATGAATTATTATGAAGATTATGTGCCTTTAAATACCTGTACACATAAAAAAAACCACAAAAATCAGCAGAGATCTGTATTAAAGGTGTTGTTCACCTTTGAGTTAACATTTAGGGACCAATTTGTAAAAGCTTGATTTTTTTAAATTCGAAAATACTCCAGCTAAAACCTATCGAGGTTCTGTAGAAGTTAATGTCAGATGTCCCTGAAGATGTTTTCCTATGATACAGTATATCCTGACATTGTGATCTGCACTGGATAAACGGATATTTAGGGTTTCGTCCAATAATCCGATAGTCAAGTTTTCCCAGTGACAATAAAGTTGAGTTTTCAGATAGTCGATTGTACAATTCGCATTGATGCTCAATTTTGTCACAACAGGGTTCTTGGGCATCAAACTTGAAAAATATGTATGAACATCGATGGGAGTTAGGTCAACTTTTTAAATGAAAAAATTATATGAATTTGAGTTTTAGTAAATACCCCCTAAGTATGATATATTCTGAGTCAAATAACTCCCTAGTGACCCCCATTTGAAATCTCAAAAGAGTCAGAAGAGAAGGAAAATAATTAAAAAACTATAAAAAAAATTATGAGGACCAATTGAAAAGTTTCTAAGAACTGACCATTCAATAACATACTAAAAGTTAAATTAAAGGTGAACTACCCCCTGTAAGTGAGATAAAGTCATGGATCTTGACCAGTATTGCTTTAACTGCTAATATAAGACTGCCTTTTTTTGGAAAAGTGATAAACTTGAGCTAAAACAACCCTAATGCACCATTAAACCAAATATTTACAATCCATCATAAATCTCAAACAAATCATATAACATATCAACAAAAATAAATACAATGAAGAATGGCAATATATTACTATTATTTACAATTTTTAGGTTAATATTTTGGCCCACTTTATATAAATCATAAATATAACTAACAATTTTTGTCCATGATTTAAGTGATTTTCACTTAAATGGGAACTCAAAATGTAACAGATTATTTTGTGATTTTTTTTTTCTCTTTTTGCCCTCATGTCTTTTATGTCGGAGTAGGTGAAGATCTTATGTACATATATTTTTTATGTACAGTTTCTTATTTTATATTTTAAGATTAATAACTATTGTCACCATTAGTGTAATACATTGTAATATTAGACCCATAAAAAATATTGTAGAAAATTATCTTTTTTTCAGATAAATCTTTAAATGAAAAAAAAAGAAACTTCAAAAGATAAAATAAAAGAGAAGCTGACTTTTAGGATTTGTTTAGAAGTTTTCATTTATTCCATAATATCTGTTGGAAATGTGCTCTGGAGGGGAGGAAAAGTGTCATTGTTTTGGCTTGCATACAAATTTCATTCAGGGGAAATTAGTGTAACCAAACAAGAGGGATTTTGTAGCTTTGAAGCCTCTTTTGTGTAAATACTCCCATGCTTCCATGAATTCAGTCTTGTACCTGTGCCAAAAGTAATGGTACACTGGCTTGATCGTTAGAGCACAAAGCTGAGCTAACACACTCGTATAAGAGATTCATCACACCCACAAAATGCTTCTCAAGTTTAAAATATGCTGGGAAACAGTTTAAACATTTCCCAGAGAGACTGGTGAAATTAAAAGAATGATTTTTGTTTGGTGACTGCCAACAAAAAAATATTTTTTTTAGATCTGTCTCTTCTATTGTACCACATTTTTATAATTCTTTTTTTAGAGATAAAAGAAATGAAAACATTTACTTTTGTGCTTTCCCTTTATTAGTACATTTCCAAGGCACCAAGCCTTTAGTAACATGAACAAAAGTGCAAAAATTGGTGCAATTAGCCATGTTTTTTTAGAATTTGGTGCTATGGTGCAGAGCATGGGCATTGACATACCTCAACTGTGGGCAAAAAAAGGTAACAAACCTTATGTAAGGTATTGTTGTAGTTAGCACTGTAAAAGACAGGACTAAAGCCTAGAGAACTTATTCACATGCCCCAAGTTTTGTGCAAAGTGCAAAAAAAGACCACAATAAACCATTTTTTACGGCATTGTACAATTGTACAATTAGCTGCAAACGTCCGCAGGAGTCGCAGGCTTCCTTGGGACCTGTCCTTACCACCTGCTCTAAAGCAGGAGGTAAAGAATGGGTTGGGTGCACCTCTTGGCACTACTCTTTGCACAGAGCACTGTGTTTTTAATCTGGAGCTCCATGCAAAGAGTAGCTAGCCCTGCGGCACAAGTTCTTAGGAAATGAGCACCTTAGAAGATTTACTAAGGGTTGAATTTTGATTTTTTTTCAATTCATGTGAATAGGTAGGGAATTAAAATCCTTCAAATTCAAATATCGATTTTACCGCAATTCAATTGGTCGAACGATCGAATAAGAAATATTTTTTATTCAATCAAAAATAATGAAATCCAATTTGGTATCTTTGATCTGGCGAACTATGTGGTCGAATAAAAATTTAAAGGGGAAGTACTTCGACAGTCGAATGGTCGAATATTCAAATGAAATTTTATTCAAATCATTCAATTCGATCAAATTTACAAAATACACTGGTAGAAGTGGTCTTCAAAAACATTTGAAAATTGGAATTCAAATCTTTTTGAAAAATCGATCGAACTTCGAATCATTCATGTGAATTTTGTAAATCTGCCCCTAAGGGTTGCACTCTTGGGTGTCCATGGAATGAATAGTTACAGCATTGGACTGGGTAGACTGAGGCCCACTGGAAATGCCACCTCAGGGGCCCCTACACAGGTGGCACTATATGGCACAGTTGCACTATACATTTTGATTGGCAGACATTCCTTGGTTTCAGTTTTGATCCTATGATGAAACAAGGGGATTGATAGAAAATATTTGGAAGTTCTAAAGTTTTTATATTGCCAAAACGTCTGGTTCTTCTCAATCAAATCTGAGAAGACTGATGCTACTGGCCAACATTGTGATGGCATATTCTACATACTTGCTTCTTTATTGAATAATGCCTACCTATGACTGTTTTAGATGTCAGTCTTGTGCCTCTTGAAGTACAGTTTAAATTCAAGAAGATTATTTCATTAAAATACCATAACCATTAGTAAATATACAGTGAAGTTCTTAAAACCTACCACACTACAAACAAAAATCCTTTAAATGTCAAAATAAATATTATTGTTGACCTTTTAATTGAGTGAAAATGGCTCTGTTCCTGTAAAGATGCATCTTGCGAGGGGACATGATTATACTTTACAAGTATATTAGATGACATTATAGACAAATAGCAGGGGGCCTTTTAGCCCATAAAGAGGACCACCACACCAGAGACCACCACTTCAGACTAGAAGAAAAGGACTTTCAGTGTAGCGTAGGTGGTTCTTCACAGTGAGGACAGTGAGGTTGTGGAATGCACTGCTGGGTGATTCTGTTAATGCTTTTAAGAGGGGCTTGGATTATTTCTTGGACTATTGTGATACTAAACTCTACAGTTAGTATAGATATGGGCATATATAATTTATTGGAAAGTATGGAGGGGTGTGTGTATGGATGCAGGGTTTTCATCTGGAGGGGTTGAATTTGATGGACTTTGTCATCAAGTTTAACTACGTAACTATGTAATATAAATTTGGGCAAGTTTGCACCTGGACAGTAACCCATGGCAGCTAATCAGTTGTTTACTTTCACTGTTCTACTTGCAGTTGATTGAAAAAAAACTAATCACTGATTAGTTGCTATGGATTTCTGCCCAGCTGCAAATTTGGTCAGTGTTTATAAATTAGCCACATATTCTTTCATTCCAAACATAACAACAGATTTCCTGAAGCAAATTTCAACAAAGTTATGAGACAACTATTGAGGGGGAGAATATTTTATGATACAAAGTAACACATTTGAATGAGGGACCGCAGTAGGATTTTCCAATAAAATATCAGATCTTTATTTGCTCCTCTTCAAAGAATTGAACAAAGCCAGGGTTTTTTGGGTGTTACCATCCTTTATCATAGAGAAAAGAAGAGAATCTGGTATATATTTACACATCATCATCATTTATATAAGAATCATTGAGATATAGAGAGATAGTTAAATGATAGATAGATACAGTGTAGATAGATGGATAGATAGATAGTGATGGGTGAATAAATTCATGAAACGCCAGTGAAAATTTGCCTGGTGAAAATTCGGCAAAAAAAAAACGAGTCGCGTGTCGTTTTTTGATGCGACACGCCAAAAAAGGCGCAATTCGCGCCGAAAATTACGCATCAAAGTTGACACGACGGGCATCAAAACCGTGCCTCGACTCGTTTCGCGAATTTTTCGCCAATTCGAAAATTTCTCTGGAAATTTGCTAATTTTTTGGCGAAGCGAAACTGGGGAGATTCGCCCATCACTATAGATAGATAGATAGAGATAATTCATATTTATCTTCTAATTAATTTCCCTTCTAATTAATGTCCAAATCATCTGAATTTCCATCCATTATTCTTACAAAAGTTGCTTAAATTCTGTCAATTTGCTTGAGAAGTGATGCTGGACAACATTTTTCGATTCCTTTCATGGATTTCCTATCAGGATCATAGCAGGTCATTGACTGGGCCACTCAAGGACATTCAGTTTTCTCTTGTTAAGTCATGCTGTAGATGTTGATTTGGCCTTCTGCTATTGGACATTGTCTGCATTGCCAATCTTGCCAAATAACATAGAGTTTTTCAATGTACCTCCCTGCCCTTTCCTATTGCCATTCTCTTATAAATCCTTACTAGCTGCGTGGTCCTCATGATGGAATGTCTCAACAATCTGTCATAATATTGATGGCAAGTGGAATGTGTGTAAGTTACTGTAATAGGCAAAATTAGTTCAGAAACCTGCAATTTTCTCCTGAAATCAGACATTTGCAAAATCATATTATTGAACAAAAATTACTTGTTTATATTTCATTCCTTCTGCTAGTTTGGTTCATCTAACTTGATTTGTCTGGTCCCATTTATTGCTTGAATGAATTGAAATTTTTAAAACTAAGTTCTGACTAAAAGTGTCATTGCAAAATTTTTAATCAGCTGGCTTAGTGTGAAGCTACACTTCTACGGTGTTGTTCTCATTGTTGGAAAAGAGCAAACACATTCAGTCAAAATTATGATGAATATAGTAAATGGTTTGGGATTCATTTCCTGTTGTTTGCATTTCTTTAATTGGTTATTACAGTATTTTATTCTTAAGGGAGACCATCGTTTGTTTAAATGATGAGAAAGAAAGTTGAACTTGATCACTTCCATTACAAATGCTCAGTTATATGAGCTTAGAGATGGAAACATTTGGACTCTACAGATAAACCTGTGTATGAAAAATACTATGGGGCCGATTTACGAAATTCATGTCAATGATCGAAGTTTGATCGAATTCGATCGAATAACGATCGTATGAATTTTTCGTGAAATCGGATATGCAAATTTGGCCTCTTCGATCATCGAATATCGAATAGATAAAATGATTGGAAATTCGATCATTCGATCATTCGATGATCGAAGGATTTAAAATTTTACATTTTTTCGACTACTTACTTTGCCAGATTGAACCTACCGAATTGTAATAGAAGCCTATGGGAAGCTCCCCATAGGCTTCTGAGGCTAAGTCCTGCTCAAATACCATTCGTACGATCAGAGCGTTCGATCGTTCGAACCGTACAAATTTTTCGGAAGCTTGAATGAAATTTCATGATTTTTTCGTGAAATCGAACCATCGGTATCTGATCATACGAATTCTTCGAGAAATCGGATATCGAGCAAAATAATAACCTAAAACAATTCGATAAGCATTCGATAGTCGAATGCTTATCGAATTTTGAATTTGGTCGAGCTAATTTTGGGGAATAATAGTAAATTTTCCCCTATGTGTGTTATAAGACACACAGATATATGTGTGTGGGCTATCTTTTGTTTATTACATTAATTGTGATCACTATTTTAATTTCCTCAGCCATGTGTTTTTATTCTTAATTGCTAGCATTTTAAAAGGAATATTGGATGGAACAATAAGCTTGTTCAGTTGCAGAAAAAAAGTAATTTTACAGCGAGGCTATAAAATCTCAAAGGTTGCAATAAACTTTATAAAAATTAATACCATTGCTTGAAATTGTTAGATACATTTTTGAATGGCTTCTCAGCAGGTTTTAGTTGTTGTGGGACTGCGATAAAATCTCCTTAATTAAAAAAAGTGAAACAAAATAATTGGAGAAATTCAAAATAATTGAAATTTTTCTGCATTTTTACCACCCCAAAAACACCTACAGTTGTGCTCATAAGTTTACATACATACCCTAGCAGAATTTATGATTTCTTAATAATTTTTCAGAGAATATGAATGATAACACAAAAAACTTTTCTTATTTTTTTAAATCTTTATTTTTTATATTTTGAATCACACATATAGAAACTTTACAAAAGTTGCACATTTTCTCACTAGCGTAACAAATAGGCCTAATATCGATACAATACCTTATGTGTATTGTTCTGCTTCATGTAGACCCTTGCTGAGAAACAAAAGTCACTAAATACAGGCTATTCTATGTATCCTTTCAAAAAACCTCCTGCATCCAAATTCGGTGCACTGTCAGTGATATACAGTAGTATCTGAATATCGTGCAACAATCGGTATAAAACTAGTTTAATAAGAAAGAAAGAAAGAAAGAAAGAAAGAAAGAAAGAAAGAAAGAAAGAAAGAAAGAAAGAAAGGAAAAGGGGTGAGAGATTTCAGGCTTAAATATACCCTTCAAAAAACTTTTCTTTCACTCATGGTTAGTGGTTGGCTGAAGCCATTTATTATCAAACAACTGTGTTTACTCTTTTTAAATCATAATCACTACACAAACTATCCAAATGACCCTGATCAAAAGTTTAAATACCCTGGAATGGAATAGAATGGCTATTAAAGGTAACCATCTTCATCTGTGATTTGTTTGTTTGTAATTAGTGGGTGTGTATAAAAGGTAAATGACTTTCTGGACTCCTGACAGACCCTTGCATATTTCATCCAGTGCTGCAATGATGTTTTTTGGATTCTAAGTCATGGGGAAAGCAAAATAATTGTCAAAGGATCTGCGAGAATATGTAGTTGAACGCTATAACACAGGAAAGGGCTGTAAGAAAATATCACAGGAATTGAGAATACCAATCAGTAGTGTTCAAACTCTAATAATGAAGTGGAAAATTAGAAGTTCTGTTGAAACCAACCCAAATTCCAACCACAACTGCCAGAAAAATTGTTTGGGATGCACAAATAACTTCAGGTGAAATACAGGACTCTGAAAAATGTGGTGTGGCTGTTTCAAGATGCACAATAAGGAGGCACTTGAAGAAAGATGGGATGCATGGTAGAGTTTCCAGAAGAAAACCATTGCTACTCAAATGCCACAAAGAATCCCACTTAGAATATGCCAAACAGCACAGAGTGAAGCCTCAAACCTTCTGGCACAAAGTCATTCGGAGGGATGAGACTAGAATTGAACATTTTGGCTACAACCATAAACGATACATTTGGAGAGGAGTCAACAAGGCCTATGATAAAAGGCACACCATTCCTACTATGAAACATGGTGGTGGATCGCTGATGCTTTGGGGATGTGTGAGCTACAAAGTCACAGGAAATTTGGTCAGAATTGATGGCAAAATGAATGCAGTAAGTTATCGAAAAATACTGGAGGAAAATTTGCACTCATCAGCCCAGAAGTTGCGCATGGGATGTACTTGGACATTCCAGCATGACAATAATCCAAAACACAAGGCCAAGTCGACCTCTCATTGGCTATAGCAAAATAAAGTGAAGGTTCTGGAGTGGCCATCTCGGTCTCCTGACCTCAATATCATTGAGCCACTCTCGGGAGACCTAAACGTGCAGTTCATGCAAGACAGCCCAAGAATTTACGGGAACTGGTGGCTTTTTGCCAGGAAGAATGGGCAGCATTACCATCTGAGAAGATAAAGAGCCTCATCCACAACTACCACAAAAGACTTCATGGGTCATTGGGTAGTTTGTGTAGTACATTATGATTTAAAAAGAGTAAACACAGTTGTTTGACAATAAATGGCTTCCAACCACTAACCATAAGTGTAAGAAACATTTTTGTGTTATCATTCATATTCTCTAAAAAAAATGGTTAACAAATCATTAAGTCTGCTAAGGTATGCAAACTTACAGTATGAACACAACTGTATTTCCTGACAAGATAAAATGCATGCATAAATTGTAATTATGATGCTGAAGTTTTTTTTTACTTTTTTCATGGCAAAATTTTACCACAGATTTCCAAAACATTTTCCCAAAACTGCCAAATTTGCAGCAAAACTATACCAGGCAAAAAACGTCATTGTTCCCTATCGCTGAGGTCCTTCATTTGAATTCTTGTGATTTCTTTTCTGCAATAAAACTTGACTATACAAATTTTAAAATTGGAACTCTACAAAGTAAATTTAACTGCATGATGTTACCTGAACAATTCCAAAATCAGCAAGGCTACATGAATCAGCTTTTATAATATCCTCTCTATAGCACAACAATAGACTGAACCCTTTCAGTGCTAAATGCCATTATTAATCCCTTTATCTCTCTCCTCTGCAGTAATAATGGTGTTTACATTAGTGGCCTACCATTTTCAGGTGGTTTCAGGCATTTACACAATGCAGTAAATCGCACCCAAAAACATCTGTCATGGAGGCAACCATTTGCCATTAGCATGAATATAATAATTACACATACATGATAAACTGATTATTTATAATCAAAATACATTTAATTAAATGGCATATGTATAATATTAAAAAAGTATTTATTTCAAATAAGCCCTTGATAGCTCTCCTTTAAGGTGATTATTTAGCAAACGTGCATTGTTTGAGTTTTTTTTTTTTTACCTCCAGTGAACTTGAATTAATTCACAACTGGAATGATTTCTTATGTAAAAACAAAAACTTGAATGGCAAAAACCCAATTCTGAGCGAAATTCTCCAATTATCAGAGCTGTTGGGCAAAACCCTCTGAAAAAATCTCGAACATCCAACAGGCTGTGTTCAAGGGACCTCTACCATTGACTTCTACATGATCATGTATTTTCATATTCAAGCTATTTTCAGGGTCGTGGGTATAATAAGGGGCAGATTTACTAAGGGTCGAATATTAGAAGTAAAAAATTTCGAAATTCGACCCTCTAAGTATTTTTAAAGGGCTTTTTCAATTGAAAATGGGCCTATTTCGATCAAATAGGTCCATTTTAGATTGAATAAAAAATTGTTCAATTCGAACCAACGATTTGAACAATTTCTGCTAATACCTTCGAATTCGTGGAACTTGGAAATTTTTTAAGGACAGATTCTATGAGGTCCCCCATAGGCTAAAATGGCAATTCAGCAGCTTTAAGCTGGCGAATAGTCAAAGACGAAGGATTTTTAAAGAGCCAGTACAGTTCGAATTTTTAAATTTTTTCAATTTGAATCAAATTTTGAGCTAAAAATTAGCCCAAAATTACTGCTAAATTCCAATTTTAAAAATTAAATTTTATTTTAAAATTTTCACCTCGACCTTAAGTAAATGTGCCCCTTAATAATAAAAATCCTCCCTTTAATGATTTGCTATTGCCAAATGTAAACACTGGCATTTTCTGCGAGGTTTGTGTAATATATTTCAGTTTAACATTGAACACTGTGCCATTCAAGTAATCCATTAAAGTCTGCTGGATAAACTATTTGATGGGAAAAAGAATGAAAAAAAAATAACAATCACTGGTTAATCAATACCCTTATTTTCACTGGCTGATTATTTTTATTTAGAACCTCCAAGTTTATTCTGTTTAAAATACTATATTTTGTGCTAAAATACCATTTTGTTATTAAATCAGGTTAGAACCACTGCATGCTGTAATATATACAGTTGGATGTTTAAGCAGCACAGACGTATTAGTGGCTGAATCACCGCAGACTAATACGTCTCTGTTAACATCTTTATCATTGATAGCAATGTTTCCCAAGGTTACGATACAATGACTCCTTTATAATGGATAATGATGCCTCATAAGTATCTTTGCATGTTTTTGTCAAGAAAATAAGACAAAGTGATGGCATCCTCTTCGCTGTACAATAGCTGCCTCCCGAGCATTCTTTCTCGTGGCATAAATACTGATCTTTAAATCAATGAACAAACTGCTTATGCTATCCTGAATGTGCTGTCTTGTGAGCTCTGTTGCTTTCACGCTTTCCACTGCCAAGCTACAGAACGAAAGCCCACGAGCCTCAGGAAAACCAGAAAGCGTAGCGATGTGTATTTTACAAATTTATTGTCTTCCATTTTTGCACATTGCCCTTGAAATTCTCAAAGTACAGCAGGGTATCTTGATCTATATTAGTCCTCACTAAATATATTAGGCTAATGTTGAGGGTTTAAAGGTTCACAAAGAATTTAGCTGTTCAATACACAGAGCCTTAGTTCAATTCATTCAGCATGGGCTCCTTTATTTGCAGCCAGTCACATCGGACAGCATAAACAGAAGGTTTTCAGCAGGTTGAAATAAAATAAAACTTATCATAGTCCAGCACTTACTGATTCAGCTTAGTTTTCTCAGTGTCTGGTGAGACAGTGTCTGGTGTGCAAAGCAATGGCAGCAGGCTTGTAGTTACAACAGGCTTGTAGTTACAACAGGCTTGTAGTTTCAACTTGTTTATTAATGACATGGATGTGGGCATTGAAAGTACGGTTTCTATTTTTGCAGATGATACTAAATTGTGCAGAACTATAGGTTCCATGCAGGATGCTGCCACTTTGCAGAGTGATTTGTCTAAGTTGGGAGCAAACTGGAAAATGAGGTTCAATGTTGATAAATGCAAGGTTATGCACTATGGCAAAATAATATAAATATAAGTTATACACTAAATGGTTATAAGTGTGTTGGGAGTTTCCTTAAGTGAGAGGGATCTTGGGGTTTTTATAGATGACAAGTTAATTCTGGGCAGTATCGTTCTGTAGCTACTAAAGCAAATAAAGTTCTATCTTGCATAAAAAAGGGCATAAACTCAAGGGATGAAAACATAATTATACCTCTTTATAGATCCCTAGTAAGACCTCATCTGGAGTATGCAGTGCAGTTTTGGACGCCAGTCCTTAAGAAGGATATACATGAGCTGAAGAGAGTTCAGAGACTAAGGGGCAGATTTACTAAGGGGCAGATTTACTAAATTTGTGTGCTCGAATAGTCACTATTTGATTGTGCAAATTAAGTATTTTCGACTATCGAATATAGAATATTTGGTCGCATCGAATAGCTTGAATAAATATATATTTGATTGTTCGATGATTCGCCAGTCGAAGAACTTGCCCTTTAAATTGGAGGAGCCTCTGGAGAAGAAAAAAACATCACTCAAGAAGAAGGAAGCAACCATCACTGGAGAAGAACAAAGGAACCGTCGCCAGAGACGAATGAAGTACCTGGAGCTGGAGAAGGATGATCCAGTCTCCAGAGAAGAAGGATGCAGTTGCCGGAGAGGAATGAAGATATTGTGAACTCTGGTTATTGGAGGGGTTGAACTTGATGGACTTTTTTTTTTTTAACCCAACTTCACTATGCAGTAACGCAAGATATTTGTGCATAAGTATGACACTGTACTAAAAACAATTCCGCAGGGCAGTGAAGTCGTTAAAGGCAAAGCTAGTTTCTCATATGTAATAGGTTGATCTCTGAAACATTTCCCCAAAGATTAACAGAGAAATATCTAGAGACAGAGATCATTCCTGTAAATAACAGTCCCATTCTGTTTCTTTTTGTTGTTTTCAAGGCACTGACCATGATTTCCAGATACTGTTTATTCACTGTAACTTGCTGTTAAATGGCATTCCTGTTTGCTCTTAACATTTGTAAATATCAATGAGATTTGCTACTAAAATGGATAAATGGTAGAATACTGTAATTTCAAGTTTATTGCCATAGGAAATAGCTAAGCTCAGAACGAGAAGGATGTGGTTGGCTGCTTTAATTTGTTTTTAGCTTTTTACATAGGCCTTTATTTAGCTTTAAGCTTTTCTTTTCTTTTTTATTGTGTGTGATAAAAAAAAATCTATTCTTTTATTTTTAGGTCACCTGGAGAAGACCTCTCATACCAAATGGAGAAATATTAAGCTATGAGATTCGCATGCCTGAGCCTCAAATTGCTATCCTTAATACTACTTTGTTAAGCAATACAGTGACCAATCTAATTCCCTACACTAACTATTCTGTAAGCATTGTGGCTTGCTCAGGTGGAGGTTCATTTCTTGGGGGATGTTCTGAAAGTTTGCCTACATTTATGACCACTCACCCAACAATTCCACTGGGTATTAGTCCTGCATCTGTTACACCAATCAGTGAGACATTTGTTGTTGTGTCATGGCAGCCTCCTTCAAAGCCTAATGGACCAAATATAAGGTAATATGAAGTGCAATTGTATATGTTTTTCACAAATGTTAAATAAAGTAGTAGAACATGCTCCCCATCTTCTTCTATTAAAAAAGCTTTTACATCAACTTCTGATAAAATATCATTGTCACTACACCAACAAACATCTTTAGATCTTTATAAATGCAACTTGCTGTCCTGCAAGGCAATCATATACCCCAGGGGGTAACTTGTTTCCAGTCTAGGCATGCTCTTCTGCCTATAATAGCTATCTTTGGTTTTGGGCCTGGACCTCAGCTTCTGGAGTGCATGAGAAGCCAGAAACTCCAGCTGGGAGTGAACAAGCAAGCTAAATGTACATAGAAGTCAGGGATAGAGCCGGAAGGACAGAGTTAGGTGGTGGTCCACTGAACCAGATAACTAGCCAAATAATAAAGATGGACAGACCATGGATCAATACAAGGAACAATACTAAGGCAGAACAAGAATTATGAACCAGAATACAGGAATAAGATTCAGGAAAAAGGAATCAAAGCACCCAGGTTTAACTTGAATAGACTTCATACATAACAGTCAGTAAATAGAATCTGACCTGGGGTTTACATAGAAAAGATAATGGTAGAGCACCTGTGGCCAGTCTACTTGAATAAGTAAGGGTAACAAAGCACTGAGCCATAAACCTAATTGCTTATATAGATTAGATGCATTGTCAACTTTAGGCTCCTGGTTCAACTCCAGCAGGATGTTACACCTCCCTGAAAAGCATTCATGTAGGCATAATTTGCAGTAAAGAATTAAAGAGGCATTAGAAAGAGTAATGTCTAATATCAAGACAGCAGCTGATCACGGACTTTTATGGAGAAGGTAAGTAGTGGACAATTACGACTTCACTTTAAGGTCATCTAGGCAGTAGATGTAGATAATGCAGAATTATGCTGGTTTGTGGGTAACATCAGCACACACAAATTTTGGAGTACACACACACATGCACACACATAGATAAACATTTTTGTACAGTTTTGCGAGATCAAAAGATTTTTTTTGTTCCCATGACCAAATGTGACATATTTTCGTTCTACTTCAAAAATTCACAAGTTTAAGATCCACTTCTAGTGCAATGACAAGGAAAAGTTTCATAAACATGAAAGGTCACTGGTTAAGATACAGCAATCTTAGAAATCTAGGTGCAAAATACAGCACTGGCACGAGCAACACAGCCCTGTCCATATTGCCTTCCATAGGGCTCCCTCATAACCTGCTTGGTCATGAACTGGTTCAAAACTACCTGTTCTATTCATATTTCTGACTTTGGAAATCTGAACAGGACTCTATGTAAAAAATTCTTAAATCTCTATAGCTTTAAAATATATCTAAAACTGAAAGGTGAGCCTCAAAAATAACAGTTACGAATTCACCTTTTAGACACAAAAATGAATAACAAATTTCTCATATTTATGTTCATATCTACACTATATAGATTTGCCATTAAAAGTATTAGGAAAATATATTTTTATTAAAGCTTTACACTCATTTATTTTTGTCTCAAGATAGAAAAAAAAACACCAAGAATGATTAACACTGTAGCCGTTTTCCTGTAGATGTGGTTTGTTTCTGATAATTTCAATTTTCTTTTGCAGAATAAATGTTTAAAGCAACGTGAGTTTATCTGAGTAATTTAGCAGCTGTAAAAACAAAATAATATTTAAAAACCCATGTTTTTTTGTTTAATAATATTAGTTGAGATAATCCACGAGCTCTGCTTGTCTTTTGTGTTAGATATGAACTCCTGAGACGTAAAATCCTGCAACCACTTGCATCAAATCCCCCTGAAGATTTAAATCTGTGGCAGAATATTTACTCAGGAACTCAGTGGTTTTATGAAGATAAGGGTCTTAGCAGGTAAGATTACAAAACGCTAAAAAAAAATACAAATACTGGCATTTTCAGTAGGGCTTGCTCTCCATGGGCTGAACAGTTGTACCATTCCACATATTTATTATACGATATCATGAATTTGACTATGTTCAAAACAAATTTGAAAAAAAGGGCAGCATAAATGTTAGTAATCAAGAGACGTCACATATCGTTCATTTTTATAAACTAAAATGTCTGGTAAATGGAGCCATGAAATTGAAACATTGACAAACTTTCGCTCATTCTCGCTCTAAAATTAACTATTACATATTAATGAATGTGCAGCATGAATAGGGGTTTGTAAAATGTGTTTCAAGCTTCACCCTTAACTGAAATTAACTTCTTGATATGATCGAATGCTAATTTTAATTTTTATTGACCTATGTTCTTAATTTTCATAATTGAAATGTATCTATATTTATTATTTGAACACTGACTTAATAGGGCAGACTTTGTAGTCCTTTATTTGGTTAGGGCATTGCCAATATTCCTGTTGTAGTTCCAGGAAAATCTAAGGTAGTGGTTGCCAAACTGTGGCACTGACCTCTTTGGGATGGGGACATATACCAGTACCAGTACCAAATGACAGTTCCATATACAGTGTGTGAATTTTTAGAATATTAATACAACTACAAGCCTAGTACTTGGGCTATAAGCCTTCCAATAATGTTCTAGAACATTTCTCCAGTGGGACATTGCTCTCTGCACAATCACCTTAGTTTAATGAGTTATTGAAACTCTGCTGTATAATCCTAGCTTATCATTGTTTTCTCTTTTCCATTGCACTGGAACTTGGAATTTGTAGATCAGTTCAAATACTGTATGGCCGATTGGCTAAAGCTAGACAGAAAACAGGGTGCACCCATCTATACTAGCAGAAAGCACACATTTACCAATTGTTCATACTTTTGAGGTCATTTCTGAAAGCCAGACCATCCCATGATCTGCTATATGCACCCTGACCCATGCCCTGCATTTTTATCTGCTTGGACCCAAGAGCTGCTGTCTACAATTAAACCGGATCTGCTATTACTACAAACCTGAAGTAACATCATCAGAAGCCAGGGGAGTAAAAAAAAAGTAATATTTGCTTATATTGACAGAGACCCACAACTCACCCCACAGACCTGCTGACCTGCAACAATACCCATTTCCACAAAATACCCACTTCTCTGCTGGTAACCTTGGGTAGCATCCAAATGCAGGACTCTAGCATGAGGTTTAAGGTGCAGTGTATTGAGATGCTGTGACCAGGTGAAAAGTAGGTCAGTGCTTGCATCATAGTTAAACCACACACAACTGAAGGACATATACATGTTTATATAAAACTGTTTAACCATGGGCAAAGCCTATATACACAAGATGATATAAGCTTTACCTGGCCCTCCCCCCCAGGGTATGTAATAACAAGGTTGGGAAAAGTGTTAGTGCAAAAGGTTGTTACCTGGGTGAGTTCGCACCCAGACAGGCTGCAATTAAAATACCCAAACGGTTAAATTAATATCATTGAACTTCAATGGGTTAAACTCCCCATTGAAACGTAATCTCCTATATATTTTTTTCAAAATGCATCAGTTAATAGTGCTGTTCCAGAAGAATTCTGCATTGAAATCCATTTCTCAAAAGAGCAAACAGTTTTTTTTATATTTAATTTTGAAATCTTACATGGGGCTAGACATATTGTCAATTGTCAATCATATGACTTGTGCTCTGATAAACTTCAATCACTCTTTACTGCTGTACTGCAAGTTGGAGTGATATCACCCCTCCCTTTCCCCATCCAGCAGCCTAACAACAGAACAATGGGAAGGTAACCAGATAACAGCTCTCGTACACAAGACAGCTGCCTGGTAGATCTAAGAACAGCGCTCAATAGTAAAACCCATGTCCCACTGCGTACTATTCAATTACATTGAGAAGGAAAAACAACAGCCTGCCAGAAAGCAGTTCCCTCCTAAAGTGCTGGCACAAGTCACATGACCAGGGGCAGCTGGAAATGGGGGAGATTCGCCCATCACTACTCTCCTTTTATACAGAGATGATGTACAGCTTTATAGAAACAAAAAGGAATAGGAAGAAGCACACGATCCACAGGCTGCAAAATACTTTATTTGATCACATGGATCCTTTTTCAAGAGTGGAAGCAGTACAGCTTTATAGAAAGCTCATCTGAAGGCATATATCAATGTGTCACTGACCCTGTGTAACTAGCAGATGTGGCTTCATTCTGATGACAATGATTTTTAATTGCCGAGAAGTCACAGATACGGAGACAATTGTCTGTTGTATCACTGTTATCATTCCATAAACAAGATGCAGTGTCACATTGTACAAGCTTGAGCTTGTGCTTAAATGGAATTGATCAAGTACAGTATGATGGATAGTCCTTAAGCTTGCCAGAAACAGGCAGATTTTTTTTTTACAAGGTCACCAGACAAGCGAATCTTGGTCACGATTCAGCCCCGCGTGTGCTGGGCCAACTTTTGGTGATTCCAACTTTGGTCCTAGATCATCAGTGATGGGATCATTTAGAGGATCATGGATAGACCAGTTAGACAAAATCTGCCCAATTTTTGGCCATATATAAATCTGGCAGGCTGGTTGGTGGACCCTATACATAGGCCAATAAGCTGCTGACTGTGTGTCAGATTCAATGAAAATAAGTTATCTCATGGTTTTCTTCAAATTCAGTTACAGTTCTTTTCCAAAGACTTCAATAGAATCTCATTGAATAGAATCTGGGCCAATGTCTGGAGGAGCTGAGTTGTTAGCCTTAATTGTCCAATATTGTACCTTATAAGCAGGTAACACAATGAAAAAAGCCCAGTAATGTGGAATCTTATGTTGAATCCCTACCAGGAAATTCCCCTTTATTCTTCACCGTGTTTGTGTGAATTTCCTCTTAAAATACAAAAATATTTTGGAGGCTTTCATGGTTCCAAATGAAGTTGAAAATATACTGTTACTTCTGTTGGGTAATATTAAAAAATACATAAAAGTTCCATAACAATAAATATATATTACAAGTCAAATGTGTCTTGTTTTATAACATCGCAAATGTTTATGTATCCCATAAATGTGAGTAATTAAATGATAAATATGAGTGCCCCTTCCCTTTCCTTTATCAGGTATACAACCTATGAATACAGGTTGATTGTACACAACGAGGTGGGGTATACACTTGGCACTGATGTGAATGTGACCACAATGGCTGGACTGCCTATAAGAGGAAGCAATGTTACTGCAGTCGCTATCAATCACACTGCTATCGAGGTTAAATGGTCCAGACCCAGTAAGTACCTAATTACTATAAACAGATGTAATGCACAATGAGTTCAGGACTACATGCAAATAATCATTTGAGATGGAACTTATGTCTTTTTGGCAATGATTCTGCTTCAATTTACTGTAATGCTGAAGTCATATTAGGCTTACAGTGCAGAAGCATTTGATCTGAATGAAAGGCCATGATTGCCTGTTTTGTTTACTCTGGAATACAGTAATTATGTATATAGCTCAAAGGACAAGTAAAGGCAAAAAATAAAATCCCATTTTTACATTCTTTAATGAAAAAGAACCCTATCTCTAATATACTTTCATTAAAAAATGTCTACCCTTTTTATAAGAAACCTGATTGTATGGAGTGAAATTCTCCCTTCATTTACTGCTGTTGATAGCAATTGTCAGATGGTCCCTAACTGTTGTGCAGGGAAACAGTCATACTTACAGTATGAACAGTAGAGGGAGCCCCGTCTTACTTCTCAGCCATGCAGAACTCCAGCAGCTTTGTTTCCAGAGCAGTCGGCGACAGTGTAGCAATTTGTATTGGATTTTATTTTTGCCTTTACATCCCCTTTACTATTTCCAACTCCAATTACAGGGACAAAGATCATGGAGCCAGATTTAAACAGATAAACTGGGATTCTGTTTGGAGGATATTTTGCTGCAGCCACTGTTTTTTTTTGTATTAAACAATACAAAAACTATAAAATCCACATTAGATTACATGACAACACAGGAGCCAGTGCAGTCTGCCTACTCTGATTATTATTTGACCTGTGCTGTTTTGATAATTTATGACAATCCCTAGGCTTAGCACAGGCCACAATGAGCATGTGCACAGTCTTGGTCTTGCAAAGATGTATAACAAAGTTACAAGATGACAGCCCCCTGTGGCAAAATTGAAAGCATAAATCATTTCTTTGATTAGGCTTCTGGTGCAGTAAATTCATGTTTATGTTTAGTATACAAAATACTGCATTTCTAGCATTACTCTATCTTAGACTTTCCTTGTCCTTTAATATAAAGACAAATAAGCAGACACAAACAAAGGGGAGAGAGATAAAGAAGAAAAAAGAAGTGTAGAAATGAGAGCCATCCTCAATTTTGATTGCACTTATCACCCTGCTCTATAAATAGAAGAATTGCCACAGGTTTCTGTAGTCCATAACAGAGCACAAAGACCTGATGATGAATAAATCATTGCCAGTGTTTAGCAGTATTTATACAGGGATGAGCAGGGTAGGCTTCTCCCACCCTCTACCTGTCCCCTAACTTGCATGTCATGCAAACACACAAGTTGTGGAGCACTGTTGGGTGCAGGATACTCAAGCATTAAAAAAGTCCCTACAGTATATGGACTGGCAGCCTACAGGAGGCTCTGTTTGGAAGTACACATAGTTTTTATGCAACCAAAACTTGCCTGGAATTCAAAAATAAGCACCTGCTTTGAAGCCACTGGGAGCAACATCCAAAGGGTTGGTGAGCAATAAATTGATCTCGAGTAGGGATGGGAAAATTTGCTTTGCCAAAAATTTGCAGCTGGCCAAAATTCTGTGAAATGCATTAAAGTCTATGGGCGACAATTCATTTTTTTGACATTTGTTTCTCCCACTGGAGTCTATATAGGGGCAGATTCATTGAAGGTCGACGTGGCTAACGCTAGCGATTTTTCACCAGAAATCCTATTTGCAGGGACATCACCAATTCACTTACAGGACCAGATGACAATTAGCTACGAAAGAGTCCATTGCCAGGCTACATTTCGCTCTGGTGAACAGTTGTTACTCAAATTCAGTAAAGTGTGAATGTTACTGACCGTTACCTCTTTCGCCAGAGTTGACTTCACCACCTCAGACCAGGCGAACTGCTAAAATGAAGCTACATTTTCCTCAATCTTATGTCAGTGATCACATCCTGTCTGCCAAAAATGCATTGAAGTTGTAAAAATGCTGGCCACTTGTCCCTTTTTTAAATTGGATTGACTGCAAAAGTCCTAACAAACTTTTTTGGGTTAATATTTTTCCCCAGACATTTGAGGGCCATGGAACATTCATTTACAGTGGATTCATGTGTTCCTTGTACATTTGTAATAAAAAGCGTCCACTTCAAGCATTTGCACCTACAGTACATCTCTAATAAAGGCATCCATACAACTTTAATGTACCATCTTATTGATATTGACCAAAGCATAAGATCACTAGTGACTTTTTACTAGGCATAAATGAATCATAGTGGATCTTGGATATGAAATGCTGGTACTGAGGAAGTATTGCTAGCAGATGCAACTTTGCATTGTAGTGAATTTGGGCCTGGCAAAGTGTGCATAGCAGTCGCTGGCAACAATTCACTCTTTAGTGAATCTGCCCCTATGGTTGTCATTTCCACTGCGAAACTCTGCAAAAAAATTCACTCATCCCTACACGCAAGCCACTGGTTTGGAATCATTATGTGAAAATTATTATAGATGCCATGAAATATAACAGTCATATACATAATTAAATAATTAAAATCAATTCAATAAACAAATAAATTAGCATTAAATCCGATCTCCTTTGTAAAACATTTAGAATAACCAGTTTCATTCTCCTATTTCCAAGCTTTGCAAGACATGCAGGGGGGCATCGAACTTTATACTTTGGTCATAAAATCATCCAGTTCTAACAAGTCCCTGACGTTTCAAGCTCATGAGCACTGTACAATGATCAGCGATTTGTTTCCGAACACGGAATACCAGCTTTATCTTCAGACCTTCAATGGGGCTCATAGTATAAACGGCGACTTGGTGGACGTGCAAACGCTGGATGGAGGTGAGTACTGAAAGAAAAAATACACGTTGCTTTTTCCAATCTGAGCACTAAATGGATTGATTTTGCAAGGTTAAAACCAGTCAGCCTTCCTTTTTAAAATGTCATTTTATTAAACAGAGAAAAAAAGAGGCCTAAATGGTCTAAAATGTTAAAATGCTTAAGTGCTCGTTGACTTGAGATGGGAGATCAATAAATGGCCCTCAGAGACCAGCACATAAAGCAGTAACGGTGATATTAGCCGGCTTGAACTTATTCTGCTATGTGCACAAAGCTGTTTAGGGCAACTGTGTTTTGGACTCAGCCTGGCTGTCAATAAATGGTCAAATTCAGAAACAATTAGCTTTTTTTTTCTATAAAGATTTGCTCTGTGAGGCAGCATGCTATCAACATGACAGCCATACTGGGAACTATTACCCACTTGTTAAAATTTTTCTAATGCAAGTTCAGCCACTGAGAAAAATGGCCCCTCCATGAGCCATTTCCATCGCAGATGAGAGGGACCAATTTTTAATTTTTTAAAACAGCCCTCAAATCTGAATGCCAGTGGTACTGTCTCGCTAATCTTCTGATTTTATAAAAACTCGTTATAAACATTATAACATCATTACCTCCCAGGCAAGTGTTCCGGGTCATTAAAAAAAGCTATTTAAGTAAGGATTTCATTTTCTCCACCGTGCCAAAGGTCTGTGCCCTTTCTTTGTTTATAAATATAAAATATGAGCGTAGCCCATGACAAAGAAAGGGCCCCAGCGTAGTTATTTTTGACATTTTTGAAGAACGGCGTCATTTAGGCATCAGGGATATTTTTTTCATACGAGATTGTGTTATTATCTAAGATAATCAACTTTGGAGATCATTTTCCCTAATGATAATGTCAGACAATTGCTGGATATAATTTACAGGATGAAGTCTAAAACTTCTCCGGGTCAAACACAACGGCCGCTTGCCATTACAGGGAAGTGTTATTTGTGCAAAGAGATAGAAGTTTATGCAATGTGTTGGTGACCCTTCCCAACGGGATGCTTCTAATTTGTTTGGGGGGAAATAGGAATGGAGGAATCTCAGGGCTGGATGTAATGATCATTGTGCTGCTGACTAGAGTATATCATTTATAAAATATCCCACCAACCAAGTATCATAAGAGATAAACACCATGTTGGTAATATCAACGATTCCACCAGCAGCCCCCATGGTCTCTGGCTGAGACTCTAATAAGCCAATTTTGTGTCGGCTGCAGACTGATAAACAGCAAACGTATTGCTGAACCTAAATACTAATCTGCATATGGTCAAGCAAGGTCTTTCACGCAGACAGCTGGAGTTTATTCCGTTGCATTCCCATTATTTCCAGAGCCTGAAGGCATCTCCCCTCCAGAGGTGGCTGTCATCAACAGTACAGCTGTACGTGTCATCTGGACGCCGCCATCAAACCCAAATGGCATTGTGACTGAATATTCCATCTATGTAAATAATCAGATCTACAAGGCACAGCTCAAATCCCCCAACCCCTTTGTTGTTGGAGACTTATTGCCATTTAAAGTGTACAACATACAGGTCAGTGGAATTTCCTTTCCAAAAGATATATTTCTTAATACTTATTTACAGCTGCCTATTTTTCATCATAACACTTTTGATGGAGTATGGGATATATTTATAACAGTTATAGAGTTTATGTAACATAAGGTGCAAAGTTTTCTACACTTTTTATCATCTATAGCAACCAGTCAGCAGGTAGCGTTTTCAAACCACCTGTTCAAAAACACACATCTTATTGGTTGCTATTGTAACTTTTATTACATTTAGGGAATAGACTCATTTCAATCTGCCCTGGATTATTCTGTTCAATTGCAATCATCATGCAGGAGATAATAAATAGGATATGATACCGGATTTGGGCTGAAATTGTTGGTTATGATCTATTCTGGTCTGTGAGAAGAAGTGGTGGGCATGGCCAACATAAGCACAGAAGAATGTAGGTAGCCAATAATGCAATGAAAAATAAAGTTCAGTTTCCTATAAGGTTCACCTAACTAAGGATGGGTTTGTGGCCTGATGTTAAGATATCTCTACCATTTTGAAAAACCAGATTGGCTCAAAATGTTTTGGTCTTTTCCTGAATTGCTTCCATTGTTTCCCAGAATTGCTTTCTTTGCCCGAAAACCCAGAGAAAGTTCACTTTTCAGAATAAACCCAGCGCAGACCACAAAAACTTTAAAAAAAATTGAGATAGTTGCCTTCTCCAATGACTTATACAGGACCTCGACAGGTCTGAGATGGTGGATTATTTGGGATTTGGGCTTTTTGTGGCATTGGATTATATTAAATCTTTTTTTTCTCAAAAAATTTTAGTTTTCGAGAGAAAAAAAACTTGAATTTGTAGAAATTTTAACATTCGGATTTTAATCAATAAACCCCTAAAAGAAGCTGTGTCTGTGGTGTCCATGTAGAACTGTCTAAACTACAGTATCTACCTAAACCGCTTTATCTGACAACCCCCACTCATTATTATATGGACCCATGGGCTCTACAGATGTATCAGTATTCACAAGTCTGTATTTCATATTCCCTAGATTGAAGTTTGTACTGTCTACGCTTGTGTAAAAAGCAATGGTACTCAGACTGCAACCGTGGAGCAACCGCCGAGAGGAATTCCACAGCCAGAGATCACAGTTATCAGTGCAAGGTATGGATAATTCCCTTAGTAATATGTATTTGTACAGGTGTTTGGTTTCTACTTCCTCATAAAGGCATAACAGCATAAAAATATAGCTAATCATGTAACCATTACATGCTATATTTATACATACGTATGGGTTGCAGCTGCCATATTGTTTTGCTCGAAAAATGGGGAAATACGGGGTTCCAGCGGCACCACTGATATTGTTACTTTACTGAGATTAAAGTTTACCAACCTCATAACAACCAGACCATGATTGACAGGAGCAGACTAACCAAATGGAAACAAGCTTTATTATGCATGAAGCTATACTATACTGTACATAAGGAAAAGACACTATGTTTCCCCAGGGCAACAACCCATAACAACCATACTATACAGGTTGTCTCTGTGTGTTACGTTCTAAGCTATTTATATTTTTGTTTGGGTGACATTATATATATATTTATACACAAGTCCATGAACATGCATGTGTAGAACTGAAATCATGCTGATTTGCAATCAGAACAGGCAACAATGTGACACTTTCAGGCAGCAATGCTGTAAGAACATTCCTTTCCCAACATGTCATATTAGCATCAACTCTTTGCCATATCCCAAAAGAATACTAACTGCTGATCGATTGCCCTGACAAGCTTGGTCGTAGCCTACATGTGCCCTGGATAGTTCATTTATTTGCCATGGTGGATTTGTTAGAGTGGAATTTAATCAATAGGTAATTCATTAATTCTGATGCAGGAGTATGAAGGCATGGTGAGGTATAATAATATCTGTCTTTCTTCAGTTTTGAAGACAAGGTAAGAAGTGCAGAACTGTGACATCATGTATGAAAGGAAATATGTATTTTAGTAAGGGGAACATCAGCTATGCAAAGAGCTCAGAGAATATACACATCCCATCAGTATGTTTGGACTGTTAGCAATCTAGCCTTAGTAATAGAAATGCCCCATAAAGAATGCAGAGAACCCATCACAAAGGGGCAATTCTTAAACAAGATTAAGAGACAACAAAATCTAGAATTTTTAAGAACTTTTTATCAAAACAATCTTGAAATTTTGAATTCCTAGCATTATTGAATTGTTCCATCTTGAGTTTTTTTTGTAGCTATGCTAGTGGTTGAGGGAAAAAACTGTGAAAATACTTCATCCAGTTCATTTATATTTTTTTATGTTTCTAAATAAATCACATCAATAAATGAGCCTCAAAGAGTTAAAGAGGATTTTCTCATTGAAATTAACTTTTTCCATGATACAGACAATAAGGGGCAGATTTACAAAATTCACATGAATGATTTGAAATTCGATCAAATTTAAAAATAGATTCGAATTTCGAATATGTAAATTAGCTAAATTCGACCAGTGAATTCAGTAAATTTGATTGAATGATTCAAATAATTCGAATAAAAATCTATTTAAATACTCGACTATCGAATAACTTCCCCTTTAAATTTTTATTTGACTGCTTAGGTCGCCAGTTTCAATCTACCTAAGTTGTTTGGCCAAATTTTGATCGAATAGTAAAAATTCTATTGAAGGGTTAAAACCGTTCGAATCGATCGATTCGAACAATTTAATCGATCAATCGAATTTTTACTATTTGATCATTAGACCAATCGAATAGCGGTAAAATCCTTCGATATTACTTTTATTCACATGGTTGAATTTCAAATTTTTTTAAATTCGACCAATGATAAATCTGCCCCTAATTGTCTATGGATAACTGACCTAATATTTTACAGTTTTTGAATTTAGCTTCTTTCCCTTTTTCTAAATTTTTTACTTACATTTTATGGGAACTTTTTTTGAAAAAAAAAGAAATGTGTTCTTTAGCTCCACCCTAGGCCAAATTCAATAATTAAATATGGAAGCACAAAGAAGTTTTTTTGGAAAAAATACAAGAAAATTTGCATGAAAAGATAACTATCTATTTTACTACTTGAAATTTCTAGCCAATCATTGAAGGGCAATTTCACTTACCTGCTTACATAGTTACATAGTTATTGGGTCAAAAAAAGACCAAAGTCTATCTAGTTCAAACCCTCTAAATGAAACCCAGCCTCTATACATACAGTACATACAGTCAAATTGACTCCTCCATACACTCACATAAACTATATATATGGAGCCCCTCTTAAAGGCATCAACATCACAACTACACTTGGCAGTGCATTTCACAACCTCACTGCCCTCACTGCCCTCACTGTGAAGAACCACCTATGCTGGTTCAAATGAAAGTGGACTCTGTTTCAGGGGAAAAAGGTCCCTTGTCCCTTGCTATATTTCTACAATGTCCTCTAATGTACTTGTAAAGTGTAATCATGTCCCCTCAACATTGAACCTCAGTTTCCAATTTGCTGCCCAGTTTTCTGTTCATTCTGCAAAGTGGCAGCATCCTGCCACTGGAACTTCTAGTGCTGCACAATTTATATCATCAGCAAAAATAGAAACAGTATTTTCAATGCCCACCTCCAGGACTTCTAGTGCTGCACAATTTATATCATCAGCAAAAAATAGAAACAGTATTTTCAATGCCCACCTCCAGGACTTTTCAAAGTTTTCCTTCAACTGGCATCAGACTAACCGGCCTATAGTTTTGAGGCTGAGAATGGGATACCTTTTTGAATAGTGCAACCACATTATCAATTCACAGTCTCTCAGCACCATGCCAGACCTCAATAAATCCTGAAAACTTAATTAAAGAGGGTTGGCAATATCAGATATATGCATTCTTAGTACCCTGAGATGCATAGACCCGGACTTTTGTTTATCTTTACAATTTCTATTCTGTTTTGAATTTCCTTGTGTGTGAACCATGCATCAATAATAGTATTACTAGAATTGGGACTATTAAGAAGGAAACCTTTGTTAGCTGGTTTGTTACTACTTGCTGCAACACCCCTTTCCATCTAAATTTTAGCTTGTCTGATTTTTAGCGAAGAAAAATGGGTCAGATTTGCCCATCACTACAGTGGCCTTACATATACGTTCTCGCTCACACTTACTCAGGTATCTAAAATATACTGTAGTTCATTACACTTTCCCCCCATCCTATTGCATCTGTTGTGTATGCAAAATAGAAATCTAAATTCAACCCTCTGCCTTGTATGTTGATGAAAGTTACTTACTGGAGGATAATTGTTGCTAATTTGGTGTTTAGGTGATTTATAAACTGTCACGTGTTACAGGACTATACCCACCTGTATTCTTATTTTTAGACTTATTTAGGTCTCCAAAAATCAAGGCTCCCTATTGCTTGCTGGAAATAATGACTGTGTTTTTGCTACTCGCTCCAATAAACGTGTATTGAATGAAGATTTTCGGAGCATAAAGTGGGCAGTCAATATCTTTTGAGTAAATTGATTTCCTGCGTATTTCTCTGAAGACGTCTTTTTTTGAGTGCAGAATCTGTAAAGTCAATTATTAATCTAACATTGTTTTTATCCTTTTGTGCTTTTTATCTAGCAATGCCTGCCTGTCTGCCTCTCTATGGGGCAGATTTACTATTATTCCCCAAAAAATCCTCGAATTCCTTAGGAATTCGGTAAGCATTCGACTATCGAATGCTTATTGAATAGTTTTAGGCTATTTTTTCCTCGATATTCGAACCCTCGATAAAATCGTACGATCGAATACCAATCCTTCGATTTCACGAAAAATTCGTACGATTCGAAGGATCGAGGAGAATGGTATTCGAGCAGGTGATAGAAAAAACCCTATGGGGGATTCCCATAGGCTTCTATTGCAATTCGGTAGGTTCAATCTGGCGAAGTAGGCAGTCGAAGAAAATTTTAAAGTTAAACTCCATCGATCATCGAATGGTCGAATTTATCGAATATCCGATCATTCGATCTATTCGATAATTCGAATTTTCGGTATTCGATCATCGACGTGGCCAAATTTGCATATTCGCCATCCAATTAAATTGTACGATCAGAATTCGATCGAAATTCGATCTATTCACGTGAATTTCTTAAATCTGCCCCTAAGAGTTGATCGCATGAGCAAGTTGGGATCAAGGCACACTTTATATTAACAATCTATGCATTGTATGTGATTATTTGTTATTACAAATTATTCGCAATGGTCCATTGAGTGTGTTTTTTCTGAGAGATCCCTTCTTGGTAAATATCCACGTCCTTTTAAAGTAACAGTAACATCAAAAAATTAGAGTGTTTTAAATTAATACAAATAGAATGCAGTGCTGCCCTGCACTGGTAAAACTGGTGCATTTGCTTCGGAAACACTACTATTTTTTATATAAAAGCCATACAAAGGAGAAAAGTCTCTGGTTACACAGCAGATAGCAGATAAGCTCTGTAGAACATAATTCTGTTATCCACTATTTATCCTGTGCCATATAGCCTTTTTTCAATTCCTGCCGTTGCTGCACAGCAGCTTGTTTATATGAACTATAGAAGTGTTTCTGAAGCAAATATGTCAGTTTTATAAAATGTTATGATATTCTCATTACTTTTAAACACTTAAATTGTTTTGTGTTACTGTTCCTTACAGTAGATATACTGCTAATAGCAGGCACTTTTGTTGGAGGTTATATATGCCATGTAAATTAAGGTCTTTAAAACAGTTTGACATCTAATATAGAAAAGTGTACTAAAGTATAAGGTATGTAGACACCCCTAAATTAAAATAGTGCATACACATTTTCCCAGCTGACATTTTGGCTGCAAAAAAAAAAGTTTTCTGCCCGAGCCTCTAAAAGTTGACCCTATAAAAATCATATATTTTTGCATAGTGGATAGTGGATAGTTTATCAGAGCACAACTCACGTGACTTGGGGTAGCTGGGAAATTGACAATATGTCTAGCCCCATGTCAGATTTCAAAATGAAATAAAAAAAATCTGTTTGCTCTTTAGAGAAATGGATTTCAATGCAGAATTCTTCTGGAACAGCACTATTAACTGTTGCATTTTGGGAAAAAAAATCCCATGACAGTATCCCTTTAAGAACCGGCACACAGGAACAGCTGGCAAGTAAAACCTTGCTAGTTTATTGTGAATGCAGCATGCAACTTTCGGGGTAATCCCCTTTATCAAGCTTGATAAAGGGGATTACCCCGAAACGTTGCATGCTGCATTCACAATAAACTAGCAAGGTTTTACCTGCCAGCTGTTCCTGTGTGCCGGTGATTTGTTGCAGAGCTGTTCACTGAGGGATGCCGAATTCCTTTTTGCCGTGCACCTGGTAATCGTTGTTTGGAGGGCCAGGGTGTGTGAGTGGAATAACTGAATTGACAGTATCCCTTTAAGATGCAGAGAATACTTTTAGGAAAGTGGTAAAACCCCGAAATAAAAGATTCTGTGTTACCTTCATCTTACAGTTTCTCATCATTTTATGAATGGTATTTTCATTCACCAGATCAGTTCAGATTGAATGGAGTTTTCCAGAAGAACCAAATGGAATCATACTTGGCTTTGATGTTCGACGAAAAACCTTGCATCCATGTTCTTCTGCTCAAAAGTTCTGGAATCATGGTTTTAAATCATGCTTATATGTTAAGTGTCAAAAAGATGAAGATATCTGTGGAGATTTATGCTACAATACTATTAATCAGGTAATCTGGGTATTAAACTTTAATCATATGTATGAATGGTAAATATATTTCATTATCAATGCAATTGTAGAGTATGGCTTTATCCACTCAGTAATGCATGAAGTTTTTTGTTAAAATATTAGTTTGTTGAATTCAAGACTACCATTTTATTTTTTGGCTTCATGATATTACACTAAACGGACATCTGAAAAACGGAGATTAAACTTTCAGCTCCAGTTGTAGAAACATGGAACACGGAGCCAGAGTAACATGGATCTTGTGGAGTTTTCATTGAAGGCTTAATGTTAATGGTGTTGCCATATATGCTTCAGTGAGTTCTCTCAGGCACTGCGAGGGTTAAGTTACCAACAATGAGACGGGGATATCAATTAATGAGCTACTATTGAAAATATTGTTGAGCCGTCGGCAATAAATCTTTTGCACCTGAAGGTCCCAGGCATGAAACATGCCAGTTGCAGCCTTTCCCCATTTTATTTTCTGAAAGGTGCGTGAAACAATTATAGCAACCTCAGACACCCAACTATATGTAGGCTGTATTAATTTGTGTACAAGTCTAGCTCCAAGCATTCAATCTGTAAACTATACAGGTAGTTACAAATAGATGGAGCATGAACCACATATTGTTTCATCTATTCACCCAAAGTTTTTTTTAAAAGCTGCTATTTATTACTGACCTCTCCAATAAAATATTGTCTCTTTAAAAAATTCTAATTTAAAAATTGCTGTTCTAGCCTATGGGGGACCTCCTATAACCTTTAAGTAGTGTTTTTAAAAAAAATTAAATCAAAACTGCAACACCAGTTGGCCTCTTCACTTTCTATAAATTACCTGGAAGGTTTTTAAGTCTAAAGTAGTGGTTTCTTTACTTTTAGTATGACTACCCCATGGTGGGTCAGTAAGGGGGATATTTCAAGACAACTGAATACCTAGGGGTTTATTTATTAAAGTCTGAATGATAAAAACTTTTTAAAAATTAGCATTTTAACTATAAATCAGAATTTTTGTGAAAAAACATTTTTCAAGATTATTATACCCTGAGGATGCAAAAAGTCTGAATCCAAAAATACTCCTTCTTTCAACCTGTCGAGGTCCTGTAAAAGTCATTGGCAGAGGTCCTATTTGCAGTTTGAAGATATTATGGTCATGCGCTGGGTTTCATACAATAAGCCAAGAATTTCAGGCATTTCTGTCGATTTCATGAAAAATTCTGACTTTTGAGAGACAATCTGAAAAAGTTGCAGTATCGTGCGACTATCCGAAAAAAGCAGTTTTCCCAATTGGATTTTCTTGTGTTTTTTGTAATGATAAATAAGGGTAACCAAAGTGTCTAAATTGTAACAGTTACACAGTTACAATATGAACCACATATTGTTTCAGCTTTACACTTTACACTTTAATATTATAACTTGTAAGGAACATTAGGAGAGTGCTATGTTGTGACTATGTTTTTCATAAATCTTTGACAAAGAGAGTGAAAAAAGGGGACCCAAATAATCTGAAGCCCACTGCCTAGTGAATGTTAGTGGAAGCAACTGTATTCAAACAATACAAATATCCAGGCTAGGGTAATAGTCAACCAATACATAGATGGCTTCATTCTCATTCTGTGCAATGGCAGCTTTATATTCATACTATATACAGAAATGATTACTAATGAACAATTGCAGTTCAAGCCTTCCTTGAAGGTTAATCCTTTGGTGACGTAAATAACAAAGTCGCAGATATAGGAAAATCATAGTTCCAACAATATCTAGAAGTTTGCACTCTTCGATGCCACCCAATCACCATACCACCCTAAATGACCATCAAACTGGATGATCAGGTGTATCTATGAAAGCAAAAAGGCATTCTTCCCAAGTTTCACCAAATCCGTCCCTTAGGCTATGCTTAACCCTCACCCAACCACAGCTGCACCACAGTTTGGAAATCAGTGCTCTATATCTCTTTTCATTGTCTCCTGCTTTTTAATCAAACTATACGCCTCTTCTTTTCTCCTCCTATGCTATGCTAATTCACTCAATCTCACTTATAAAGAAATTCTGCTGCTCAGCATATTATTCAGAGCAAGTAAAAGGGAGATTACCGCACTGTAACACAAAGCAATTACCTTTTTTGTATCAGTTTTAGTATAATTATTTATACTAGAGCAAACTGAAAGGCTGGCTAGACAAATTTATTAAATTGCCTGGTTAAATCACTTGATTCTACTTTATAGAAAATCAATTTATCTTCAGTCACAAGTGGGTGCTTGTTTACTTGACAAGTCACTGTGAAAGGACCTGCCATAATTTGTCAGGAGTATTCTTAAATTATTGTATTTTTTTCTAGATTAATTCTCATATTAACTGCTGTTTAGGTTCTGGATCAATAAGGCAACCACACGGCGGGAGGCTACAAATGGTTTTTATTGACAAATTATACAGAAAAACTCTGCGTCGGTGGTACATTTTCGCGTAATGAAATAATGTAGCAATTTGTCAACAACAACACAACCGACTCAACGGCTGCGCTATTAGTTTATTTTAAAAATGTGCCGTCTATGCAGACAGTAATTAAAAGCATGAATTATCGAAGCGATTGGGGTAGGAATAGAAACAATTCCATAGTGTTTAGGTTTAGCCTTGGGTTGCAAACTGTAAAATGTCATGCAAATAACACTCCTGAAACATTTGTTTTTCATAGCACTATTATCCACAATGATTCTGCATGATGTTTTGGTGCAAACAATTATGGAGTGCTAAATGAGATTATCATGTGTCAAATGGAGGGAAATGAACAACTCAGTGTTTAATTTAGCAGTAAGATGACAAAATGAGCTCTAAATATCCAGCACAAACCAAGGTTTAGTCTCTTTATACTCTATTAGTGTAATTATAAGTGCTCCTTTGATTGCCCACTCACACTATTAGAGAGCCAGTCTTACCACTCCGGCTATGTTTATTATACTTGTATGTCTATAAATGGATTGCTATGCATATGGATACACACTGTTTATATTGGTACGAAACAAACGTAAATAAGACAAGGAAGAGCAATTCCATAACACAGAGGCAGATGGATTTGATCAAAGACATGTTGAATTAACACTTTTATTGTGCCAGTGGAGGGGACAAGATAATATGCATCAGATTCAGAGAAATATGGCTGCTTGTTTTGAATAACTAATTTAATAAACTGGATTTCTTAAGTCAGCGTCAGCCCCTATAATTCAATTTAGACACATCAGCAGTCTTTTTTTTTTGGCTTTCTTTCTGTACCCTTCACATTGAAAATGGATGATGTTACAGTTTTATTTAGAGGTGGAAATATCCTGCACAGGTGCCTGCTATATGAGAATTAGAAGTACTGTATATAGGATCTGTGTGTAATTTACTACTTTCATTGGCCTATGTTTTGTTATTTATTTTTCTAATTGGTTACATATTTGTAATATTTGTAGCCTTTTGTTGTGGCCAGCAGAAAACATTTAAAAAGTACAATTTAAGCTCCTGATAAATATAGCCACAGGGCTGTTTTGGAGTTTTCCAAAGTAATTTAGGCTAAGATCCCCTGTACGCTTAAATTTAAATCCTCTGATTCCACCCCAAATCTTCCATCGTTTTACATGTGTGCACTGAGGGAACCCAACAGGTAAGGCCCAGACGCGGAGAGGGGCATTGCTGAGCGATTACAAGAGTCTAAGTTGGAAAACTGGGCAGCAAACTGGAAAATGAGGTTCAATGTTGATAAATGCAAGGTTATTTAAAAATAATATAAATGCAAGTTTTACACAAAATTTCAGTGTGTTGGGAGTTTCCTTAAATGAGAAGGATCTTGTTTTTTTTATAGATAACAAGTTGTCTAATTCTGGGCAGTGTCATTCTGTAGCTACTAAAGCAAATAAAGTTCTGTCTTGCATAAAAAAGGGCATAAACTCAAGGGATGAAAACATAATTATACCTTTTTATAGATCCCTGGTAAGGCCTCATCTGGAGTATGCAGTGCAGTTTTGGACTCCAGTCCTTAGGAGGGATATAAATGAGCTGGAGAGAGTGCAGAAACGTGCAACTAAACTGGTTAGAGGGATGGAAGACATAAATTATGAGGGTAGACTGTCCAGGTTGGGGTTGTTTTCTTTAGAAAAAACGCGCTTGCGAGGGGACATGATTACACTTTACAAATACATTAGAGGACATTATAGACAAATATCAGGGGACCTTTTTACCCATAAAGAGGATCACCTCACCAGAGGCCACCCCTTCAGACTAGAAGAAAAGGACTTTCATTTGAAGCAGCGTAGGTGGTTCTTCACAGTGAGGACAGGGAGGTTGTGGAATGCACTGCCAGGTGATGTACAGTTATACAGTTAGTATGGCTATGGTCATAAACGGTTTGTGTGAAAGAGTGGAGGAGTGTGTGTGTATGCTGGGGTTGAACTTGATGGACTTTTTTCAGTTTAACTATGTAACTATGTAAGAGGTAAAACTCAACCTTGGAGGAGGCCATTGTTGAGAGATCACAAAAATGAATCCCAACCTTGGAGAAGGATATTGATGAGTGATTACAACAGGCAAATGCAGCAAGGGCATTGCTGAGAGATTACAATAGGTAAGACCCCCACCTTAGAGAAGGAGATTGCTGAGTGATTACAATGGGTAAGACCCAACCTTGGACAAGGGCATTGCTGAGATATTACAATAGGTAAAACCCATTTTAGTAAAGGTCAAAGAGATTACAAAAATGAATCCCAACCTTGGAGAAGGATATTGCTGAGTGATTACAATAGGTAAGATGCAACATTGAAGAAGGGCATTGCTGAGAGATTACAATAGGTAAGACCCAACGTTGGACAAGGGCATTGCTGAGGGATTACAATTTGTAAAACCCAACCTTGGAGGTGGGCATTGCAGAGTGATTACAATAAGTAACCCTAGTCTTGGAAAGCATTGATGAGAGATTACAATAGGTAAGTATCAACATTGGAAAAGGGCATTGCTGAGAGATTATGAGGGATCTCAATAAGTACATTTTAGGGGCCTAACTTAATGACATAAAACTGCTGGTAGAATAATACCCTATAGAAATTGACTATTAAGATAAAACAATATTCAAAGACTAAATATTTCCTATGCAGACATTGCAATTTCTTCAAGCTCAAATGAGCGGTTTTATAGAAAAAAAACGTCCTTAAATTTCATCATGATTTGAATTGAACACTGACCCAGTGACTACATAGCTGCTTATTTATATAAATTGCATTTGAATTTTTGAAGCAAACCCCCGATTTGCACCAATGAAGGGTAACAATGCATCAGCTCTGAATGCATATGAAAATGATTTGTCATTATTTATGCATGTGGCATCATGAATAAAAAAGATGTATTCTTTCCAATTTTAATAGGAGTGTTGTAAAGGAGTCCTGCATAAGAGACTGTCGGGATACGAATGCTGTGGGGATAAATACATTCCATCCAGCCAAAATTCTTCAATAATCTGCTGTGATGATCAAAAATACTTTGTCCAGCCAGAGCACCAGTGCTGTGGAGAATATTACACAAGAGTCAGAGCAGGTAAGAGACAGTATAGAAAATCATGAATATATGACAATGATCATCATCCTTTACTTCTATTGCAACATATTCACATAGGCCCCTGCCCCAGTGGAGTTGACAATCTAAGGTAAGTAAGAACAGGGCACTTTTCTACTGGTGATGAGCGAATCTGTCCCATTTTGCTTTACTAAAGAATTCGTAAAACTCAAAAAAAAATTTGTGAAACATTTTCGAAAGGCATTGAAGTCAATGAGCGTCAAGCGACAATTTTTTTCTCAATCCAAATGCATTAAAGTTACTGTGTGTCAAATAATTTTTTCTTGCCAAATTTTTAGTCTTGGTGACTTTTTTTCCAAATGCAGTAATGGGTGTCAAAACATTTTTTATTCACAACAATTTTTACAAACACAACATTTTTGTCCTGGGGAATTTTTCCACTGTGAATTTTTGCCGTTTTGTAAAAAATTTTGCAGGTGGCAAAGTTCTGAAGATCGCTGTGAATCCAAGCCTGACGAATAAATGTGTTCATCGCTATTTTCTACTTATTCATTCTCCTATACTTCTGTCTGCAGTCTCCAGCTCAAGTGATTGCAACCAATTTTATTTTTTCTATGCTCTCTATTGGAGACTTATAATTACAAATATTAGCTAATATTAAAAATCTTGAATAATGACAGCCAACAGAATTCCCAGAACACCAAAAAAAGATGACATTCTCTAGTTAAGTGTAAAATTGTATCCAAATTCAAACCACAAATGCCTCTGCTCATGGATAATATTTTTAAAGGAGCAATAAGAACGTTTGAAGCTTTATTAGTCCCACCAGTCCTTGGATGTATCATTACAAATCTGCCAATCTAAGCTTGGTGCTTTCCTCAGCATGTACACTATTAAAGCCTGAAAGGGAGATGTAGAGTTGGGGGTGTGTTAGGGGGTCAGTCAGATGTACATATTGAATGAAAATTGAGGATGAAGATGATATCCCTGGAGCTTTCTCAGGTCTGTTTTAAAAAGGTAGCAGGCAATAACTATTTCAGCACTGTACCCTCGTCTTTGTCTATATACTGTGTATTAAGAAGTGACCATCCAATCAGGCATAGAATTGTTTTTGGACTGCTGGTGGAGGGGACCCTGAGGGAGTCTAGGGGTGCAGCTGTACATAATCTGCCCCTGTATCCATATTCCAGCAGACTTCTACACTGAAATCCATTTCTCAAAAGAGCAAACAGATGTTTTTATATTTAATTTTGAAATCTGACATGGGGCTAGACATATTGTTAATTTCCCAGCTGCCCCAAGTCATGTGACTTGTGCTGTGATAAATTTCAGTCACTCTTTACTGCTGTACTGTAAATTGGAGTGATATCACCCCCTCTCTTTCTCCCCCAGCAGCCTAACAACAGAATAATGGGAAGGTAACCAAATAACAGATCCCTAACACAAGATAACAGCTGCCTGGTAGATCTAATAACAGCACTCAATAGTAAAAATCCATGTCCCACTGAGACTCCTTCAGTTATATTAAGAAGGAAAAACAACAGCCTGCCAGAAAGCAGTTCCCTCCTAAAGTGCTGGCACAAGTCACATGACCAGGGGCAGCTGGAAAATTGACTAAATGTCTAGCCCCATGAAAAAATCTGTTTGCTCTTTTGAGAAATGGATTTCAGTACAGAAGTCTGCTGGAGCAGCTCTATTAACTGATGTATTTTGAAAAAAACATGTTTTCCCATGACAGTATCTCTTTAACATATTATCGACTGTGCTTGGTTAGGAGAAGGGGTGTAGAGATAGAGACCCACAACTGTGTAGCATGGACTGGGGAAAGGTAGATTATAATATTAACCTTGCTACAGGTGGGTCTATAGGAGTACAGGTATGGTATCTGTTATCCAGAATGTTAAGGACTTGGGAGTTTCTAGATATAGAATCTTTTAGATCACGATATCATACTGTAGGTCTACAAAAAACTAATTTAAACATGACATAAACCCAGAAGCATTGTTTTGTTTTCAACAAGGATTCATTATATCTTAATTGCAATCAAGTATAGGTATGGGACCTGTTATCCAGAATGCTTGGGTCTTGGGGTTTTCCAGATAAGTAGTCTTTCTGTAATTTGAATCCCCATAATTTGTCTACTAAAACATCTTTCAAACATTATTTAAAACCCAATAGGCTTTTTCTGCTTCCCATTATTATATTAATTATATCTTAGTTGAGATCAAGTAATGTCTACTATTTTATTATTACACAGAAAAAGGAAATCATAGTTAAAGATTGAGATTATTTCATTATATGGGAGACAGTCTCTCCATAATTCGGAGCTTTCTGGATGACAGGTTCCCTGATAATGGTTCCCATACCTTTCCAAGGTTCTGTTTTATTATTAAAGAAGAAAAAAGGAAATCATTTTTTTTTTTAAATGTTAATTATTTGATTAAGATGGGAGATGACCTTCCTGTTATTTGGAGCTTTTTAGATAAAGGGTTTCCAGATAACAGATCCTATAACTGTACAGGTAAGCTTTAACAAGGTGGCTACTTATTAAGGGCCCATTTTTTTTTCTACACTTCCTCAATTTTTTTTTAATTCTTTATCCAGTAGAAACTTTTGTTTAGTCAAGTTCTATTTATACAATACTTTATTCCACATATTATAATGTATTATATCCTTTCTGAATTATTTCATGTCTATGTTATGTCATCTGGTACCTTTACAGTCTTGTGAGTTGCAATAATCATTAGCTGGGATCACAGATGTAGGCAGCACCGACTGGATGGCAGCACTTCCAGCAGAATCATTTTTTTCATGTGCAGAGGTACTTGAAATTCTGCCAATTCATTCTTCACATCCCCAGCTCTAAAAACTCTGGCAAAGGAATTCATATATCACAATATTCTGAATGCTACAATGATGTCATCAGAAAATGCTATCACACAGAAGAACCGGCAAAGGCAGTTAAATAGTCTCATTAATCTCAATGTGCGAAGGAAAGATTCCATTCCGTAACCTCTATCTCCATCCAGTGGTTGATAATAACGAATTTTTGTCAACGTCTAGATTAAAAGCATACATTTGTACTGTCTGGAATAAAATGTAAAGCAACAACAAATATATAAATGAAATATCATCTTTGTTTGCTGACGTCACTGTAGAGGCCATATTTTGTCTTGGTGAACTTTAGTATGAGCATTGGCTAATATTAGGTACAGTATAATATAAATCCACAATATATTTTACTTTTTGTGTTCCAAAAGTTGCATTTAAATTCTTCTTTTTAATTTTGGTTGTTTGCTTTAAGACAAGATCTATTTTCCATAAATTGTATCATTCGAATGTAACGCTTGTTTGTTTTGCTTCAATGAACCTCAAAGAACTTCAATTAAGTCAATTAGTTAAAGCTATTAAGGCCTTCTATTCCATTAGAGAGTACATTTGTGATCTCCCTGGTGTTCACTGTGTTAAAATACTACAAGAATAAACAGCAGTGTGAATACAATTTATTTACCGGTATGGGAGCTGTTATCCAGAATTCTCAGGAATGGGGTTTTCCGGATAAGGGATATTTCTGTAATTTGCTATATCTTAAGTCTACTAAAAAAATCATTTAGGGTAGGGACAGACAGGGAGATTCGGGGAGATTTTGTCGCCTGGCGTTTTTAGCAGGCGACAATCTCCCCGAATTTCCTTCTCCCTGTCTGCCGATCGTTCCTGGGACAAAGCGCCAGCGCCTGTGCAGACGCGGCGCGGCGATTTCCGGAATCGCCCGAAGTTTCCTCAAGAGGTATCTTCGGGCGATTCCTGAAATCTCCACGCCGCGTCTGCACAGGCGCTGGCGCTTTGTCCCAGGAACGATCAGGGAGAAGGAAATTCGGGGAGATTGTCGCCTGCTAAAAACGCCAGGTGACAAAATCTCCCCGAATCTCCCTGTCTGTCCCTACCCTTAAACATTAAATAAACCCAACAGGCTGGTTTTCCTCCAATAAGGATTAGTTATATCTTAGTTGGGATCAAGTACATGCTACTGTTTTATTATTACAGAGAAAAAGGGAATATTTTTAAAAATTTTAATCCTTTGATTAAAATGGAGTCTATGGGAGACAACCTTCCCATAGATCGGAGCTTTTTGGGCAACAGGTTTCTGGATAACGGTTCCCATATCTGTTTATGCTTTCAAACCATAGGTGTTAGGTTATACCATAAGTGCAGAACTGATTGATAGGTGCCTAGAGGCTGTAGAAACTTGAGGATACCTGCTAGTAGTAGATGATGACTGGTAACAATATGTATGGAAAGCAGATTGATTTAATGAATACAAATAAGGAATGAGAACAGATATATCTGTAATCAGAAAGGAATGTCCATACAACAGGCTAAGGATCAATGCAGGGGCAGGCAAAGCACGTTTGTGTAAAAGGCCAGGGGTCAGACCAGGAGATTAGTAGAAATAATATAAGGGCAGGGTAGAAACACACCCAAGCAGAAATTTGGGTCTCTGGGTATCTTGAACATGGTCTAAAACACCAACATGACTTGTTGTTCCATCTTAAGGGAGAGTATGGGCAGGCTTAAATAGACCCTGCCTGCAGCTGAACAGTGGCAGTAGTCATAAACATTACTCAACCTAAATATTGGCAAAGATAATAACCTATCCTGTGATTTAGCCAGGGAAGTGACATAAGTTCCCAGACCTGACAATATATTGCCATAAAGCAAGATGGTTTTGTCATGAATCCTGGTGCCATCTCTATTAGGGTCTATAAGGGTTACTGTATGTGCTCTGTTAATTTACCCAAAAAGAAAAATGGATTACTAGCACCAGGAATGTGCTTTTCCCAAAGACGTTTATATCCCATTGATCCCCAATCAATGGCTTAGGAACAACATGTTGCTCACAACACCTTGAATGTTACCCTCAGTAGTCTCAAAGCAGGTGCTTATTTTTGAAAACTAGGTATACTGTCATGCAGACTTTCCTGTAGACTGACAGTCCACACAGGCTACCAAATAGCCAATCACAGCCCTTATTTGGCACCCCTAGAAACATCTTTCATGTTTGTGTTGCTGTACATCTTTTTCCCATTTCAATGTGGCTATGGGTGTAAAAGGTTGGGGACCCCTGATATAGGGTATCTCTTAACTAGCATGGAAGCCACTCGTATGATGCTTTACTTGTACGTGTATCTGATGTTCTGTGTCAGCCTATTAAAGTGGTTATTAAGAAAATATTTACATATTAGATTACATAAAACAGAAGTTCATGATTAGTTGTACATGACTGACAAAAGTGAAGCCTTGTGAATAACTTACAATTTATTGCCAGCATTTGGGGCTTGCTCTGTTTTACCTACACCAACTGACACGTGTGTAACATGTTTTACCCAGGGGAAATTTGCTGCTATGATGTGATGCAGAACAGAGCAGCGGTTGGAGAGGGGGATTCCTGCTGCAACGGAATGCCATTTTCATCATCTGGAAGTCAAGTGTGTTGTGGTGATGCTCTGCAGAACAACTTCAATCATCGGTGTTGTGGTGGAATGATGATGGGGAATGACTTTATTTGCTGTGGTGATACAGAAAATGGTTCCATCTATCGCCCGTCTACAGGTTAGACTGAATTAATCAATGCTGTATTTTCCTAAAAACAACATACAATAAGGGGTTGCTCTACCGTAAGGTAAGGCAAGGTAATCACAGATCTGTAGAAATGGGAGATAATTCTGGCTGTGAGGCTTAATGATCATGCACTCACTGTTGTGTGAGACGCTTATATAGCCCCTTGATTGTGAAAATACACACACACGGGGGAATTCACTAAAGCCTGAATCGTATAACGCTAGCGCTAATTTGCCAGTGTGACGTCAAATCGATAATTCACTAAAACCGATTCGCTAGCGAAGTACAGTAGATAGACTAGCACAACTTCACACCCTTACGCTAGGCGAAGTTGCACACTGACGAAGGATTTTCATTACGCAAATTCACTTAGATGACCATTTTACTGAACGTTACCACTTACGCTAGACGTTACTTCGCCAGGTCAGACCTGGCAAAGTTCAATACAATAGATAGGAGTTTAAAAAAAAATTTTTAGAAATTTTTTCTAAGTCCCAAAAAAACACTGGCATGTTTTACCTTTTTAGAGTGATAGTTTGAAACAGAGCGAAATTTTTTTGGGGGGTTGCCCTCCTTCCCCCCTACATTTCCTAACATATGGCAACTCAACTATACAGGGGGCACATGTAGGGCAAAAGGTTTCCTGGGCTTGTGTAGTGGAATGTAGTGGCTGTAACATATACTTCTATTATACTTTGAAATTTGCGCCATATGCAAATTAGGCATCGCTAGCGCAACTACGCTACCATTCGCTGACCTTAGCGTAACTTCGCACTTAAGTGAATTTGTGTAGCGCTGGCGAAAATTAATCTGGCGGAGTGCGGCGAACGTTAGCAAAGGCAACGCTAGCAAATTTTTGCCGCTTAGTGAATTTCCCCTATGGGCTTAATGAGGGAGAAGGTGATGAGGGAGACAACAAGTGGAGACTTAACATTATGTGAAATGTTGGGTTCCAAAGTCTCCAGTGGCTAAAAAGGATAATGCGATGCCACAAAACCACACAATTCAACGTTGGAATACAGGCAGTTCCTGACAGTTATTTAGATAAGCCTAGAGCAGTGGTTGTTGCACTTTCTTTACCCTTGAAAGTCCAACCTTGTTCAGGACCTCCCTTAGCATATAACACAATTACAGACATTTCAAATCATTGGTGTATCAGCCATTCAAACACAATTCCAAGAATGTCTAGGACTCACTATAATTGACCTTTAAGCAGCACTTTCAACTGCATCTAGGAGAGCAAACAGATATTCTCCCAAAACACTCTTATTGCCATTCAGACTGAGTACCTGCCACTGCTCCCTGCAACTTCTAGGGGACCAGACCCACAGCTTGGGAAAAAACTGAACAAGAATGACTGCTGTAATTAGGAAAGACATTCCATGGATTACAATTATCTTTCTCCAATGAAGACTCAAGAACAATTGCTTGCAATTGGATAGTCTCCAAAAAAACAAAACAAATTAGGGACAATATAGCCAACATTGTAAATTCTAGTGTTTGCAGCACAATAGATGTTTGTCGCCCTCTCTTGACAGGCAGTTAGTGCCATACATGCAATGATCCAACAGTTGACTAGGTAAGTCTTTCCCTGATTACAAGGAACCCATGTCTGGCCCAAAGCCCAAGTGACTTCTGAATGACTAGCTGGGCAAGAGCTGATGATGTGTCTGTTCAGTCAGGAAATAAACTATGCCCAGTCCAGTAAATTCAAAATAACTAATTTATAGCCACCCAAGCACTAATGCTAACGTAAAATAAGGCCTCGCCACTTAAACAAATCAAATTCAAGCAGTTAGCCCTGGGGTAAGCAAAGTCTAAAGCTCACCCGAAAAACGCAGTGACCCGGGTCAGCAAATTCTTTAAACCAATGTGAAGGTAACAAGCGGAAAATTGGCACTCACCAGATGAAGAAGGTGGCCCGGGTGCATCGCCCCGAATCCGTAGCTAGAAGGACAAATGTTTGCTTTTAACCTGTTGAAATAAAGGACTTCGTTTTAACATTTGAGTGGACCTGGAGTGCTCGTCGATTTGGTTTCTGTTCAGTCAACCATGTCACCCATGAGTAGATATTGGCAATTATTTGTAAAGTTAATAGAGCTTTTACTCCATAAAGTCACATACTTAAGCAAAGGACCAACTAGAACATCAGACATCTTCATATTTCATTGGAATCATAAATAATTTGGATTAGCATCCCTTGATACATAAATAGGGAAGCTTCGCAGATAAATTTGCGAATTTCCCTTGAAATTCGAGAAACTGTGAAAAATTTGTGAAACATGAATTTTGACACCCACATTAATTCTGATGCTCGCGTCAATTTTGACGCCAGCATTAGTCAATGGGCTGGAGAATAATGTTGATTCACAGCTTTTTGAGCAAAACAAGGAAATTTGCCGCAAATTTGCACCTGCCAAATTTATTCGCCCATCACTATACATTAGACCAAACAATTGCAGCACGTAGTTTGATGGATGGAAAGGGAAACATCACTAAATTCAAATATTAATGTCCAGAGTCTCCCTAATACCTTGATAGGCTTGACATACAAACAATATATCTGCGCATTGTTATTCTTCAATATGTGCTATTCTTTAGACTCCTCGACGCCAGCAGTCGCCCTTTAACAAAATCACATTGAATTGACTTTCTCACACCAAATCAAATCTACCACGTCCCAGTTCAGTTGTCTTTGTCAATATGTATTTTATAAATGGAGTGAATTAACAGATGCTGTTGGAAGAGAACTGCTGGGGCAGCATTTATGTTTTACGGCTCTCTCCGGGCAAATGAGTTGTGTAGAAGTGGAATAGAGGTGCCAGGGGAAGACAGTCATGTTTTGCATTTCAGCATGCGCATGAATACTTGATCAACAGGAATATCGTTATACCCTGTTTGCTTTATTGCCGATAATTTATGTCGACTTCTGTTTTGTGGGGGTCAACCTTAGAGTATTTGGGGAATGCAACGTGCTTCATGGTAGCCTGGCACGGGAAGCTTTACTATTCAGTCAGCTGTTGGCAACATCTCCATTTACATTTTAATAGTCACTAAATTCAGCAGAACTACTTCATCTATTTATCAAACACCAAAATGTCTATTTGAACGTTACAAGAAGGAGTGAAAAAAGGCTGTGCATCTCTTTGATGGCTTTGCACTACTGAATGAAGGTTTAGTGCAGCTCTGACTGTGTCTTTATCAATGGTTTTAACAATACCTCCCAACATTTTGAAAATAGAAAGAGGGGAAAAAGTTTTGGGTTATAAAAAGTTTGAACACATTCCTGTGGTTTTTAGGGTCAGGTTTTATGTGTTATTACAGTTTTGTTAATGAAGCTGCAATTCACGGTTTCCCCAAGAGACCTGCTTATCTTAAATAGTTGCATCTGTTTTTTGCTTATCTTAAATTGTAACAAATGTATCTAAGTGCACCTGCCACATATTAGTTTTAGAAACTATATATA
>CM044439.1:14035753-14069102 GCA_024363595.1 Xenopus borealis | reverse complement strand
GGTTGAGAGTGCACCTATGTGGACTGTTTCTATATATATATATATATATATATATTTCTGGCTGTTCAGTTCAGGAGATCAAAGAGAAAGTAGGGAAATTTCAGTAACAATCCGAGACTGCAGATTGAGCTGTCAAAATCAGCACTGTACCGTGAAAAATGGGACAGTTGGGAGGTATGGTTTTAATACCTGATCAAAATCTATGGTGCAGGTGAGACAATGTGCCTATGTACCTGACTGGAATATACAGAGCCATAAGCCTATATCATTGACTTCCCTAGGTGATTGGAATCATGTAGATGATTTGCAGGTTGCTTTCATGGGGGAACAGGGGGTGCTGCACTCAGGGGACCCATAGCAGAGGGATCCCTAAGATAAAAAGGCACAATTTGTGAATCTCAAAAGGAGTGAGGCTTGTTAAGGAATGGTTAGGGGTCAGGGTTTTGGCACAATTGAGGCAGACCATGGGTTGTCATTTTGTTGGCTGCAAAGGGGACAGAAATGTGATGTTGGGGGCTGAAGATATCAAGGAGGAGGGATTGTGACAACATAGGGTGAGACAGTTATTTTGGGTGTCATCTAGTGATGTTGCACACAGGACTATGACATTATGGGGGGATGTAATTAAAGTAGCGAAGAGCAAAACATTGCACACTGATAAGAGTAAAAATCCACATCTCGCAATGTAATATTGTTCCTTAAACGGTTATTGCATTGTGAATCGTTATTGAGCATGGCGCATTATAATTGTGCATTCTTAAGAAGTGCTTGAAGGTGTTGAAGGTAATCTTTTGGAGCAAACATTGTGACTTTTTCAGTTAGAAGTTTTATTACATTGACAGCGCATTAGCGCAAAGTATAAAATTCGCAAACGCCCTTCCGCTGGCGGAAGTGGTCGCTAAACAGTTTTCGAGTTTCTCAAAAGGTATTTTGCATTCGCGCAAAGCAAAATTTGATCGTGTAAAGGCTTAACTTTTTGCTTTGCGAATAGTTTTTGCGTTACCGAATTATGTTACATTCCCCTATTAGAATAGTGATGAGTGAAATTTTTCACTGTGTTTTGCCTAAAAAATTGCATCATAGACTTCAAACTGACGCGGCGCATTGCGTGAGAAAAATGATTAATGCCCATAGACTTTAATGCATTTTAGTAAATTTTCGCCATTTTGTGAATTTTTGGTGAAAGAAATCAGATTCTCCCATCACTAGTTATGAGCCATACAGTTGGATAGTATTTATCCTGGGTTTTACAATTCTTAAAACTAGGCAGGATATTTTGAACCAGAAAGCCTCTTGTAGAACCTGGCTGGTCAGTTCAAAACTGAAAAGGTGGCAACCCAAGGAAGGCTAGAGTTATGAATGTGCATTTCATTTTAATTTCATTGCAGCACCCAGGGGTCTGTATGCTAATAAATGTGTGTGTCTATACTGTATATATATGAAGAAAACATAACAGCACTCATATCAGGTGACACACTTTTCTGTCTGTATTCCTTTGAAAAAGGTCACAAATAGTGGATGAAATGTTTTTCACTTTTCAAACCTGATGAGCACTATGCTCTATTATTCACTAGTAGTGATGGGCAAATTTATTTGGCAGGTGCGAATTCGCAGCGAATTCCCGCGATTCACTGCCGGCGCATAAATTCACGAAACCCCAGCGAAAATTTGCCTGCTGAAAATTCACTGGCGTAAAAAAAAAATGAGACGCACGTAAAAAAAATGCAACGCGCACCAAAAATGACATGACGTGCTGAAAATTATGGGAGTTGTAAATGACGCAACTTATTTCGAAATTTTTTTGCCAAATTGTGAATTTCACTGGAAATTCGTGAAATTTTTGGCAAAGCGAAACGGGATAGATTCGCCCATCACTATTCACTAGCACGCAGGCAATTGATTTTTAGTGGTGTGTGCTCCTTCCAGGACAGTGGCATACTATAACTTACCCAGTTAATCAGAAAGCAATTAATGTGGAAAAGTTTTGCCCCGGGTCTAGTAACCCATAGCAACCAATCAGCAAGTGGCTGTTTGTCTATAACACTGACTTACCCAGGTGATCGGAATGCACAGTGTAGCAGTGTCACTACTTTTATATAGGTATATTGGTTTTATACATATCAGCTGAATTTTATTCCTTCTACCAGTGACATAGAGAGAATACAACATACCATCAATTTAGCTTTAATTAGCTCAATAACCAATGCTTAGCTAATGGGCTTTGTGCAAAGTTAGGAGATTTGAGACCAATTGGAAATAGGGTTGCCACCTCACCCCTTATTGAATCCACATCCAGCTAGGCAATTAATGCTTGCTGCAGACTGAACAGTTTTTTGTGTAGACATGCAGGATATGGATCTGGTGACTGGTTTTAAAAAAGTAAGGCGGAAACTTGAATTTTTATCCGCCAGTGCTTGTAGTGAATCTCTAAAGGTTTCCCAAATCTATTAGGTTGTTCTTGTAATTACTAGCATTCTTATACAGGTATGGGATCCGTTATCCGGAAACCCGTTATCCAGAATTATGGAAATCCTTTCTCCCTAAGGGGCAATTTCACTAAAGCGCGAAGCGTCTAAGGCTAGCGCTAATTCGCCAGCGTGACGTCATTTCGCGAATTCACTAACATGGACTCTGGCGAATTTACGCTAGCGAAAGTAGATAGACTTGCACAACTTCGCACCCTTACGCCAGGCGAAGTTGCGCACTAGCGAAGGATCGCAAATTCACTAAGATCAACATTTCCCTCAATGTTAGCACTTACGCTAGACATTACTTCGCCGACCTGAGCTAAAAAATTCGGATCTTAGTGAATCTGCCCCAAAGACTCAATTTTAATCAAATAATCCACATTTTTCAAAATGACCTTTTTCTCTGTAATAATAAAACAGTACCTTGTACTTGATCCAAACTAAGATAAAAGTTATCTATATTAGTAGCAAAACCAGCTTATTGGGTTTATTTAATGTTCACACTAGGTTTGAAGATCCAAATTACGGAAATATCCCTTATCCGGAAAACCCCAGGTCCCAAACATTCTGGATAACTGGTCCCATAACTGTATTTTACCCTTTTTTTTTCCTTACAGGAGAAGGAAAGACATACTTAATTGGGGGCGCTAAAATTTATACATCCCCAAGTGATTATAAATACTTACCTCACACGACAGGCCAGTGCTCCTACCAGGAGAAAACTGCACCGGTCTGGGGGTTCTTCCAGTGAGCACCACGAAACGAACGGCTTCTTTCTTCTTGTTTCTTCAAATTTCCTGGGGCAGACACATGCACAGTAGAATGAAATAGCAACTTTTTTGTTAAAGTTTTGCTTTGCACTGTACTGTGCATGTGCACCCGAGAGAAGACTAAAAAAGAAGGAGGTCAATTGCTCTGTGGTGTTTGATGGAAGAACCCCCAGATGGGTGCAGTTTTCCTCTTGATAGGAGCAGTGGCCAGGGGTGGGAGGTAACTATGTATAATCACATGCGAGTGTCTTACTTTTGGCACCTCCTTTAAAGAAAGTTCTAGGAAATGAAGAGGCACACAGGAGGCATCAAAGCAGGTTATAGTTAGAGGTTCTATAACACTAAGGGGCCCATTTACTAAATTTGCGTGACAAATTCGAAATCCGATCAAATAAAAAAAAAAAAATAGAATTTCGAATATGCAAAGGAGGTAACTTCGACCATCGAATTTCCAAATTTGACAGATTCGAATAATTCGAATAATTCTAATTTAATTGTATTCCAATATTAGAAGTACTTCCCCTTAAAAAAAAAAGAAATTCGATAGGCCAGTTCGCCAACTTGGACCTACCGAATTGCTTTAAAAGCCTTTGGAAGCTCCCAAAGGTGTTTTAAAGCTTTTTTTGATGAATAAAAAAAATTTGGTTGAAGGGTTGAAATGATTTCGAACGATTTAACCGATCGATCGAATTTTTTTTGCTCGATTGGTCGAATTGCGTTAAAACATTCGAATTTGATTGTTTTTGAAATTCGACCACCCCCCCTTTAAATTCAAAAATCGAATTTGAGGGTTTATTAACCCTCGAATTAGAATTTTTGTAAATCTGCCCCTAGTTGTAGGAGGACTTGCAGAAATGTCACTATTATTTTATATCGTCAGTCTCTTCTGGGAATTAAGAAAAGATCACATTTTAGTGAGCAGGTCAGACCCATGTAACCTGGGTTCGAGTCTTGTCTCTGCTTCTTGTGTTATTGGGCAATTTATACATTATCTTTGTGCACATCCAAATTATAAACCATAAACCGTGTGGATTGTAGGGGCAGTGGCAGGTTGGGCTGCAACTTAAAGCCAGTTGGAATAAGAATTGAGAAGAATGGTCATTTGTTCACCAAGATACAGCTGAAAGCCCAGCTTAAAGGTCAATTTCAGTCTCATTTGGGAATTAATAAAAAAAAAAATCACATTTTAGACACCTTGACCACATCGTTTGCAAACAAGGTGTTCTCATTGGCTTCTTTTCCAAGTGTAGATTTACAGCTGTACATGTTGAACTGCCAGATATGAAACCAATCTATTTTGGATGAACCAGACTGATATAGGACAGATTGACCAAGCGGAATAAACACCATTAGGGTTCTATATAGAACGTGCACCAACCTGGTGGTTGTACTCGTTATGACCCCATTAATATTCTACTAGTTCCTTTTGTAGCATCATATGTCTTTGACGGTCAACATAGTTCTAAAACCCAAAGAGGAACATGCAGAGTGGTGTCTTAGTCTAAGTGCCAATGGCACAGCAGCTCTAATACAGTTCTTGAATCAAAAGTCTACTATTAACATTACAAAAAAAACGCTAATTTCATTAAAATGAAGGAAAAATGCAAAGATGCTCATAAAAGCACTTTAAATTTTGTAGGGCAGTAGTTTTTCTTTAATGTGCTTAAGAAAAAAGTTGATATTTAGGAAATACAGAAAGAAATGCATTATACTTTTAATATTCTATTACTGTACTTTCTCCATTAAGTTATTTAATATTAAACAAAGGGACACGCGGAGATGTACTGGTGAAGACAGCTGACTAATCTGTTGAAATTCTGTTTATGAAGTACCAGTGATTTTTATGACACAGTATTCAGGTTTCGTGGAACAAGGACAATTAAAAAACTCTTCTCTTTTATTATCCTATTTTACCCCAATGCCTACATCCTAAAACCTGCTGTTCCCACAGCTGTGATTCCCAGATCGGCAATACCTGCAAAATAAGCTTTCCAGCCAATGTGTCTAAATGGTGTATATTAGGCACTGGCTTAATATTCTGTAGGGCTTATGTGCTGGCTGGGAAGCTTATGCAGTTTAATTCTAATGCTTCCTTTAAACCATTGGTTTTACAGATTTATTGAATTAGTCATTCATCAGCCAGCTGTGTTTATACATTCCTTCAGTTCTGTGATGAACATTAAATAATTGTTGGCAGGATTGCAGGAAAACGGCTTTCTCTTTTTTTTTTTCACTAGAGTAATATATTTTCTCCTTGACTTTCCTGATGAAATGTTTCTCAAAACAGGGACTGATTTCATAAGAGGACACGGTAAGACCCTGCTCAGAGGGGCAGACACATGTAACCTGGACTCAATTCATGTCTCAGCTTCTTGTGTTATTGGGCACATTCTTTTTGATCACCAAATTATAAACCATATTTCCTGATGGTTTTAGGGCAATTGATCCCAAGATATGGAGCCCCCTCCCTTGGCTGGCTTGGAGCAGTGCCAGGTGGAGCTGAGTCTTAAGTTTTTTTTTATTTTTTTACTAAACTCCAAATTCTAAAATTCAGAAAAATTTATGATTTTTTTTTATAAAAGAGATAAGAAATGCAAAAAAAATCATGTAAATCAAAGTTTTACCCACAAAGCAAATTATCTGGAAAATGTAATAATAAATAAGCGTTGAAAACCCAAGTAGATGTGCTTGGACTTTGTAGCAGCAAATGCAGAGATAAATTCGGAGTTTAATAAATAATCCCCCTAATATCAGTTAGAATAAGAATTGAGAAGAATGGCCATTTGCTATTCTAGATTCACCTGAAAGCCCAGCTTGAAGCTCAGTTTGGAAGAATGATACTTGAAGGTGTATGACTATGGCTGAATGACTTACACACCCCCTATATCTGTACTCATTTAATAAGCTAAGAGGGGCCCTGACCAATTGTTGGGCCTTCAGTTGTTGGGTCCTGGCCAAAGGTTGAACCTTCATGGAGAGGTTGAAAAAGTTTGACAACAGCTGCTGTAGGGGTAATGCCACTTTGATGTAAATTGTAATTCAAAACAAATTTTATGTCACAACAAAAGCTATAAATAAGCAGTTAGGAAAATATTATATACTGATCAGCCAGCTTGTGGTTTTGTAGGATGTCCGATAGTGGTAACAGAACAACAAGAGGTTCTGTTAGTAGCCTCCAATGATACCATTCCCTTCAGTAGGGGTCCCAACCTTTTTTTTACCCTTAAGCCACATTTAAATGTTAATAAAGTTTGTGAACATGAAACAAAGTTCTGTAAGGGGTGTAATTGGTCATTTGTTAGTTCTTATGTGGACTGGCAAACTATAGTTAGGTCTGTTTGGCAGTACACGTGATCTTTATGCCCCCAAACTTGCCTCCAAACCAGAAATAAAAATTAGCACCTGCTTTGAGGCCACTAGGAGTAACATCTAGTGATGGGCGAATTTATTCGCCAGGGGCGAAATCGCGGCGAATTTGCGAAACTGGCAAAAAAATTAGCAAAAAAAAATTTGCCGCTCAGAAACGAGTCGCGCGTCGTTTTTGACGCGACGTGCCGAAAGTGACGCGCGACGAAAGTGACGCGACGCATCGGAAATGACGCGTCGCGTTTCACATGACGCGACACGCGTCAAAAACGACTCGTTTCGCAAATCGGTGAAAAATTCGCGAATTTCTCTGGAAATTCGCGAATTTTTCGGCGAAGCGAAACGCGGCCGTTTCGCCCATCACTAGTAACATCCACTGAGTATTGATGAATGAAACTGTCCCTTTTAGCATTGCCAATAAATATGCGAAACTCTGAAAAAATTCATGAAACAACAAAAGATTTGTGAACCACATTGAAGTCAATGGGCGTTAAAATTAATTTGAAGCGGACAATTTTTGTGCATGCACTTTTTACACACACAACTTTTTTACACAAGCACATTTTTTTGTCCAAATGCATTAAAGTCAATGGGTTTCAACATTTTTGCAGCAGTTTCAGAGAAAAAATTCTCAGGTGGTGAAGTGTGGAAATTTGCTCTGAATCCATACCTGGAAAATACATTTTCCCATCACTATTGGTGAGCAGCTGGTCAGGGATCACTGCCCTACAGTGTTCTTAAGCCATGTCTAAATTACTATTCCTCTGAAATAATGTAACAGGATTTGTTTGTTTTACATCTCAGATTTTATTCATTTTATTGTACGAGTACATTCATGACCATGTATCTTTTTAGGATTTTATCTTTGTTGAAATCTGTTTTATATTAGCATTTAGCCATGTGGTACAAATCATGGAACCTTCAAAGTCTCATTTATTCATAATTTTTTCATATCTATCATCATTTCACATGTCTATGTAGGAATATGTCTCTGGTATAAACTGTACCCTGCTCTATTTCTGTATGTCTTGCCTTCTATGAATTAGCCCATTGAGGCCCCACATGACCACAAAAGACCTCTTCTCTTTTTCAAAATTTTGGCTAATATGGTACAATTTCATTCAAGGTAACATAGTTCATGCCCATTTTCCTCTGCTTCTTCTACTATCCATGACATTAATAAAAAGAAAACACAGACAAAATATAAATATATAAATACCTATAGAATACCTGTCCATGTTTGTTCTTGAGATGTGAGCTTGTGCTCCACAATCAAGAGCAGACAATACAATACATTGTTGTTGGAACAGAGCATTTTGTACTTGTTTGGCTTCACCCTTCCCTTCCATGAACAAGGTTTTTTAACCTTTTTCAACAATAATAAATGTAACTTTGACATAGCTAAAAGGAATGTAAAATAAACATCGTTGCCTGTGGTGTTTCTCTTCTTCCTTGCTTTCTTTATCATCCTTTTTTCATTAATTATTATACTTGGGCAAAGAGAACTTTTCTCCTTATACAAGGATGTTGTACAGTCCTACAAGGGATCTCCCTATTCTGAGAAGAACTAAGGCAAAGGGTGATCACCTCCCTTACATGTGGTACTTTGTGCATATATATTTGTCATAGAACTTAGAGGTAACTTCTGTACTCCTTTATCAGACATCAAGAAATATGGATGGCAGGAGACAGTGGTGATCTACCAGTGGTAGATCTTTCATATTTGGTCTTATGTTTTCTTCATTTTCATCTAGATTAAATAACTTTTAACATTTTATGAACATTTTGATTAAAGCAAATGTATTGCCTATAAGGATATTTCTGATATTGATAAATAATTTTTAGGGATGCACCAAATCCACCATTTGGGATTCCGCCGAATCCCTGAATCCTTTGTGAAATATTTGGCTGAATACCAAACCTAAACTGAATCCTGATTTGCATATGTAAATTAGGGGCAGGATTGGGAAAAAGTGGGGAAAAAAATTGTACTTCCTTATTTTGTGTTGAAACATCATGTGATTCCCCTTCCTGCCCCTAATTTGCATATGCAAACTAGGATTTGTTTCAGCCAGACACAAAGATTCAGCGGAATCCATAATAATTTTTCTAATCTAAGATATATGGCGATTTAAAACATATGTGTCTGTTTCAAACCTTCTTAAATATGTCTCATCATTTGGGTTATGGTGATTCTTTTTTTTTTCTTTGTATTAGGATCATTCCAATTGATTTATCTTTTTTTTTTCTTTTTCTGAAAGCACCGCATGATATGCTGTCAGATAAGAATTGTGTCTTTTTTTCCAAGCACAAAAAAATAAATAAATATAAAAATAAAACACCCCCTGTGTTCCAGATCAAATGTCAAGCACCGCAGTACATGTGATAGATTAGGCAGGGGTCAGAAGCTATGCAATGCAGTTATACAAGACTGTCTACCTCGGCAATTGCAGTTCATTCATGCTGAAGTGATGCACTCTGGGAATTACGACCAAACTCTACTCTGCAACATCTGCTCCCCCTAAGTGAGTTAGTGCACGTCAGACATCTTTATGTCAGAATTTTGCAGTGATGGATGCAGTCTTCAGAAAATGCTGCATAAAAATCTGGTGTGCCGTTCGGGCCATTAAGTGAAATTACTATTTAAATTAATGGCGCTGTCACAGTTTATCTGTGCAAAGAATGAACGCTGATTAGGGTATTAAGTAATTAGCAATTTATCACACTGGAACAAGGTTGATAATAATTAAAGAAGTAATGGTTTACCAAAGAAACTAGAAAGGGAGTCACTTCTTGTTATGTGACTGAATTCTTGGCTAAAACATCTAATTCTGTCAAAGAGGGAATTTTATGAGAAATGCTGCATCTTTTTTTTCTTTCCCAAGCTAACAGTTCATTATCAGAATTTGAGTTTTCCTGTCAGACGTCCCTTAGAGCTATCAGACTAGCGTTTATGAGTTTTTGAATTAGGTCACTCTTTGTATATGATTTATTGCTTGAAATGTGCCATAAGTGTAATGAAATTTAGGAACAACAAATATCGAAATGCTCCACTTCATTGTCAAAAAGGCTTCCTCTCTAAAAATGATTGAAGAATGACTTTTCAAGACTTTAAAGCAAATAAAGTCTAATACAAAAAGGATGTGTTTTTTGTGTAGCACGTAGTAAGATATAATTATAATCCTAGGTGTTCTTTGTGTAGCAAGTAGTAAGCTATTCTTATACACCTATGGCTGTAGTTCCTACACTATGGTATTGATGGCTAATGGATTGAGCTTGGAGCTGTGGTGATGTGTACCTGAATGCCTGAATGGAGGGCCCAACGATCAGATTACAATGGAGAATATGGGCAGTTGAATCGAGGACCGGATCAACAACCGATGCAGTCCTCGATCCGACAACATTTTTAAACCCGCTTGATCAAAAAAAATTTGCCAAATGTCAATCGGGGAAGCCCATCAGAGGGCCACATACACTGCCCAAGAAATTTCTGAATTAATCTGTCAGCAGCTTATATCTGCTCATGTGTGTGGGCATTTACGATGAGATTTGGTAAGAATTGCTGTTTGTTCTTCATGATACATCAGAAAGCCCAGCTGAAAAGTCCATTAGGATGACATTTTAGGTGGAACTTATTTAATTACTTTGATAATCTTAGAATTATGGCAGAATGTTTTTCAATAACCATAGACTTAGCAAAGGCTTAGCTAAGGGCTCCCTGACCCAAGGTTGGGCCTCCAAGATAGGTCTTGAAATGGAAAATTCCAACAACCACTGCCTTGCACCACAGATTTTAGTAGATATTCTTATCAGAAATTCCCAAACCCAGCTGACCCATCTAGGTCAAGTGTACCCCTATTTAGAGGTTTATTAGGATGTGATCTAGAGGTAGAGACTTCAATTTACTCTTAATCATATTAATTTAGCAGGGTCGTCTTTATATTTAAACAAAATAGCCAACTTGTTCAATGTGAACATACAGTAGCAGCAGTGAAACTTCCATTGGTAAGAAAGCGATACTGTAACAGGTCCCTTTTCACACCTAACCAAACACTGGATTTTAAAGTGAGCTTGAGTCCTCTGCACTGCTATGCAATGAGCACAAATTAGCTTCAGCCAAGTAACCAACCATATGGTCACCTTAAGTTAAAGCATGGCCACTTGTTACTATAAGGGTCATGTAGCCGTGTTTTTTTTGTTACCCATAATACAGCATTTCCCTCCCATAATTCCTGCATCATTGTGTTTGCTAGGGGGAAGTTACACCTGAAGCTATTTAGACCAATGGATCAAAATCAATGCAGTTGTTTTTGCATTTTGACTTGATTCCAGTCCAGTTGGCTTAATTTCCAACATTAAGCTGAAGAGTGACATTCATGCTCTATTCATTCAGCACAACTGTGATGTGATGATTTACACAGCCTGCTATGGGAACCCTAAAGGTACCTCCTAGTTTCTTGGTGGCAGAATCTCCAGGGTTCCCCTGCGGCAATAGGTTCAACTGCACTCCGCGTAGGCAAGACCAAGTTTTGCCAAAAGAATGGCCAAGGAGCACATTTTCACAAAATGAAAGGGATTTTTAATTAAACTGATTGTGGTCAATTTAGCAATTATGTTACTGTGCTTGTGGCCATAAATTACCCATTATGTGTCACTAGGTAACCAACATTGTGACTGAAGGACTTTCTTCCTGGCACCTGGTGTCCAACCATAGACTCCTAGTTCGTGTATGCACACTGCTGACCTCCTTCAAAATTTGCTGCTACTGGGTCTGAGTGGGGGTGAGGCTACATTCTGGAGCTGGGTTGCCTGGGTCCATGAGGCCTGGAGGCCACTGGATTTTTCCTGGTATCCTGGCAGCCCAGTTAAACACTATGTTAATTAAACAGTTAAAAATCTAGTCAGAGATTTAGAACATGCAAGTGTTTTAATGATGTCATTGGGAATCAGATCCAATTTCTCTGTGTGCACCTTCTTATAGATGGGATACAACTGTGGATCAGACTGATAAGACATGACTCCTCCTGATGTGGTTTGACGTATTTGATTAGAATAAAAAAAGCCTTATGCTGTGTTCCCTGTTTCTAGTCATCTTCAGCCTCCCTCCTGATACTGATAATTCCCTTGGTATATTATGTATTCTTATTCTAAGCTACCGACCCTGCAAAGTGTGACAATATAGATGTTTTTGTGCACCAAACTATTGTCCTCCACATATGTGCATTTATATATTAAGATAGACCATCTGCCATTTAACTCCCCAGCTTTGTGTGACAAATTACATTTGCCACAATGGAAGCGTAAGGGAAAAATCCTGAAGCATTGTCACTATCTTGCAACTTTGTTTACATGCAGCTAAGGTGCACATTTTTTATCTTTTCCTACTCATTATCATTAACCGTATACATACAAGACATTACATTTCATTGAAGTATAGCAATAATATCAGGTAAAATGGGAATAAATTAGGGTTGAAGGAAATTGTAGGTGCTGCATGAAAATATGTTAAAGAAGAGTATGCCAGATATGAACTGCCCCGCTGTTTGACTCATCAAGAAAATGAGAGTATGGGAATAGCAGTTGCCAATATATGCACCATATTTTCCCTTAATTGCTGTGATCTCAAAAGTAACAGCAGCTGTCATTTTCCTGATTTTTTTCTGTATGTGGTAAATTCTTGTACATATGAACTAAAATCTGTTTTATTCAAGGCATATACCCAGTGCTAAAACAAAAACCATTTTAATGCAGTTATTTCAAAATTTAGCAGGAAATTAAAAGATAAACTATATAATGAATGAAGGTGAAATGTCAGTATTGGATATGTCTTGGTATAGATTGCTAGAATAGGGCTAGGGCAATTAATAAAAAACATAAATATATACAAAAAATATAAAGGCGACTAATTACATATTGGCTCAAATCATCATAGTCTGTCAATGTTTTAAAGTCAGAAAAACCCTATCATTCATTAAAGGTACTTAATGAAGCAATCACCACTGCATCCATGTAGCCTCCTCTGCTAACTCATGTTGAAGTGCATCTATTGACACTGTAGAACCCTGAGAAATAATTCCAGGGTCTCCACAGCAGATGCTCCAAGAGTCATATCAGACACTCCAAAAGAATCATAATTAACAAAGGTAATTTTAATGCCTGTTGACTCCTCCTGACTCTCTCACTTCTTTCATTTGAGTATTCCAGTTACCTTACTTATCCTATAAGAGAGTGTTTTTGTATTGTTGCAGGGATGATCTGTTGTGGGACAGAATACATCAATGGTACGGAATATCTCTGCTGTTTGGGTTCCAATGGAAAATTCAAAGTACATTTGAAACCTCCCAACCAAGCACCACTGAAATGCTGTGAGACTGAATTGATATCGGAGGAGAAAGAGTGCTGCAATGGGCTCGGATATGACCCAGCTTTGTATGTGTGTTCCAGCAGGGTACCAGAAATACTTTCTACTGAGGTATTTAGAATATGAATATGTTTACCATCAATGCAGGAAATTTAGAAGAGTACAGAGACCAACAAAGAAAGAAAATGTATTTCTATCATTCTCTCCAGTGCCCTTTCTTACTCTATGTACCATCCTCTCATTTCCTTACTTCTCTAGACCATCAGTCACTCTTTTCTCCTCACCACTGTTACACTTTGTGTTCTCCCCAAACTTTTTATGTTGTGCCTTTTTTTTTTTAAACTCACATGTCAGAGTTGTTAAGTCAGATTTGGAACTTGTGGAGGCCTGTTTACTAAAGGTCTGATTTTAGTGGTATCAGAGCTTTTTGAATCCATGATTAAATTCCAGAAAAATCCCTAATACTATGAAAGTTATTAAAGGATCCAAAGAAAAAAGTACAAACAGAAAAAAATGCTGAACAAAAATATATGAATATCTCAAATAAAAAAAGATTTTTTGGGGGACAATTATTAGCAAAAACCATTGGAAAACCTCTAAAAGTCTGCTTGGTTAAAAAAGGGACCTATAAGATTAATGCAGCTCCAACTGACTTCTATGGGACCTCTACTACTATTACTTGGTGTAGATTTTGTTGTTTGTACACTTAATAAATGTCACGTATGGTTTCCTAAACCTGAAGGAACGAATTAGAGCAAAGCGTAGTCATAGAACAGGCTGTGGTCAACCCAATCAGACATTGCAGTATGGAGAAATAAGATAAAGGTTTTTAGAGAAAGATATGACTCTTGAAAAAAAGTCTCCATCATTGACAGCTTTGGACCATCTGAATCCCAAAGGCAGGCAAGATAAGTGGCCTGCGCCAATTGCTGTCCATAAGAAAGTGTGCATTTTTCAGGCATGAGTTAACTTCTTAATTTTTTTGTTTTGTCATATTCTTTGTTTGTTTCTTTGATTTTAGGAAGAAAAATGCCATTCACGTGTCCTTTGTCCCATATCAATGCTTTTCACAGCATACTGTGGTCATTGTAATTTTAACCCCGATATTGACTGTTGTTTCTTGAGAAAAGGTTCAGTGAACCAAAACAACAACATTATTAAACGAGAGGATGGTTTCTGTGCCACGGAAGAAGAAATTATATATACCGGAGATGCTAACACATTCAGCTTAATGGGTATTTATAACCCTAATTATTCATATTTCATGGAAAGAAGGAGAGTTCAGGGAGAGTTGTTATAATTTTGAGTGTTATAGTCACTCTGGGACTTTTATTAAAGTGAGCCTGTCACCCAAGATTTTCTTCATGGCAAATGAAAAAGAACCAAACATCATCTATATATTGTGTTGGGATTTATTCTCTCCAAGCACGAGTGGGTTTGTAATAAATGAAGTGTATGTGATATCATTCAATGTAGATTTCCTGATTTAACCTTCTAATTAGCTGGAGTCCGTGGGGAGATGATGGGAGTGCACTTCACTGACAGCTGCAACAAGAACCAATCATTGACTTGCTAACAGAGCTATACAGTGATTCAGGGTCAGTTTTTAGTTTAAACCATGATCAGAAGTATATAGTAGCATTGTGGGTACTTCAGTAACTAATAGTGTTACTTCTAAATCAACTGGTATTGCTAAGTAATCTTAACAATGTCTCGCCACCGCTTCTGAGAGGCTTCTTCTTCTTTTGTTCAGCTGTGTGGAATGGACTAGTAATTTAAACCCTAAAGGCTAATACAATCACAATAATCCAATCACAATGGTTCCATGGAATTGGATAATGATGATTGTACTACCCTTAAATGAAGAATGATTGAATGCAAACCTTCACAGAGGAAACTCTTCTTTTGCCTAAAAAAATCCTAAAAACGCTCCCTGTACCAAACCCTATTTGAGTCCAAATCTAAATAATTTGCTGTTCCAGCCTATGGCCTTAAAAGAAGGTCTCAAAGAAAAGGAATGGAGGTGCAGCCTCTGTCATGCATGAATAAGCCATGCCCCAACACAAAATCAACAGTAGACCATAATAGTAAGCCAAGCAGATTGTTTGTAATAGTTTTTTGAGGATCTTCTACATGTACTGATGGATGGAAAATGTGGGTATAAATCAGCCTCACTACTCATCTACATTGTTTTCTTTATGTCATCTCTATAAAGTTTGTAAAATAACACTTCTAATATTCTTTGAAGATATGGAATTCTCTCCTTGAATCAGTTGTACTGGCTAATATATTAGATAGCTTTAAGAAGGGGTTGGATGGCTTTTTAACAACTGACGGAACACAGGGTTATGAAAGATAGCTCATACTACAAGTTGATTCAGGGACTGGTCCCGTTGCCATCTTAGATTCAGGAAGGAATTTTTCCCCACTGAGGAAAATTGGAGAGGCTTCAAATGTTTTTTTTTGCCTTCCTCTGGATCAACTAGCAATTAGGCAAGTTAAATATAGACTTAAAAGGTTGAAATTGGTGGACGTGTGTCTTTTTTCAAACTAACTTACTACTGTATGTTACTATGTAATCACTGAGATGCAAAAGGGACAATATCAAATAATGCAATGTTTAACTACGTTAATGCAATGGTAAGTAATGTATATTTTTATTAAACTTTGCTTTATCTAGATACAAGTGTGGATCCTTTTACTACTTATGAATACAGAGTATATACTTGGAACTCTGCTGGTCATGGCTTTAGTAACATAAGCAAAGCAACCACCAAGCAGGATAAGCCTCAAGGGGTACAAGCGCCAAGATGGACTAAAGTGGACAACCGCGATGACATGTTTTTCTTGACATGGAAAGAACCATATATGTCAAATGGTATTTGCATGCATTTAATAGATTCATGTGTCTGTTTATTTATTATCTTCATCTATCTGTCTGACAGCTATATTATATGTATCAGAATATAATGTATCATAACAGTTTACACACATTTGCAGGCATTGTTTTTTACATACTCTTTCGTGATGGCACTGAGTGTTATAAAGGGACTGAACAAAGTTTCCAAGATAGAAGAGGAATTTCTTCATTTAAGGAATATACCTATCAGTTGAAAGCATGCACGCTTGCTGGATGTTCACTCAGCATTAAGGTAACTACATCTGTTTCTGTTAATAAAGACTCTTGATAATCAACATTTTTATTGAATCTGGAATATCGCTGAATACACCATTGGCTGCTCACTCATTTTGTTTTTTAAGGTTTTTGCAGCTCTTCAACAGGGAGTCCCACAGAATGTTCCCCCACCCACAATTACACCTGTGAACTCTACAGCTTTACACTTGAACTGGACAACTCCTCAAAAACCTAATGGCATCATAAGGGGATATCAGGTTTTTCAGGTGGCTACCAAAATGATTTATCCATGTTCAGCAGAATGGAAGAACTACACTGTTTCAGGTATGGAAATTCACCTAGTCTTAATAATAATAACAATAATAATAATAATAATAAAAGCATTGGACGTAAATGGACAAACAGATAAATGGACATGGATATTATTAGTTTTATTGGTGTGTGTTTTGAAGATATGTTATCCAATGCAAAAGGGGTACGAGTTTTCATTCAATGGAATTTTGCTATATAAAGAAGCTATGGAACAGAAGTGGAACTTCTAACTAGTACAGATGCCTGTAGTGTTGGATCAGAAATAGTTGACACATAGATGATACTGAGGCAGGGCAATAAAGAGGAAACATTAAATATTGAGGGAGACTAGTAATGAAGAATGGGCAAAGGCAAAACATTACGTAACTTTATATATACTACACAGTATCCTATCCAATCGAGTATAGAACGAGGTATAGTAACAGATATAATAATACATTTTTATTGCGAAAGAAGAAACACCCCGTTCTATCACGAGTATTTAAAACATATACCAACCCCCCGGATCGTTGTACAAATTATATCAGTGAACCTTATTAAAAAAGTAAGGCTACCATTAAGGGTGGCCTTAGGATCCACTCAGTTTGTTACACATACAAGTGCTAAGTGCTGGTTACTTTATAACATAAAGTGCAATGTGCTGTAATAAATAAACAGATTACCACAATCAACTGGTCTACTTGATTAATGTTTAAAAACCAATTAAGGTATAGTGCTTATGTGATTACAGTTCATTAATAAAATCAACACAATCACTTAGTCCACAAATCTAGCGTGGAATTCATTAAACTGGGTTGATGAAGGAAAAATTTACCACAATCACTTTATGTTATAAAGTAACCAGCACTTAGCACTTGTATGTGTAACAAACTGAGTGGATCCTAAAGCCACCCTTAATGGTAGCCTTACTTTTTTAATAAGGTTCACTGATATAATTTGTACAACGATCCGGAGGGTTGGTATATGTTTTAAATACTCGTGATAGAACGGGGTGTTTCTTCTTTCGCAATAAAAATTTACAAAGGCAAAACATGTAATGGTAGGGTTGACCACTGGTTGCATGAGTTTGGGTGGAAATTTGGTGAGTCATTGGGGGATGATGTTGGATCTGGGGAAATAAACTCCCCCTCTGCACCAAAGAAATCTCCTGTCTTGGAACCAGAGGTGCACACAGAAGTAGTTCAAAGATCAAGAAAACATGGGTATGGGTTGGGTATGGATCCTACTATATCAAAATTTGTGGGTTAGATGTGGATGAGGGTTAAGATTTTTGCAGGTTAGGGTCGGGTGCATAAAGAGTAGGGAGGGATACTCTTTACTTTATCACATGTAGAGGAAACTAACATAGAAGTGGTATAGGCAAAAAAAGAGAGATGCATAAAGGGGCAAAGGTGGAGCAAAGATAGTCACATAGCAGAAAAGACAGTCACATAGCAGTAAGTAAAATAAGAATGATATATTTGGAAGGTCAGCTAAGAAAGGGGCAGAGAATGACGGGAGAAAATATAAAGAGGGGAAGGAAGAGCTTTGGTAGGAAGCTAAAGGACCACGTACTGACAGTTTAAAGGTGTTGTAAATGCACTAAAATGGAAAGCAAATCTAAGTTTTAACACACATCAAGTACACATGTTGATGATGTTAAAGTTACTTTTAAAAGTAATTTACTACTGAAAGGAGTGTCTGTTTGTCCTTTGTTTTTTCTTTGTAATGCTGGTTCTGGCTATTTGAACTATTCAATCCTTGTACTGCTGTTATAATAATCAGCTTCCTTCCAACCACAATCCTTCACACGTTCTGTGATTGGCAGACTTGCAAAAATAAAAGAGACTGTACTGCTCTTTAATTGGAGTGGACCTTATGACTGCAAGATTGCTTCAATGTCACATGTAGTCAGAAGCAGTGATACAAAGAATAGTAAAGAATAGAGATACTTCTTTCAATAGTAGTTACATTTACAGATAACTTGCATGGTTTTAACCCAGAGAGACCAGTTTTGGGAGGGCAGTCCCATTCAAAACTGCCTACCCAGTTTTTCAAATAAGGAAAACTGGGCAGGACTCTATTAGAGTGATGTGGCGGTTGGCCAATCGATGATAGCCACTTCATAAGTCTGCCTTTGATGTCATCATCACCACCCCCATCCCAAAATCACCTACCCTGCCCATATGACATCACCACCTGCCCAATCTCAATACAGCCGGAAGATGGTAATCCTAACAGGAGCCAATGGAAGTGTTTTCAATGTTCAAGCTATTTTGCTTTTCAAGTTTTTTAAACAAATTCCAAATTTGTAAATATGAATGGAACCATGTGATTTTCATTTTAATCAAAAAAAGTTTTTTTCCGTAAATGCGCTAGCGATCAAGACATAGAACTAGTTTGAATTAACTAGTTAATTTGCAAAGAATGCTAATTAGAAAATGAATAATTCTGCCCCTAAATGTTTATACATTTTATGAATAAAGTGGTGACTGTTCAACCATAATCAAATGACACCAGCAATGGATCCTTGTGCTATTGTGCTTTCTTTCGCAAATTCCAATTGATCCAACCCGCACACCCTGGCTCTCCAATATTAACGATCACCTGGTGCACAGCGGAGAGGGATTCGGCTTACCTCTGCAACAACCTCAGCAACAAAACCACCGGCACACAGGAACAACTTGCAGGTAAACCTTGCTGTTTATTGTGAATGCAGCATGCAACGTTTCGGGGTGAACAAAGGGGTTCACCCCGAAACGTTGCATGCTGCATTCACAATAAACAGCAAGGTTTACCTGCAAGTTGTTCCTGTGTGCCGGTGGTTTTGTTGCTGAGATTGTGCTTTCTTTCCTCACAGTTTTAGTTGCATCAAAGCTACGTAAACCAGAGTCTATAAATGCTTTGTGGGAATTGTGGTAAATGTGGTCATCACGTAAAATCCATAAATTGCTTATAATCCCCTGAAGATGTTAAAAAAAGCATTGAAGTCATTGAAGACAGGAAGTCCTCTCTTAATTATTTAGAGGTGTTATCAATGCTTTAAGTAAAGCGAAGCATTTTCTGCTATCTCACAGAGCCCAATACTTCTGGGAGGCAGAGGCAGCAGCCATCATCTTCTCATATTCGCTAATGCAAACTGCATATGGCAGCTTGTCAATAAAAGGCCTCTCATATCATTTATTACTGAATACCTCCACTCCCCTGTACAAAACAATTTGGATGACAGTTATGGCTTTGTTTCACTTTGTATTACTACTTCTTTACAAATGAGGTGGGCAAGGGCAAAAAAAAAAAAAAAGAAAGAGAGAGAGAGACAGAGAAAATGATAAGAATACAGTTCTTGGAGCTTGGCCATGAGCTGATGAGTCGGTGGCTCCATTTGCAGGATGAATGAAGGGAGTCTGGGCAAGGTGACGTGCAATGTGTCTTTGCTATTTATGTGGGAACCCCGGCAAGAATACAGCACATAAGTGTAGTGACTAGTCCCTTGTAATATATCATAGCTTGCAACACAGGTTTTATTGCTGTCTGATGCCAGATAGTGATAAGCTAAAGGATTTACTTTACTTTACTGTCTCCTTCCATTCTCAAAGTCCTGCTCATTCTTCTTTATCTTCCGTATTATACTTATTTTACTCCCCCTGCTACCCCTTCCCTTATTTCTTCAGAAGTTGCCCCCTGAAAGTTTCCTGTCACCCTACTGCATTCTCACAATCTTTAAAGTTTGGGAGTGTGCAAAGTACAATTTAGTATACAATTCATAATGGGTTTTTTTACCCACAATGCAGTGATTTGCCATAATCACACCATTATCATGACCAAGTGTGGATTTAAGAATCAAAGAATTTGTGCTCAAATCTCCTGTAGTGGGAATTCTCTGCTTGTGATTCTGAAGGTGCAATTCCTCTTCAACTTTTGATATATTCCCCTGTGGAACACTAGAATTGCTGCCACCTTTAGGGTGACAGTAGCTCCAGTATTCCCCTGTAGGGATGGTGCAAACGTCGGAAAAAATGTTCGCGAACCCCATAGACTTCAATGGGAAGGCGAACTTTAAAAGCTAAAAAAGACATTTCTGGCCAGAAAAATGATTTTCACATTGTTTAAAGGGTGCAACGACCTGGACAGTGGCATGCCAGAGGGGGATCAAGGGCAAAAATGTTTCTAAAAAATACATTGTTGGCACAGCGCTGCGTTTTGTGCTGTAAAGGGCAGAAATCACACTACGTCACTCAGGTGATGTTTCTGGACACGGAATGTGAAAAAGCTCACACAGCTACAGTACGTGGCACTTGGTTAAAGACTGGGCAAACAATGCCTACAAGGTCAACGTATACACTACTACAGCGGTGGATACGGATTACGTTAAATATATTATGGCTGCTTGAAAAACGTCACTCAGGTGGTTGTGGAGACTGTAATATTATTGATATTTAGACAGAATGTGAACAAGCTCACAAAGCTAGATGGCAGTTGTTTGAAGAACACACTGGGCAAAAAATGCCTACAGGGCAAATAATGGCTACAAGGTCAACGTATACACTACTACAGCGGTGGATACGGATTACGTAAAATATATTATGGCTGCTTGAAAAAAGTCACTCAGGTGCTTTTTCTGGAGACGGTAATATTATGGATATTTAGACAGAATGTGAACAAGCTCACACAGCTAGATGGCAGTTGTTTGAAGAACAGTAGATTACTAGCCAGCAAACTTACTATCCACTGTCCCTGAAATCACTAACAGCTCTCTCCCTACACTATCTCTTCCAAGCACAGCACACACAGGCAGAATGAAAAAACACTGCAGGGCTTCGGTTTTTATAGGGAAGGGGAGTGGTCCAGGGGGTGTGGGGTTGGTCCAGGAGGGAGAGCTTCCTGATTGGCTGCCATGTATCTGCTGGTCTGGGGGAGAAATGGCAAAAAAAAGCGCCAACTAAGGCGAACCCAAAATGGCGAACGTCGCGCGACGTTCGCGAACTTCCGGCGAGCGCGAACAGCCGATGTTCGCGCGAACAAGTTCGCCGGCGAACAGTTCGCGCCATCCCTATTCCCCTGTGTCAACTGGTGCCTTTGCAGACAGTATGGTGCTTGGTGCAAATATGTGGGGAGTGAGTTTCGGATCAAATATATGGTGTTCAGTACTTAAGTAGTGCAAGAGCATCACTGAACCCCAATAAGAAGTTTTATAGTTATTAGTATTCTCATCGGGGTCTGGGGTCTAAGAACCTGATGAATAGTGATGGGCGAATTTATTCGCCTAGCTCGAATTTGCAGCAAATTCCTACGATTTGCCTCCGCCGGCATCAATTTCCGATTTTCACAAATTTTTCATGAAAACAATCGAAATTTATAGTGAAAACATTCCAAATTCACGAATTTATAATGAAAATGTTCGAAATTCACGAATTTATAGTGAAAACGTTTGAATTTCACGAATTTTGTGAAATAGTTCAAAATTTACGAATTTTAGTGAAATTGCTTGAAATTCACAAATTTATAGTGAAGTAGTTCAAATTTCACAAATTTTTGGTGAAAACGGTAAAATTTCACAAATTTTTCATGAATTTTCCTATTTTGACATTTTCGCAAATTTTTCACAGAGAAATTTGCGAAAAATTCGGCAAAGCAATACGCCCCAGATTTGCCCATTACTACTGATGAAATCTAGGTGTCTCCTAAGTCTAGGGGGGGAATTCACAAAAGTGTCGGGAAGGAAAAAATGCCTTTAAAATGTCGTAGAAAATGTTGTAGCAACAGCAGACAAATTCACAGAGCATTTCCCTAGCAATTTTCCAACATATATGACACTTTTGAAATAGTGTCATGAAAAGTGGGCGTGGTTTTTTCAGCGCCACTTTCCCCAACGTTTTTAAGAATTAATAGTAAACTCATTTTTTTTGCCGACAATTTTTCCGACACATTAGGCTCTCCAAAATTAAAATGTCGGTCAAATTGTCTTTTAAAAGTCGTGTAAAATGTTGTCTGTATGATGAAAAGATATACGACATTTTAAAAAATTTTCAGACTTACGAGACATACAGGAATGGTAACATCTGCCTTTGTGAATTTGCCGTTTGTACGACATTTTACAAATTTGTCTACCGCCACTTCTAGGTTACTTATTTTACTAACACTTTTGTTAATTCCCCCCTAAGTGGTTCCTGGAGGCAACTGTGTGAATTGCAAACATCTGGAAAAATTATTTACATGTATGGGACCTTTTATCCTGAATGCTTGGGACTTTGGGATTTCCAAGATCGTTATGTAATTTGGATCTTCATACCTTGTCTACTAGAAAATAATTTAAACATTAAATAAACCTAATAGGCTGGTTTTGCCCCCAGTAAGGATAAATTACTGTATATCTTAGTTGGGATCAAGTACAAGATACTGTTTAATTATTACAGACAAAAAGGGAATATTGTTTAAAAATTTGGATTATATGGAGTAATTCTGAGCTTTCTGGATAACAGGTTTCCAGATAACAGATCCTGCACTTGTATAGTGTTAGTTAAATCCAAACATCTGTGTACTTTTTCTTTTTACCCCCTTCTTCATACCATAGAGGGAGAAGAGAGGGTTTTGTTTTAACTGTGGCAATTTAATATTACTGAGAAATGAATCAAATATTGTAGCTCCTTTATATACCCTTGTGATGGTGTCTTTGTGATCATACTTCCATCTGTGAGCAAATGCAACAGTAACAGATTTAATAACTCAAAACATTTAAGGAAAAAGAATAAAAAATACTTTTGTATTTATTTGATGAACTACAGACACAGAAGGCTTTAAATATGCAGTAGGACTTTTGCTGCCTCTGCCCTCTTGTTAACCCTCTCTATGGGTCTCTTGGCATTTGGCACACTCACAAATGCCATCAGTTGTGACAAATGCAATTATAGAAGATTTTCCTGAGTGACAGGACTACGCATTGCTATGGACAATAGACTGTACCCCACAAGTATTAACACAAACCGCTGCTGTTATTTAATCAGCTCCGTTTTAGTAAAGGTTTTTTTATACAATTGCCATGAAAGGCAATCTTGAACTAGGAAAATCAAATTCATTTATTTGGGTTTAACCTAAATAAAAATAACGGTTTCACAGTATACTGAGGTCATTTATATTCCGGCTGCGGGTACTAAGTGCATTTTTACATGAATTCTTTGAGAATGTAACTCCAATAATTTTAGTTTATGGTTCTTTCTGACTGCTTAAATCCCGTTAGGGGAATTGAGGTAATTGGTTACCACGGCATTCCATCCTATCCTTAAGTTTTCAAATCTTGGCTTTCCTCCATAATGTTGTGAATGTTGCTGCAGCCTTTGTGCCTTTGTGTTCTCTTAGGTATTTCAATGTTTGTATGGTGAAAAAGAAAGTACTTAGGATTGTTCCTCATCATAAGTTCCTAAAGAAAAGGCTAAAAATAAAAGATGCTGAGAATTAAGGTTCTAAGGGCTAACCTTTTCTACTGTTCTGTCTCCTACTGTATATTTTGGAGGGTGGTTTCACCAATTGGCCCAGGGACCTTCTGACAAGTTCCTTTTCATTGGTTATTTAATGGGAAGGTGCACATGGCTCTTCCTCAGGTCAATCTACTTGAGGGGGGAGGTAGGCATCATAGCTGAAGTCCTAAGGTAGACAACATCTTTTGAAATGTAGCGAGTGAAGCTGAGGTCAGGCACCCCGTGCAACTAAATCCTATCCTTGCTATCTCCATTATTACGTACACATGTCTATCTCCAGACAGAGTTTACCCAAAGATGCATTGAAGAGTCAGAATGATCTCCCTTACAAAGGGGAATTGACTGAAAGAATGAAAACATAATTTTGACTTTTATAGATCCCTGTTATGGCCTCATCTTAAGTATTTAATACAATGTTCCTCAGTAAGGACCTCTAGTCAGTAGGAATATTACTGAGCTGGAGAGAGTGCAAATATGTGCAACTAGACTGGTAAAAGGGATGGAAGAATTCAACTATGAGGATGGGGCTGTTTTCTCTGGAGAAAAGGTGCTTGCTAGAGGGACATGATTACTCTGTACAAGTACATCAGAGGCAATTGTAGACACATTATAGCACACTAGAGGCCATCAAATAGAAAAGAATAAAGAACAAGAGGCCTCTGCTTTAGAGCAGAATTCATATGGAACAACACAAATGGTTCTCTACCATGAATTGATCAAGCTGTGGAATACCCTTCCAGGTAAAGGCAGATTTTTTTAATACCTTAAAAGTGGTTTGGATGACACCACAATATACAGGGCTCCGGTTTTGGGGTGTACTTATAACAAAGCTCTTGCTGCTTCTAAGCAAGAATCATATGTTGTAATTCCCCTATGTAACTATAGATGAGCGTATTAATGTCTATTGGGTTCAAAATATATAGCAATAGGCTCAGCATTGCAAGAATACTTGTACCAGACTGTGAAATTCTAGCTCAAACATTATTCTTCCTAACAAAAGTTAATAAACATTTTACATGTGATGTAAGCGCTTCACATTAACATAGTGTGGTCTCTAATACGCTGTGTTGCCCCTCTTGGTATGTTTGAACATGGAGCAGGTGATATACAAAATCTCTGTAATCAATTTTGATGGACAATAAGAGAGTATGGAGCTGGTGATATACAAAATCTCTGTAATCAAATTTGCTGGCCAATAAGAGAGTATGGAGCTGGTGATATACAAAATCTCTGTAATCAATTTTGCTGAACAATAAGAGAGTATGGTGAAGGTTTGTCCTGTGTTGGGCAGGCCCACCAGGACACCAGGAAAACATCTGGTGGGCACAAGTGTCAGTGGGCACCCCTGTTACTAACCATCTGGCCCATTTTTTTAAGGGCGCAAAGGCGAGAAATAGATGGAAGGATAGATTATAATATGAAAAGAAAACAGACAAGGAGAATAATTAAGTTGAGGAATGGTCCAAGGTTTTTTAATGGGTCCAACTGTTTAGTAAACCTCCAGTTGGGTTATATAGCAGCACTGTTGTTCTAACTGCTTAGATTCACTGAAAGGTGCATCAGCCACCAGTGTTTATTCTCTATAGAAAGGGAATCCAGTCTTGGCATATTGTAAATTTGACTCTCTACACCTCTGATATTGATGTACTTAGTGACCCAGACACAACAATTACAATTATAGACCTTGACTCATGATTTTCTTTATACATCATGCTTATTATGTGTTCAGAGCCTTATGCTTTCATCATAGGTTTTCGCTCATGGATCTATCATTACAGCACCCAGTTTTTTTATTGTTTCCTTCAAAAAAAAAAAAAAACTCTGGAATTGTGCTATTTATTATTTGAGTTGAAGTAATGTCTGAACCAACTGGTATTCTTGCATTTTTTTGAGTGAGATATCCATAAAATCTAACTTTTAAATAATGTGTAAGGGTCAAATAACACTTGAGAGCTATTCAGTGAGTTTAATTGCATCTCCCATTCTTTCTGCTCCTGTGTGTGTTAAAGCTGTCATTCTCTATTTCTTGCAGAGCACGTTGTCTTTGTAGAGGTCCCTGCAGCCTGAAGTGCTGGTACATAAATCCAGACTTGTCCACTACCTCTATTGTGTGTGTCTTTCTGCACTAATTGATTTATATGATATTAGAGCGCTAGTGCATAGGATTTGATTTAGAGTGCAGGGCTGGCAGAAATGGGACGGTCACTAATTGGTGCTTGTATTTGTCCTAGAGGAAAATGCTGTGCTCTGCAAGTGAGTTCAAAAGCTCTGTTTAAATAGCTATTGCTCTCCTAGAAGGTCATTTAAATATGGCAACCTCGGTTTTAAGTACCCTCTATACTTTATAGAAAAATAAATCCCCAATTTTGATATGGAATTCTCTCGATCTGATTTGACAGCTAAAAGTTGCTTTCTGCCACTTAATTTGATATCTCTCATTTACCTCTGGGCATTGAATTTTGCTACATTTTCATAATTTATTATAGTTTAAAGTGTCCACATTATATATATTTTGCAAGTATCTAAATTCAACACTTTGGTTCATCATCGTCACCATTTATTTGTTTGTTGAACCTATAAGTTACGGAGCACTTAATATATCAACCAGAGAATAAACTAGCCAATAGAGTTTGCCCAATGAAATAGACTCTCTAGAGGTCCCTCCCCTGTGGAGTACAAATATTTAAAATTTATATATTTCTGCTTTCCAAATGATTAAAAACATGCAGTATTATTTTAATTTAACTGTACAATTTCCCTGACCAATGGACCATTGAAGGGAAATCCCACAAAATATCTTGATCTCTATGGTGGCTTAGAAAATTTGCTAAGAACCCTGGAAAATACACCAGCCTGGATGTGGTGGTGTTTCCAGAGTTCTTGTTGTTTTACTAGGGGGCTACTGATAATACTCATATTGGTAAACACTACATAGTTGAAAGAAAAGCAATTTGTGTCCACAAATTGTCAGCCTTTATATAATTTGTTGTCAGTGTCAATTATAAAGCAGCCTTAAAGCTACTTACACCTCACAAAGGGAACCCAGCTCCCCTACAAACCAGATAGATGCCATAATGGTAGTATTCAATGTTTTGTAGTTAATGGCATTCCATATGTCTAGCCATGGTTCCATTCCAATCTATGCAATTTGATAGCTTGAAGGAAAAGGTTAAACACTTTGGGATGCCAAAGGTTATGCACCACCCGGCTGATTATAATATCATGACTGAGTTGCCAGGCTGGTGCTTCCGTTTGCTGAAAACTGCATTGGCCCGGGTTACAACTGTAGAATAACGACAAAGCCATCTTCTTCTTCCTGAATCTTCTCTAAAGCCCAGTTTACATGTGCAATAGAGTGAAAGCCAAACTTGGAATCAGAAATCTGATTTTAACTCAACTGCCCATGTGCACAAATCCCATGACTTCAGTGAAGATTGAAGAAGCTGAACTGTACTCCTACAGTAGTATCCCAGACCAGTGCAGTTTTAACCAAACAGGAGCACCATCTCATGTCTCAGGTAAGTGATCATAATCACTGAGGGGCGACCTTCTCTTTTGAGGACTGGATTACATGGGGAACAGAAGGAGCTTTCATATGGTGGACCACAGTAGGACTAAACAATGTGTATTGGAATGGGTTGTGATAGTTGTTTTTGTTGTGTATAATAAGATTTAGACTGAAAGCTTTGTGGGTTACAGATTAATTTGAAGCTTTCTGTGCCATTGGTAAGAACAAATATACCAGAGCATAAGAAGTTTTTTATCTGTATATTTATCTACAAGCCTTGCTTCTTAGTCATCAGATAACCGAGAAGACTAAACCACAGAGATAAGACTGGCTTTGCTTTCCAGACAATACAAAATACAAAACAAATACACCATGGAGATACACATAGCATTGCCTTACAGTCAGTAAAACCACAACACAACTATATCACAGATATACATATAGCATTGCCTCTAGGTCAGCAAATGAAACACACCAACACTATATGGATCATCTAGTGTTGCCTCTTTCTCAATAAAAATACAGTAAAACTCTACCACAGGGATATAGGTATGTTTTAGAAACTTGGATTCAGGGAAATACATAATTATTTTCTTCTAATTTTATTTCCCCTAGTTTCTATGCTCCTAATGGCATGCCGTTTTGCATAAGTTGACTTTATTTTCTGCATCTCAACACACAGCCATCTTATCATTAAAGAAGCCAGCAGAGATCAAGTCTCAATATGCAAATGGACATTATTGAGGGATTTGTCAGAAACAGAATTAAACCGGCAGATTCTACAGATCCTTAAATTTCCTTATAGTCTGTACTAAGAAATACCATTGACCAATCAACATACTTAGCACAATATAGAAGGAAAATATTGTGTAAAGCAACCCCTTAAATTATAACTCCCATCCTTAAAAAGTTGGAAATGAAATTCAACAAGCTGAGTAGGCCAGTGGATATGATCCAAATGGATTCCATTTTTGAAGATCTAAGCCAGTCTAAGCCAGAAAGGCATCAATATTGCAAACTCTATTCTGCTTTCAAATGCTGTCCATTGGCACATACTATATATCCCCACTTAACTGCTCTGAGTTGATCAAGTCTCATACAGCTGTCTGCCCTTCATTCGCCATCAGTTGTTTTGCCATCATGTCTAGCCAAGAATAGACAGACTTTAGGTGCAAGATACTTAATAAAATTACAGTGAAGATGGCGTTGGTTTTCTGCAAATGCACATCTTTTAGACAGTTTCAGGTCAACACACTAACTCATGGAAACACTTTCATAATTTATGCAGCTTCACTTATAATTTATGCAAATTGCACTTGAATTTTTTTTTGCACTAAATGAAGTTCAAGCTTTATGAAATGCATGTATTAATGGAACATTATAGGTAGCATTTACATTATTAATATGAGTTTACTATCATTGTTGCACTATAAATGTTCAGAGAAAAATATATATGTAAGTTCTGTGCACAAAGACCCTTATTAATTTTTTGTCTCTCTAGCACAGCATGAAGACTCACAGTAGTTGGTCTGATACACAACAGCCTTTAAAAAAAGTCCAATATGGAGTTAGCAAAACTAGTGAGTTGCAACACAATATTTTATTAACACAACACATTTCAAGTCAAAATGGACCTGTTTACAAGGTGTCAAACATGTCATGTCGATAAACCAGTTGTGCTGTACCTGAGAACTGCAGCGGTTGTATGCTCTTTCCATAACTATTGATGCTATGTGAAAATTGATTGCTCTGCCTCGCAAAATAAAATGAAGCTGGTCAGATACTGATAAAATTATACTGAACTAAATTTTTGACAAATTTTGTATGCTGATTGTTCCCACTAATTCTTTGTACCATGGAAATCAGCCAGCTCATTAATCAGGTGGGTTTGAAAATCATCAGGCAGATTTAAAGGAGTTGTTCATCTTTGAGTTAACTTTTAGTATGATGTAGAGCAGTGATCCTCAACCAGTAGCTCGCGAGCAACATGTTGCTCTCCAACCCCTTGGATGTTGCTCCCAGTGGCCTCAAAGCAAGTGCTTATTTTTGAATTAATGGCTTAGAGGCAAGTTTTGGTTGCATAAAAAACAGATGTCCTGCCAAACATTCTCTCCTGTAGGCTGACAGTCCATATAGGGGTTACCAAAAAGCCAATCAGAGCTCTTATTTGACATCCCCATGGACTTTTTCATGCTTGTGTTGCTCTCCAACTCTTTTTTAAATTAAAATTTGGCTCATGAGCAAAAAATGTTGGGGACCCCTGATGTAGAGAGTGATATTCTGACAATTGTAATTGGTTGTCATGTTTTATTATTTGTGATTTTTTGTTATTTTGATTTTGAATCAGCAGCTCTCCAGTTTGTGTAGCCTTTCAGAGCATTTGTTTTTTAGATGGGGTCAGTGACCCCCGTTTGAAAGCTGGAATGAGTCAGAAGAAGAAGGCATTAATAAAAATAAAGAAATAATGCTGACCAGTTAAAAAGTTTCTTAGAATTAGCCATTCTATAACATACAAAAAGCCAAAGGTGAACCACCCATTTAAAGGAACTTTAATATTGGTAGGTGGAGTGTTTACCTTTACAGCTTTAAGATTTCACTCTGTTCATTATTGGTACAAATAAAGGATCATTCTACAAATGTTCTTTTTACATGTATAGCCAGCCTTAAAAGAACAGTAACATCAAAAAATAAAAGTGGTTTAAAGTAATACAAATATATAAATAAGTACAAGTAAAAATAAGTGTTGCAATGCACTGGTAAAACAGCTGTGCTTGCTTCAGAAACACTACTATTGTTTATATAAATAAGATGCAGTGTAGCCATGGGGGCAGCCATTCAAAGGAGAAAAGGCTCAGGTTACAGAGCAAATAGCAAATACGTTCTGTAGAACATAATGGTGTTATCTGTTATCAACTATTTAACCTGTGCCATATAACCTTTATTCAGTGTCCACCATTTCTACACAGCAGCTGGTTTATATGAACTATAGTAGTGTTTCTGAAGCAAACAGACAAGTTTTACCAGTGCAGGGTAACACTACATTATATTTTCATTACTTTCATTTTTTGGAGTTACTGTTCCTTTAAGAACAACATGAAGAATTACCCTCTAGTGACCATATTACAATGGAAAATTGTATTTATCTTTGAGAAGAGAACTACAAAAAACACAACTGTTCCTTGTCAAACAAAAAACTTTATAGTTAGTCCTATATTTCTTATTGATTATTTATGATTAAAGTTGAATGAAATTATTGGAATTTTTTTATAATTCACTCAATTTCTTCAGTCAGTGACCAGCAGGACATTCACATATGGCCCTGAATTTGCATAGCCCTTCTCATTTTATGCTAAAAATTAGGGCATGACATTTCTTTGATGTAAAGTGTCTTATAGGGAAAGAGTAAGAGAGTTGCCCTACCTCAGCAGCATAGAGTATACAGTATGGGAGAACTCACTTTAGGTTTAAATTGCATAAAACTCTATTGTTATTTCCTGTTGAGCACAGAATTAAGCATAATGGTCTATGACAGCTCTCTGACCATTTAACATGTATCACAAACGAACTTTAGATGTTTCACAACTGTGAATAAAAGTGATTGTATAGAAACGTAAGTGGCCTTCAGATTTTGGGATTTCCAGACCAAATGTTTTGGTAAAACTCATTGTGTGATATTTAAATTTGATTTGGATATATGAAACACAATTTGCTTAAAGGGATACTGTCATGGGAAAAAAAATTTTTTCAAAATGTATCAGTTAATAGCGCTGTTCCAGAATAATTCTGCACTGAAATCCATTTCTCAAAAGAGCAAACATATATTTTTATATTTCATTTTGAAATCTGACATGGGGCTAGACATATTGTCAATTTCCCAGCTGCCCCAAGTCATGTGACTTGTGCTCTGATAAACTTCAATCACTCTTTACTGCTGTACTGCAATTTGGAGTGATATCACCCCTCCCTTTCCCCCATCCAGCAGCCTAACAACAGAACAATGAGAATGTAACCAGATAACAGCTCCCTAACACAAGATAACAGCTGCCTGGTAGATCTAAGAACAGCACTCAATAGTAAAACCCATGTCCCACTGCATAATATTCAGTTACATTGAGAAGGAAAAACAACAGCCTGCCAGAAAGCAGTTCCCTCCTAAAGTGCTGGCACGAGTTACATGACCAGGGGCAGCTGGGAAATTGACAAAATGTCTAGCCCCATGTCAGATTTCAAAACTGAATATAAAAAAAATCAGTTTGCTCTTTTGAGAAATGTATTTCAGTGCAGAAGTCTACTGGAGAAGCACTACTAACTGATGCGTTTTCCCATGACAGTTTCCCTTTAATAAAATAAAATCAACTATTTGGAGGTTCCTATATACTATCACGGTTCTTAATAGCACAATACCAGATAATTTTGTTGAAGCAAAAGATTAAGGTATAACCTCCCCTACATTGAAGAAATTGTTGCAAATGGTTGAAAAAAGGCAGATGTACAACCAGAGGGAATAAAATCATCCAGGAGGCTAAAAAAATTATAAAAATAAGTAGATTTTTCTACTGTGAACCACTGTAAAATGATGTAGTTAAAACTGGACATGTGATAACAAATGATTTAAGGTCACATAATCAGTTCACAATTATGCTTTAATAATTTACTGAATTGACACTTCATCATTTTTTTTCTGCACAAAATGATCCTTGTGTTAAAATGAAGGTTAAATAAGCTTTCAACAACTAACAGTTGTTAGTTTATCTGGACCATTGGGGAGGCTCAAATTGGTCACATTTTAAACAGCTAGTTATCTCTAATGTTTTCTTGTCTTTCTATTCATGCTTTCTGTCATTAATGGCCTGATTTAAATTTCATTTCCGATTTCAGAAATTGTAAATTTTTGCATGCATCAGGGATAACATATTCAGCTGTTAGCGCTCAGTGCTCCTGCTGAAAAGCACTCAACTGTGTTAAGCCCTTATTTGAGGTCAAGAGGTCAACCAGGGACTCTTAAAGTAATAGTTAAATAAAATTGCATATTTATGAAAACATAGCTGCATCGGCCATTTAGCCAGAGTTCCAAACATATAGAGGACAAGAAATTTTAACAATAACTGGCCAACAACTTTCAGTAGTAACTAGGACAACAAAGAATTATTCCCCCCAAATTCACCCTAACTATTCTTCAGACTGAGCCCTCTGTCAGTCAATTCTTTTGATCCCTTGGGGGTTCACCCACACAATTCTGAGAACAACTGCCCTAGAATGGAACCTGTTATCCAAAATGCTCAGGACCTGGGTTTTTCCTGGATAACCAAGCTTTCCATAATTTGGATCTTCATACCTTAAGTCTACTAGAAAATCATGTAAACATTTAATAAACCAAATAGGCTGATTTTGCTTTCAATAAGGATTAATTATATCTTAGTTGGGATCAAGTACAACGTACTGTTTTATTACAAAAACAATTTGGATTATTTGTTTAAAATGGAGTAAGGCAGATGGCCTTTCTGTAATTCAGAGATTTCTGGATAATGGGTTTCCAGATAACAGATCCAATGCTTGTAATTAAATATGGAATATGTTAACATGTTTGACAATATTTGGAAAGTGGAAAGTAAGATTTATCAAGAAATCCCAAAACAAGGGCCAAACCTTTGCATATGACCAGTATATCTGTCCAATCAACAAGATAAATGTATACTTCTATTCTGTCTGACTAAAGTGCTTTCACGCTGTAGTAAGAATTGTAATTGCTGGAGTTACCAGTTACCAGAGGTTTCCACAGCTACTTATATAAACAGATGCTCTAATGGCACTTTTAACCTTGCCTTGATTCTCAAAAAAAAAACAGAAACCACAATTACATCTGTCAACTTATTGGTGTGAAATTGCAAAAAGCACAATTTGGAGCACAGTTGCAAATCCTCTATAATGCTCGAAGAAAAGAAAAAAACTGCATAATTAAAAAAAAAAAAAAAAAAAA
>CM044439.1:13986650-14035706 GCA_024363595.1 Xenopus borealis | reverse complement strand
AAAAAAAAAAAAAAAAAAACATGACATTTTGGTGATATAGAGAGAACACTCTGCTAATTTGGTCAGAAGAACAGTGCAAGGTTGACTTGCTTAGGAAACAAGACATACACATTGACCAATATCTGGATATATTTCACTGTTATTCCAGTTATGTCTGGAGCACCTGAGCTGCCAATATCACAGCTTCTATGTACATACTATAAATCATTTCCATTATACAACCTGTGTATTGATATTTATTTTTCATTTTTCATTAAGGTCTCAAGCCATTCACAAGTTACAGCTTCAGCATCACAGCCTGCACCTCTGATGGGTGCAACAGCAGCGAGCCATCTTCCAGTCAGACATTGCAAGATGCACCTGAGGGTAAGGGACAGGGAATAATTCTTCTTGAGTACATAGTAGTTCTAATTGTAAATTCGTAACATTATAGCTGATTGTGTATTTTGCCCTAAGCTTGTAGGGCAACATTGTTATGGAAACCACTTTCTTCTGTTTTTCCCTAAGGGTGGTGATTACTTGACTTTTACAATCCGAATGGAAAGGGCTTTTAAGAAAGGTTTACAAACCATAACAATGATATAATAGGACTTAAAGTTTAATCACAAATGAAACTATCAAGCAGGATAATCATTCGCTAGCGAGATGATGTAGAACAGTTTCTCATCACTTTTTGTTTTTACAGTTCTAATACAGATACTTCTAAATGGGAAATGGGCAGTTTCCCCAATAAGATATATGGTGAAAAGGTTTTTTTGTTGTTTTTGTAGATTCTGCATTAGTAAAAAAACAAAAGGCATAACAAGAACTAGAACAATATCATTCCTAAAATTCCCCTTTTAAATTTTTTTATGCACTTCTAATTTGCATTGGGCAGTTTTCAATTATAAAAATCCATCTGGATATGTTCAATGAAATTAGAAATGTTCCTATTAATTAGTTCTTTTTTCACTTGGCTTATTAATTCCATTAGGGGTTAAGACCAAATAATTGAATAAACAGTACACTTCAGACAGGAGCTGTAACAATGGGGTGTTATTTACTAAACTCCAGTTTTTTGGGTCAAATCTCTTATTTTTCAGGCTTTTTTTTTTAAACTCACATTTATTAAAGCCTAATGCAGCAAAAAGTCAGAATCTGAAAATCCACCATTTCAGACCTGCTGCAGTTATGTAAAAGTCAGTGGCAGAGGTCCATATCCTATTTTGTTTCTGTGGTCTGCGCTGGAATTAGCCTGAGAATCCAATCTCTTAGGAATTTTCGTGCAAAAATTCCAAAAATTTGGGCTTTTCGGGAAAAAGCCTGACAAAAGTGCAATTCAAGTTTTTACCCAAAGCAATTAAATCTAGCTTTTTTTTTAACAATACATTAGGTCAAATCTGGTATTAGAGTTTGGTCATGGTTTTTTTTATTTAAAAATTAGATAAATTAGTTTTTTGTAAATAACTCTTAATATATTCTTTCAAAGGTACACAGAATTCACTGGCCTTTCAGGGAATCTGAACAGGTGTGAATGGTGTGGCTTTCAGACAATTGCTGTTATCTCCCTGCCCCAGATGTTATGAACCAACCCTAAACTTTACCTGGCCCACCCCCTGATGTCATCCACTTGTCCCTGAAATCATCAGCCCTCTTCCTGCCTGGACTCCCAAATGGTAGAAGGTGGCAACCCTACTAATAAATAGTTATTGGTTTCTCAACTGGCGATTTAAATAAATTGTAGAAAAATGTTGATATAATTTAGAAGTATGGTTGTTGAAGTGTGTACCTCTCCACTAATACAATTATAACTTTCCATGTTTTCCCCTACTACTTTCAAACATGATTCTGCATTCATATATATTATGTTCATGTGTTTTCTCTTCTATTACATAAGACCAAAAGTTTTCTGTGGACATAGAATGATAAACATGACAGCCCATTAAAAAAAATAAATAGAAAAAATCAGAAGAGTGTAGGAATACTAATTGCATTTTTATGCAGGAGTGTGGTCAAATCCCTACCACGTCACAATCAATGAATCAGTGCTGGAACTATATTGGAGTGAACCGGAGACCCCCAATGGGATCATTTCTCAGTACAGACTTATACGGAACGGAGAAGTCATTTCCCTTAGAAGTGGAGAATATTTGAATTTCACAGATGTTGGCCTGCAGCCCAACAGCAGGTAATGTTTAACACTGATCTATATTAAGCTTTCAAGCAGTGATTAACAATGATATTTTATCTGGGAATGTTACAAACAAGAATTTTACTTCCTCTTTTAAAAAGGGAAAAATCATTATTACTTAATCATTAAAATGCACCAACAGAGAAATCTTGCAAGAGCTTTGTCATTGCACATACTGAAAAGACTGGCACTTACAAACTTACAATTTAAAAACAAATTTTAAAAACCTGAAAATGTCCCTCATCTCTATAAAATATCGCAATATCTTGAACAATTGGTTATCTTCATTTAATTGAAAGTAAACTTTATTACCAACATTAAATTCTAGTGAGTCTAACAAACTCAAGCATGTGAAAAATGTTTTTCCAGTCAATATAAAATATAGGACATGTCATGTCTAATAAAAAGCAAAGAAAAGCTAAAAAATAATTACCATGTTAAAACTATTGTACATGGGGGTCTTACAATTAAACAGAAGCAGAAGCAAGTATAAAAATGTGTAACGGTCCTTCCTTTTGTTTCATTAATTTGACTAACTGTTTTTTTTATAGAGTTACAACCTAACTCTCTAATTATGTATCTTCTACTGCAGGGTTTGAGATGAGGGGATGATTTTTGAAAGTTTGTAAAATTTTCTTTACTTTGACTTATGCTCAATCCATGATTTGTTTGTAATTTATCAAATGTAAAAACCATGATATCCACTAATACAGTAAGTAAAAGCTGTCCCGATCATGTAGAAGTCAATGGAAATTTCCTTTCTTTTCTTGCAAGATCGGCCATGTTTTTAGAGGCTTTTGGAGATCAGAATGTTAATTCTCATATACATTTTTTGTTCGTTCATGAAATTTTTGGGGTTTACGAATTTTTTTAACAGCTATTTTTGTTCGTGCTTTTCTTTACTGGTAAGGGACCTGTTATCCAGAATGCTTGAGACCTGGGGCTTTTAATATAATGGATTTTTCTGTAATATGGATTGACCACCTTATCGTAAGTCTTCTCAAAAAATAATTTAGACATTAATTAAAACCAAATGTTTTGCTTCCGGTAAGTGTTAATGATACCTTAGTCGGGATGAAGTACAAGGCACAGTGCTACAAAATATTTTGGTGCTATAGAAATACAAGTTAATAATAATAATAATAATAATAATAATAAAAGGTATTGTTTAATTATTTCAGATAAAAGGCATATTGTTTTTAAAAATCTGAATTATACTTTTAAAATGGAGTCTGTTGGAGATGGACCCTTAATTAAGAGCTTTATAGATAATGGTTTTCAGGATAACGGATCCCCTACCTGAAGTTACAGTAATATGTTCTTGTTTATGATTTCTGTTAGGAAAGTGTAAATTAACCGAGCATTAAATGTAAATGATGTTTGTGGCTTTTTAAACAGTGACAAGTGCTAACAGAGCACTACAATACTTTTTGTTATGATGTTTTAATCTGAATCACCTTTGAAAAATATTACACATGAAGCTTTGACTTTATTGTTATGAATTTTTGTTTCCCTAGGTATCTGTACCAGTTGGAAGCTAGCACTGAAGCTGGAAGTACTAAGAGTGGAATTTATGTTGTTCAAACACCAAGTGTAACACCAAAAAAAATTCCTGTCCCTCATAAGGTCTCAGTACTCGGCCCTTTTTCCATTTATGTAGCCTGGGATGCTCCAGGTAAAATATCCCTTCTTTGTTACATAATGGATGTATAAGAATGTATTTATTTACATACAGTTTAATTAGACTTATGTATTTGTGTTTAAATAATAATATAAATTGCCAATTTATTTCAAAAATTGACAATTTATTAAAAAAGATTATATGAAATGCATTATACATCACATTTCACCTGAAGAGCTAGTTGAGCTATCTTTCACATTTCATTTGTCCAAAGGTGACCATACAGTTGACTTTTGCCAACAAACTGAATGACTGGATGCTGTATGCTAGTAGCAGAAATAATGGAAAAAAATGTAATACAGTAGGTCACTTATTGAAACCCCAGATGCAAGAGGACTAAAGCTGGCCATAGACGCAACGACTTGGTCGTACGAATCGAGGATTCGTACGACTATCGTACGACTTTCGGATCGTGTGTGGAGTGTTCCGACATTTGTCGTGCCATGCCGATCGGTCGTTTGGTCGATCGGCCAGGTTAGAAAATTTTTGTCGGCTGGCGATAATATCTTTGCGTCTATTGCAGATCGTACGATTTTCAGTGGGAGACCATCACTAGGTTTTTAATCGTACAACTTTCGTACGATCCTTGTCAGGGGCAGAACGTCAGCTGTCTGTGCTTTTTACTACTTATAGTTGATCTGAAGGTTAGTGACAGGTCGGGAGCAGGTCGGGAGATGCAAAGATCCGATCGTGGAATCATCTTACGATCGGATCTTTGCGTCTATGGCCAGCTTTAGGGGGTGTTAAATGTGATAGACTGGGGTGCCAGGTACAGTACAAGAAAAATGTTTGGTTGAGCATCAAGGCGCTCTGATAACTAGTCCTGCTGGGTCTTTTCCTGGTATCCCAATGGCCCATGGTCCATCACATGCACATCTGATTGACCATGAAACATAGGGTGCAGGAGTGGGGACATGTAAGCGTTTACCTCTGCCTGCCCCTCCTGTGCCAAATGCAGGTCTTTGTGCTATGTTGTTGAGTGCAGAAATCTGTGGCAGTTCTACATAACGTGCATAATGTAAAGAGCGTGGCAGATTACACCCATTGTTTTGCTTTTTTGCACCCTGCCCTTCACATAATAAATAACCCATGACGTTTTTGAGTTTGTCAGGGTTTCTTTTTTTCTTGGTTTTTTTATCACTTGTGTAAATTTGTCAATCGAAAAAAATCTCTTTTGCTTGATAGATGGGGGGGGGGAACCTCACTGATGTCTTAGGAGGCAATTCCAAACACAGGGTGGAAATGGGAAAAGGTATTAATAAAGTTACTATACTGTATGTGGTTGGGATACAGACAAGCACTTCATTATTTCTCAATAAAATAATCAGATTTTTTTATTTTTAGAATACTTATATTTGCCAAACCTTTCTGGTTTTTCTGTTTTTCTGTTGCTTTTTATAGCCATTTAATGCTTCTCCATTGGCATGCAGTGCAGTGCTATGTGAAACCAAAGCAAGATAACCACAGCTTGCCCTGGATATTATTTCAATAAGAGTGCCTTTAATTATTCAGTTCTGCAGCGCCCTGACAAATTGTACTTCAGTTAGCGAGAAGAAAACATTTATTAAAGGATGCCTTTTCCTATTCAGATTTGCCATGTGCGAGACCACTCCGAGAAGTTGGAAAATATCAACTATTTATTTATAAGGATAATAGCGAATTTCTGATTATATTGTAAGTTCATAAATGTTAAATAACCCTATCAGCATCTAGTTGTTGTAAATTATGAAAAGGTTCTGTGCTCCGAATATTAACCGACTAAAACCTTGTTTCTTTAGTGAACACGAAAATGCATTTTGGCAGGCTGTCATTATACTTGTGGTAACTTGGAAACAAAATAACAAAACTGCCATTTGCACTTAGGATAAATTGATTCACTTGTTCTTCTCTGTACCATTTCATACATCTCTGTAAAAATGTATGAACACAGGGTCTTTCAAAGGGCTGAATACCTGGTCAATAATACATTTATTCTTGGAAAACCCAGCTCTCTTTACACAGGTCCATGAAATTTGAAAGCGAAAAACAATTCAATTGCTTTGTCAATTTAATATAGAGAAAACATATACTCCCATCTGCAACTGGAAGAAAGACTGCAGATTTTTATAGAATTTTTATAGTTCTGTGTTACACTCCTGATGAAGAACCTAGTGGGGGTTCGAAACGTTGAGCCAATAAATATAAAATATTTGCTTTAATGAAAAAAGACCCTGTGAGTGCCATAATTATCTGTATATATATATATATATATATATATATATATATATATATATATATATATATATATTGTTATTATTTGTGCCCCATTAAATAGGTGAGTTTGACTTCAGCAGACCTTTGGAATACAATATTTTGTTAAATACTGGCCTTCCTGATTCGCAAGTTCATCAAGCTGCAACAGAACAGTTTATCATTCTGGAAGACCTGAATGCCTATACAGAGTATGATGTGAGAGTACAAGCCTGCCAAGATGGTAAGATGCCAAGATTAAAGCATAAATATTTTTTAAATTGAGCCCTTCCAAATGCATTAATGTAACTGTTACATTCAAACAGAGAGTGACATTGAAGCTTTTGCTATTTCTGCAGAGCAAATCCTGTTTTGCCAACTGTCAGCTCACATTTTTTTTATTGTATGTTAGATTTTCTCACTTGTTGGGGCAAACATTCATAATTTTGTTAAATTCTACTCATTTACATAAATTACTATTGACGACATGACAAAGTGGGGCATGTAGATATTAGCATACACTATTAAGAGGAAAAAGAAACCAAATAATACCAAAATAATATCAATAGAATTGATTTATTGGACATAGTACATTTTCAAGTAGACTTGAATTTATAATATTAATGGGGAATTCATGATGGATCCATATAGTAGGATTAATGTAGTAGGATTATTATGTACTCTACCACATTTATCAGTTTTTAAAATATAAAATTATGTAAACATTCCTTTAGAGTGTACTATTTTCATTACAGTATATTGCATGCCACTGTATGTATTATATATTCAAAAGGATAATAAAATTAAGGAAAATATAATGTTATTACTCACTGTAAGTTTCTATAAATATGCTCACTTGATAATGAGCTTCCTTTGCTTCAGGTAACTGCGGTGCAGGTGGTCACGTATCTGTAAGGACTGATGAAGCACCTCCAGAGGAGATGAATCAACCTCACATGGTGGCAGTTGGGTCAAATACTATTAAGATTATCTGGAGGCCACCAAATAAGCCAAATGGAATTATCACCAGCTACTTAATCTATAGGTAAATATACTGGTGTTTGTATCATTTAATAGTTATGATTTGAAATCATAGTCTTGATTTACTGCAGCAAAATGCATATATTAGTAATAGATGAACCAGCTAAACAGGAAAAGACTGTTATTGAGCTCTAAAGAGGGTTATATAGTTCCTGATTATAGGACACAAATGGAAAGAGGGAGCTGAAAGGTCCCAAGTAAAGCATGCAGTAAATACAATACCAACAAGAGGCATCACTAATACTGTATGCTAAATATCAAACAGGTGTCGTTTAAAGATAAGCCCTGAGGATTGTCATATTGGTGAGACTTATGAGACCCAATATCCAAACATTGGAAGCATGAAACTCATGTACAAACAATAGTGTGAATACTGTATATACATATATTAGTAAAGTAACCTCAGAAGACAGTCAGATATTAGATTTCATTATGCTACATAGTAGTAGACCGTTTAAGCTCATTTCTGACTATGTGTTAAAATCATTCGAATCGTTCGATTGGAATGATTTGATCATTCAAATATTTTCTATTCGATCGTTCGACCAATCGAATTTCTGTAAAATCCTTCGAATTCGATATTCGAATTCAAAGGATTTCACTTCCCACACTATTCCCAGCTATTCCCATGGTCAAATTCGAGGCTTTTTTAACCTTCGAAGTCGACCCTTAGTAAATCTGCCCCTATGAGTTTGTGCCAGCATGGTTTTATGCGTAATAGATCTTGCCAGACTAACAATCTTTTTATGAGAAGGTAAGCAGGGACCTCGATTCTGCGATGGCTATGTATGTGGTTTACTTAGACTTTGCTAAAGCATTTGATACAGTGCCACACAGAAGGTTACTGAGAACTGGCTAAAAAAATAGACTACAAAGAGTGGTGGTAAATGGAACATTTTCTAATTGGACCAGTGTTGTTACTGGGGTACCACAGGGCTCTGTACTGGGTCCCTTGCTTTTCAACTTGTTTATTAATAGTTACATAGTTACATAGTTAAATTAGGTTGAAAAAAGACCGAGTCCATCAAGTTCAACCCCTCCAAATTAAAAACCCAGCATACATACACACACACACATCTCCACTCTTTCAAACACAAACCATATATGCCCATAGCTATACTAACTGTAGAGTTTAGTATCAAAATAGCCTTTGATATTATGTCTGTCCAAAAAATCATCCAAACCCCTCTTAAAAGCATCAACAGAATGAGCATCACAACATCACCCGGCAGTGCATTCCACAACCTCACCATCCTGACTGTGAAGAACCACCTACGCTGCTTCAAATGAAAGTCCTTTTCTTCTAGTCTGAAGGGGTGGCCTCTGGTGCGGTGATCCTCTTTATGGGTAAAAAGGTCCCCTGATATTTGTCTATAATGTCCTCGAATATATTTGTAAAGTGTAATCATGTCCCCTCGCAAGCGCCTTTTTTCCAGAGAAAACAACCCCAACCTGGACAGTCTCCCCTCATAATTTAAGTCTTCCATCCCCCTAACCAGTTTAGTTGCACTTAGTCTCTGTGCTCTCTCCAGCTCATTTACATCCCTCCTAAGGACTGGAGTCCAAAACTGCACTGCATACTCCAGATGAGGCCTTACTAGGGATCTATAAAGAGGTATAATTATGTTTTCATCCCTTGAGTTTATGCCCTTTTTTATGCAGGACAGAACTTTATTTGCTTTAGTAGCTACAGAATGACACTGCCCAGAATTAGACAACTTGTTATCTATAAAAACCACAAGATCCTTCTCACTTAAGGAAACTCCCAACACACTGCCATTTAGTGTATAACTTGCATTTATATTATTTTTGCCTAAGTGCATAACCTTGCATTTATCAACATTGAACCTCATTTTCCAGTTTGCTGCCCAGTTTCCCAACTTAGACAAATCATTCTGTAGAGTGTCAGCATCCTGCATGGACCCTATAGTTCTGCACAATTTAGTATCATCTGCAAAAATAGAAACCGTACTTTCAATGCCCACATCCAGGTCAAAATAAAGTTCTGTCTTGCATAAAAAAGGGCATAAACTCAAGGGATGAAAACATAATTATACCTCTTTATAGATCCCTAGTAAGTAAGTAGATGCTTTTCAAAGAGGCTTGGATGATTTTTTGGACAGACATAAAATCAAAGGCTATTTTGATACTAAACTCTACCATTAGTATAGCTATGGGCATATATGGTTTGTGTGAAAGAGTGGAGGGGTGTGTGTGTATTCTGGGTTTTAGTTTGGAGGGGTTGAACTTGATGGACTTTGGCTTTTTTTCAACCCATGTAAGTTTGGAATCAAGTACACTGTTGTGTTTTATTATTACAGACAAAAAGGAAATCATTTTTATAAACTTGGATAAAATTGAGTCTATGGACATCCTTTACGTAATTTGAAGTTTTTGGATAGTGGGTTTCCAGATAACAGATCCTATACCTGTACAGGTGTTTGAGATTACCTGTAAGGGGCAAAAACTTGGAAGGCAGCTATGTAGGAAACATTTTAAACACTTTAATGGTACAGAAGGCATGTCTGTGTACATCAGACATGCCAAAGGCATTCATTTTCAGTTGCTTGTTTGGGAAATGGCAAATAAGAATTATTAATGTCCCATTTCTCAGCCTATGTGCATTAGCATGTACCGCTCTGAAAATTGCTTGTGTTCTTGAAATATTGTTCTTTTATCTTTTTTAATGCTAATTATATGAGAAAGCTATATCAAGTTCTTCTAATATGGGGGGGGAAAGGAAATAAAGTATCCGTTAAAGCTGAAAATGCCGTTTCACATGGTTGCATTTGTAAATAAAGGCGGTAATTACAAACGCTTTTCCACAGCAACTTTTATACGGGGAGGAAAACTGAGCAAATATGATACAGAAAGCCTGCAATGGTGGAAAAAGATACTGTAAATTGAATTTGACAGCGTTTGATGCCATTTGATTATTCTAGTCACAGCCAAACAATGATATAAAGAGTAATATGAAAGAGAATGTGTTACTGCCTAGCAGACTCAGAAGCAATAAACCTTCTTCCAATGTGACACAATCACTTCACAATCATAATTGTAGCCTGTTTGATACCTGTGAGTAGAGCGGAAGGGCACTGACTGACACAGATACATTTTGTGTTTTATTTCAAGTGAAATGAAAATGGTGTGCCGGGGCTTTAGATACAATCGTTATATTCACCTACATAAGCATGAATCACTTGACAGTTATTCCAGCTGAGGTTTAAATGTGCTTAGACAACAACAATATTAAATCTCTCTCTGATAGCTGCATAAAATCTGAAAAATTTGTAGGGAAGGGAATCAAATGTGGCTGTGTTATTTTTAGTTGTAAGTTGACTGACCAGTGGCAGCAAACAATGGGAGATGTTTAATAAATCCTAACCCCACTCACTCAAACAATCATCCTCATATTTCTTAATGTTTTTGTGAGATATCATTTTATTTATTAGTGAGTTCACGTGACCCACGTGCTGTAAATAATTCCGTTATAGGGAGAGTCTGAGCCTAATACCATCACCAACTTGTGCCTGTGTAGTTTCTATGCATGGAATAAGGGGTTTAACACAGCAGTGTGTGTGCTGGGGCCCCATTTGTATGTAATGCAACCATGACCAAACACCAGGGTGTTACACCACCTGAAATAAAAGCTTTTTTTATGTAGGGTGTGCTCCCAATTCTACAAATTTCAACGAATTGGAACAAATTCCAGGAATTTTGAATTCTGAATTTTTTTACTCTAATAAATTCGAATTTACTCAAAACTCGAATGGGAGGTTATTTATGAAAAAACTCAAAAGTCTAATATTCGATCGAATAGTCCAGAACCGAAATGTTTGAATTGAAATTTGAAGTTGAATCAAACTTTCCTTTAAAAAATTTTTTTTGAAATGTCAGGAAGGCAATTAACATATTCAAATAGTTCAATGGACCATGAACTTCGCAGGTTTTAGGTGGCAAATATTCAAATTAAAACTGTTTCCATGGTTGAGGTGTGATAAATCTCACATACGAATTTACCTTTGAGTTGGTGCTTTGAAATTGAAATTTGTAAGTTCTGACAATTTGAGAATTCGAGCTTTGAATGTTAAATTGGCTACATGCAAAGGCTCAACGGATCATCTTAATAATCTGTGTTTGTGCTTCAAACTCTCAAAGCTATTGACTTTTTTAATTGTTCGCCATGATTGGAACAACTCGGAGGCGTCAACCAACCAGACAAATACAAGAGGTCCTCTGCACTCAACCCATTATCAATATATTTAGGTCAATGAGACATTTTTTTGCTTAAGCTACTAAAAATGCCTTACCTTTTAAACAAAAAATATATTTACAGTAAGCTGGTTCACTACATCAAAGTCATCTGTTTAAAGGCATTTTTAGTAGCTTAGGGCACAAAATGTCTCAATGTCCTAAATATATTCATAATGGATGAGTGCAGAGGACTTCTTGTATTTGTCTATATGACAAATTTTGAGGTCACAGCCTCATTGCACCCCTGCTTAATGGTTTAAAAATTAGTGGTGAGCAAAACTTTTCCTTGTTTGTGACAACCAACCAACCAGGTCACATCTTTTCCTCTATTACTGTATTATGATAAATGAAATATTGCAACTCACTGCATAATATTCCTGTCAACTGTTTTGACAAAAGTTCTAAGATTTGTAGGCAATCCATTTCTGTAAAGAAAAGGAAGTCACTGAAAACAATAGCAATAATATGACATATTTAGCCTTACAGAGTATTTGTTTTTTATATGGGGTCAGGGGCCCCTTTCTGAAAGTTGAAAAGAGTCAGAAGGAAAAAGCAAATATAAAAAAAATGATAAAAACAAATAATTTCAAAAGTTGCTTATAATTGGCCATACTAGAACATACTAAAGGTTAACTAAAAGATATCTTAATGATGGATCACTCCTTTAAGAAAGAGCACAAACTTGATGGTCTTTTTTTCAACCCAGTTTAACTATGCAGTAAAACTGCATTCGTAAATGACCCTTTATGGCCCTTTTTATTTACCTTAATTTGTAAAATCACATGTTGGAGAGTAAAAGATTTGCCTAAATTTGGTAAAGGAATGTTCCCTGAAAGTTTAACCCCAGCACTGGGCTAAATCTGTTCATATTTGAGAGTGGGGGGCTGTTGCCCTTTCCAGGCTAAGACATGTATAAGTATTTCATTGAACAGAGGTGTCTGGGTGTGACCAGCGGTGTCAGATGTTTGTAATCTTTAAAATATGAAGCATTATGAGGTTTCGTCTCTTTGAACTCAACTTGCTGTGGAGGTGGGAAGTTCCTGTAAATGCTCACTCTATTAGTGATAGTAAATAGAGCCAGAAGCAGATTCACTGAGTAGACCTTTAGGGTTATTACCCTGAGTATCACCCATCAGTTTAGGAACTCAGATAAATACAGTAGGTCCTGTGATCCCAAGAGTAGCACAAATATGAGGGTCTTGTACTCTATGGACTGGATACCTCTAAGTACTGCTGCTGGTTGCAATTAAACCTACTGTACCTGTGCCTGTTACAATCTAAATAGCGTAATTGCATGTACTGTGTCCCATCTTGAAGTAACACCTGAAAGACTTTTGTAAAGGTAAATCAAGTAAACAGTTAACTGCATTTTTGAGCCCCAGGTTATTGAGAGAACTGTAAATTGGATGAGATTCCATATCTTTAGTATGGGCCCTTCTGAGAGAGAGATTCCTGTGGGCGTTCCAGGGAGTAGTGATGGGTGAATCTCCCGCGATTTGCTTCGCCTAAAGATTCGCGAATTTCTCGGCGAAAAATTCGCGAAACGAGTCGCGGGATGCTTTTGACGCGCGTCGCCTCATTTTCGGCTCGTTTTTTTGGCGAAATTTCACTTGGCGAAATTTCGCTGGTGATTCGCGAATTTATTCGCCAGTGTCGAACCGCGGGAATTCGCCGCAAATTCGGCCCTGGCGAATAAATTCGCCCATCACTACCAGGGAGTTCTAATTTGGCCAGGTCTGTGTTGGGAAGGGAAAGTGGTGTAAAAAGGAGTATTAATTACCCAGTTTCTAAACAATAAGCTACTGAGAATAGGCTGCAGAATATAGGATAACACAGGAGTCAGTGGGATGGACAGATAAGCACAACTTACCAACTGTAAGCATTATTTTTTTATCATTGTCCTTTCAGTGTGCTTGTCTTTTTCTCAAGGTTAGAGATGCAATAAAGTTCCGCTATCCTTTAAAAGAGCAGAGGAAGCAGGGTGGAATATAAAACTACAATGTCTGATCTTACATTTGCACAAACAACACGGAGGATAGGTAATACAGTTTTGGACTGAGTTCACTGGTCCCAGCTCCATGCAGATTATTTCCGAGCTGAGAAGGCTATGAAGTCAGTGATTCTTCACAAACTGTTATTTCTCTGAAATTATCAGAGGAGGCATCGTTGTCAGTTATGCAGGCGGGACAAAAAAAAACCTTTGCAAATGCTTCTTTCCTTTCTACTTGGTGTATAAGTCAATTGTGCCATTGTCTTACAGAAATGAGGCATTCTGCCATTCCACTCCGCTCACTGATGAAATAGGCATTTCAATGTGTGCTGAACGGGATCAACTTTGGCAGATTACATCTCTGACATGATACAATAATCATTTTTGGAGGAAATTAAAGATTTAGGGCTTTGAAATACCATTGTGTTTTTAGCACTTGCCTCAGGAGCTGAGAATGTAATGAAACTAGAACCTTTTTTCCTATCTTTTTAGACTTTAGTTAGACTTCAGTTGTAATTTCTGTCAGATTGTGTTATTGGGGGTTTACCTAAATTAAAGAGGAGATTTATTAAAATTCAAGACCTTGGGTTTTTTGCAGTTCAAGTAAATGACAGCAAAAAATAGTTTTTGAATGCAAGTCTTCTTAAGTCTTAAGGTGAAAATTTCAAAACTTCAGCAGCTAAAACCTGATGAGCTTCTACAAAAACTAATGAAGGTGTAGTTTCAAATGAATTGAATATTGCATGGAAATCGCTTTTCTCATGACAAACGATTCTCCCATACTTTTACCAGTTCTTCCATTTCAAGTCTTTTTGTAAAGTTGGTAGATATCGAGAGAAAAAAACTAAATTTAAAACACAGTTTGTTTTCCGTAAAATAAGATTTTAAAAGACTTGAACAGAAAATAAATAAATCTGTCTTGGGGAGGCATAATAACTGAAATACAACTTTTCAAATTGTACAGTATTTTAAATAATTAAAACAAAAGAACTCTACCTTGAATGCTATTTTTCTCTGTTGTCAGTATACACTTTATACCAAAATAACTGGATCGGATTCTGCAAAATCTATTTTCTTTTCTATGGGGCAGATTTACTAAGTGTCGAATTTCGAATGCCAAAAAAATTCGAAATTCGATCAGGGAATAGTGGAGGAATAGTGGGGAATTAAAAAAATTTGAATTCGAAATTTTTTAGCCCAATTCGATCGATAGAATGATCGAATGGGGAAATTCGATCGAATTCGACCGAATTCTATTTGAAATCAAATTTTCGAACGATTTTTAAACAATCGATTGAATTTTTCTAATTCGATTTTAGGGAATGATCCCCATTTTGGTAGGTTTAATCTGGCGAAGTAGGTGATCAAATTTAAAGGGGAAGTATTCGACCATCAAATTTTCGAATATTCAAATAAAATTAAATTCGAATGAATTTGAATATTCGATGGTCGAATTTGGTCGAATTTGGTCGAATTTGCCTAATTTGCATAATCGAATTCGAATCTTTTTGAAAATTCGATCAAATATTCGAATCCTTCATGTGAATAAATGTGAATTTACTAAATCTGCCCCTAAATCTTAAATTTTAAAATAGCTTGATTTTTAAAGATTTCCTAACAAAATCTTCCACAGATGCTCCTGAGGTTTAAGCTGACAAAAGTTTTGAGTTAGCTAGTTATCCATCTCTATCAATCTAGAAGCTGATGATCTTTATTCCATTCATTCCTATGTACGAGGTAACACCAAAATAGGAGTATTATATAAAAACTGACCAATAATCCCTTAATATAAATTGACCCATACAGATGTAGTACCATAAAAAACACCATAGAAATGATAGATATTGATAGATAATTTAAGCACTAATACATTTAATTGGTTTATTTAATTTGTAGACGTCTTGCTGACCATGATGAAGAAATGCTTGTGCATAGATGGCTGGATGGAATCTTAGAGTACACTGACTCTTTGGATGGACTGTTGCCTGACACAGCTTATGAATACTGTGTCAAAGCTCAGAATCACAAAGGTAGTGTTCAAAGTTTATGGTCTTTAATTTATACCCTTGAAGCCCCACCTGAAGAACTGGAACCGCCTTCTGCAATAGTAACCGGTGCATATTCATTATTTCTTACTTGGAATCCACCTGTTTATCCTAATGGAATCATAAACTATTATCACATCATCTATCATGAATTTCCTGGGGAGCAAAACGATAACCCATCAGCAAAACAAACACTAATTTTTCCGGTGAGTAAAACAGTATTTACATTTTTGTTTTTCACCTCCTTCAGTAGGCAATATTTATTTTATGTTTGATATGTTATACAAATGTTAAGGAGGCTCCAAATCCATCATTTTGTAACTTGGCCAACTATGAAATCCTCCCCAAAAGATTTTAATTTGCTCAAAAATGTTCAAATTCTGTTGTCAGGGTTCAGATTTGATTTGGCTGTACACTATGCATTCATCTAAACCCCAAATCCTGCAAAAGGCTTTTGGGATTCCTGGATTTGGTGTTATAGCAATTGTAGCAGGTATTTTTCTTGGGGGTATCATTTCAGAAAATAGAAGATGGCATCTAACTTAAACATCTTAAATTTCTTATTAAATATGATGTTTTTAAACATGATTTTGTTGCTCCTGTGGTATATGGTCCAGTTTATTTTTTCTTTTGCAGTGTTGTTCAAAGCAGTATGGTCAGCTTCATGGAAGTATGGCCACTGTCAGCTGTGTTATTGTTTAATTATTGCTTAAAAAGTCATTTTTCTTTATTGTATCATTTATCAAAGTTTGGATTTTACTGGTTTAAGAGGTTTTTGAAACCAAGACTGAACTCACTTTCTGTAAAACGATGAATGTCAAGACACTAATTAAAAGATCTGAATAAAAAAGTATGAACGTAAAATATCGATGAACTAAAAATATGTATACCTCTAAAACCCTTTAAAAAAGGAAAACCACAAAGTTTTGGAGATCTAAATTCAATTGTTAGTAAATCAACCCCTAGGGGTAGATTTATCAAGGGGCGAAGTGAATTTTCAAATTCAAAAACTTCAAATTTCAAAGTATTTTTTTTGGATACTTCGAACATCAAATAGGCCAAAATTTGATTTGAATTTTTGAAGTACTGTCTCTTTAAAAAAAACTTCGCCTTTGATACTTCAGAAGAAATTCATATGTATAATCACCGGTAATGCTGCGAGTTCATGTATAACAATCTGAATGAGGTCCAGTTAGTTCAGGTTAAATGTATGCTCACCCAATTAAATTGTAACAGTTGGCACCCTAAATCTAGAACCGATGCTAAGCACCCTGGTTCTCAGCTCATACTTATGCTTATAACAGCTGCTTTTCACCTTGGGAGGAGCCCTCAGCTAATCGGATGCTGCCAGGTCTTAAAACGAGAGGTGCAAGGCAAGGGGTTCTAGACAGGTAGAGGGGCACAACTGTAAACAAAGTCTTTGGGCAGAAGGTCACAGGACAAGACATAGATAAATAGCGTAGTCAGAATCAGGGACAGGTGGAGTACAAACGGAGTCAGGCAGGCACGGGTCAAACCAGGAGATCAATCAGAGGGTTAAACAGAATCAGAGTTGGTAAACAGGCAAAGGGTCAGGATACAGGATGCCAGAATTGTCAAAAAGCCAGGGAGGGTCACACACAGGAATCAGATCAGATCAGAATAAAGCTCAAGGCACCAGGAAACAAAACCTAAACTAGCACTTGCTCTTTAAATTTTTGAATTTCGTGTCAATGCATGCTGACGTCATCACGTCAACTCGCCTGTGCCTTTAAATGGACCAGAAGTGCGCCGACCGTGCCATAAGGAAACGGTGCAAGAGGCCGATGCGGCGGGTGTCCCTGCCGTTCCCCCCACTAGACCACCAGGTATCATTTTTATTACATAAATCTAAGCAGGCCTCTATTTTGTGGGCATTTTCAATCAAAATATAAATTTAACACTCACACAATGTTGTCTTGTCTTTAGACAAGAGCTTATTCTATAGAAGTGGAAACTTCTTTTACATAAATATTAACCTAGTCTGAAAATGAATGAATTGATAAAATGAATAGCTGCATTGAATGAATTGTTATTGCCCATGATTTTGGGATCTTTGCCATTTTTCCTCTTGGCATATGTTGAGCACAGGATGATCTGCCAAGTTTGTAATTTATGATTATAAAGTGTAAATTCACCTAAGCTCTCTGGTAAAATTCCACTCACTCAAATAGTTCAGTGAGATTGAATAGTAAGTATTAGAACGTATTTAGGTATCTGCAAACAAAAGGCCACTTCCCAAACTCTGAATGAATATCAGGCCTTTCTTACTTTCCATACTTTCATTACTAAAGTCTATATTTGTGTTAGCTATTCTGGTAATAGGGGATGATTATTTTGCTACATTCAAATTTTACTCCAAAAATTTGTCATGCTAGAATGTTATACTTGTTTCACTTTTTTATGCCAATATTGGAGATTGTTCTAATAAATCAAAGAAGTCAAAATAAAGACTTCCCAAGAATCTCAGTTTAAGCAGCTCATGCTTTTACAACATAAACAATGTATTGTGTGCCCAACCAATTCATTTGGAATAGTGTTTTTTTAATGTTTTTGGGTTCAATTTACTTTTTGATGTCCAAACTTTGTTTAGGGTTGGCAACAGATTCATGGCAATACGAGGAGTAGCGATGTTGACAAAGAAAGGAAAAGAAAATGCTGATTCACTGTAGGGTGACAACATATTAGACACCTCCCAGTGAAGCCAGTCAGTCAGTTTTTCCTTAGGTTGAGTAAAAAAACACAGTGGACCAGGTAAAACGTAACATATGGCCATTTTACTCACCTTTCTTGTTGGACAAATGTTCTCTACTGTGCATGCCCAAGCCCAACCCTCGGATGCCTGGGTATAAGGTAAGATGGTGGCATGAGCTGGTAAAAATATACTTTTTTCCCAAATATATTGGCCTGCCCCAATGATTTCAACTTTCCTTGTCCTTTAACCTCCAGATTTGATCGTAATTTGCTTCAGGTCCCTGCTTCACCCATCGAGGACAACCATACATTTTTGCACATTACTATAGACAACTGCCTTGCCCATTCTGGCAGATGTTTCTAGTGGTACAGGTCTGTGGGTGAGGCAATTTGGTTCCCCAATGGTGGTAATGCCTACAGATTTACACAGTGCTTTACAAAAAGTGTTCAGTCATCTCAGTGGAGCTTACAGTTACAATTACAGGGGTCATTTCATCTGAGGTCAGCTAACCTGACTTATGTTTTTGGAGTATGGGAGGAAACTGGAGAACCTGGAAGAAATTCACATAGACATGGGGAGAACACATTCTTATTGCAGATAGTACCCTGCCCATATTTAAATGCAATACACTATTGCTGCAAGGTAGTAGTAATCATTACTGAGCTATAGCAAGAGTATTAGTAGGAAGACCACCATAACCTTATTAGGTATAAAAGGTGTCTTACTAAATGTTGGGCCGCAACAGTGAAAATAACCCATTTTTTAAATGTTACATACATGTCCATATTGCTTGCTTTGACTGAAATCATTCGGAAGGTTCAGACTCCTAACTGCATCGAGTTCCATCATATAAAACACAGTAGTTTCTGGTGGAGAGGGGGTATTTAACAGGAAATGAAATTTGTGAATGGATACAAGTCAATAGATAATTGGCTAGCCATATTCCTGCAAGCAGTAGGAACAATATGGCTGTCTTGTAAGTGCCTCATGCCCGCCAAAGATTTCCATTCTCTGCACTTCAAGGGCTTGTTACAAGGAAATCATACACAGATGACTACTCTTTTTATGGTTCACGGGCGATCAGAGTGAAATTCAGCAGCTGTTCAGGACAAGTGACCACTCTAACAGCTTTATTATAACCTGCTAATAGAGAGGGAATTGCATTAGAGCACGAGGTTAGCAGTGATTATCGGCAGGTGAGTGCTTTATTGAAGCTGAAAACCATTAACATTGATAGAGTAATTATTTCAACTTGAAAGTAATTACCTTGATGGGTGAAACCACTCTGGTGTTCCTTGGTTTGATTGGCCCAAACAGTTGTCGGCTCTTAAAGCTCAAGAAATTATATCAGAGAAAATCTTCAGAGTCAGTACATTCACATGAGCAACGAGTGGGCCACATTCTCAATTTATGTCAAATATACATTTTTAATTATCTTGAACTCTAGGTGGATAGATAGATCTACCTGCATTCTAAATTACTGTGATATGGTGTTTCCCCCATGTTATATAGGTTATAAAGGAGAAATGCCTGTAGATGCCATACATTATTTAGATGTTTTTGCTTGGGTACATTGTATAGGACAGCCTTGGGCACTTTTGGATGCTCTAAAATGCACATTAATATATATATATATATATATATACTAACTATTAATTTTAATGCCTCATATAAAAACATGGGGGGTTATGCCCTAAGGGTTTGAATAGTATATTTGAGCTATAACCATTTTCATAACTTGAGGTGTTATTTTGATGTATATAGTGATATTGCCCTACAATATTTATACAGATAAGGCGTATATGTTATAATATATGCATTGTGTTTTTATTGCCCCATTAATGTATTGTACTATAGGTACATTGTGAGGGCTATTACTAAAATCCAAATTTTTTCGATTATTTAAACAAAAAAGGACAACCAAACTATAATCCATTATTGGAGCTTATTTATTATTGAAAAAGCATGCTTTAATCGGATCGAGGGAAAACTCGATAAAATTGTGCAAAAACACAAATCATAAGATTTTTCTGAGGTTTTTCCTGAATCCTATGATTTTTTCGGGGTTTTTTATGAAAATCCCAAATTTTTCCGATTTTGCTGAAAAGCCCAAAATAGTTTTTTGTGCTAAGTCCAGCACAGACTACAGAAACTTCCAAATAGGATAGGGACCTCTGCCACTGACATGTGTATACAACCTTGGCAGGTCTGAGATTTTCGGATTCTGACTTTTTGCAGCATAGGGCTTTAATTAATCCCAAAAAATTTGAGTTAAAAAAAAATGAAAAATTTGAGTTTTGCACCAAAACGCCCAACTGGATTTAAGTACATAAATCCCTATTTGTATGTGGTCCTTTTAAGAGTGGGGGTAATTAAGGATGTACCAGATAACTGCTTCCGGTTGCTACATTGCTATATAAAGCCCTGGAGGGGCAAAACGCGCCACAGTAAATAGCTGGTCCATCTCTTGGGGGCAGATTTATCAAGGGTCGAAGTGAAAATTTGAAATAAAAAAATTAAAATTTCAAGTTATTTTTGTGTATTTCGACTAGGGAATAGTCCAAATTCGATTCAAATTTGCATACAATTCGAAAATTTTAATTTCAACATTTTTTTCATGTACTGTCTCTTTAAAAATTGAATTTGCCAAATTGCTGTTTTATTTGGAGTTAATTGGTGTTAGAATTCAAAGTTTTTTTGGGAATCAAATCGAATGCACTAAAAATTCGAATCGATCTATTAGAATTTGATTGAATACAGACCTATTCGATTGGAAACAGACCTATTTGATTGAATAAAAATTCTTTTTGCACTTCGAAATTTGAGCCTTGATAAATCTGCCCTTTAGAGATTGTCAGCATGTTTTTAATAGTACATTTTGGTGATTAGTGTGTGAGCAGCAGTGAGGTCTCAGGATTGGCATTCCACAGTGGAAGCACATTCTAGAAGTGACCGGCACTATCTTGGATCACAAATAAAGGTTTGAGAATGCTCACTTTATTGGGCACATAACAACACAGGCTGAATGCTACACAGGTGGAATTTGGAGTGCTATCACAGCAGCCTAAGTGAAGGATTTGTTGAGAGCAGTCCAATGCCTGGGAAACAGGTGTATTGAGGAAGGTGGTGGTCTTTAAGACTGGACTTAATTTCCCTCTGAATATTGTTCTATCATCTATTGGTGATTTCCAGCCAGAGACTGTTGAGATATAACAAATGTATATATCACATACTAGGGGGCCAATTTACAAATTTCACGTGAAATGATCGAAGTTCGATCGAATTTGATCGAATAACGATCATACTAATTTTTTGTGAAATCGTAAAGTGAAATTTGGCCAATTGATCATCGAATATCGAATAGATCAAATAGATCAAATGGTAGGATATTCGATAATTCGATGAAATAAAAATTTTTAAGTTATTCGACTGCCTTCTTCGCCAGATTGAACCTACCGAATTGTAATAGAAGCCTATGGGAAGCTCCCCATAGGCTTCTGAGGCTAAGTCCTGCTCGAATACCATTCGTACGATTGGAGCGTTCGATCATTCGAATCATACGAATTTTTCTGACTCTCGAAGGAAAATTCACGATTTTTTCGTGAATTCGAACGATCGGTATCCGATCGTACGAATTCATTGATAAATCGGATATCGAGCAAAATGATAGCCTAAAACAATTCGATAAGTATTCGATAGTTGAATAATTATCGAATTGCGAATTTGGTCGAGCTAATTATGGGGAATAATAGTAAATTTGCCCCTATGGTTTTAATAAGCTCTAAATTTGGACTGAGTATTTTGAGAGCTTTTTAAGAGAACTATATTGCTGATTTTAATATGAAATAAGTAACAATCCTGTATATAAGTATAAATTGATATCTTTAAGTGGATACTGTTATGGGAAAACATTTTTTCCAAATGCATCAGTGCAGAATTCTGCACTGAAATCCATTTCTCAAAAGAGCAAACAGATTTTTTTATATTTCATTTTGAAACCTGACATGGGGTTAGACATATTGTCAATTTCCCAGCTGCCTCAAGTCATGTGACTTGTGCTCTGATAAACTTCAATCACTCTTTAGGGCTGGGGCAGACAGGGAGATTCGGGGAGATTCTGTCGCCTGGTGATTAATCGCCAGGCGACAATCTCCCCAAACTGCCTTCTCCCTGTCCGCCACCTGTTAAAATGAAAAAGCGCCAGCGCTAATCCACACACAGCGCGGCGATTTCCGGAATCGCCCAAAGTTTCCTCACAAAGTAACTTCGGGCGATTCCGGAAATCGCTGCGCTGCGTGAGGATTAGCGCTGGCGCTTTTTCATTTTAACAGGCGGCGGACAGGGAGAAGGCAGTTCGGGGAGAATGTCACCAGCGATTAATCACCAGGCGACAAAATCTCCCCGAATCTCCCTGTCTGCCCCAGCCCTTACTGCTGTACTGCAAGTTGGAGTGATATCATCCTCTCCCTTTTCCCCCAGCAGCCTAACAACAGAACAATGGGAAGGTACCTAGATAGCTCCCTAACACAAGATAACAGCTGCCTGGTACGTATATCTAAGAACAACAGTTACATTGAGAAGTAAAAACAACATACTGACAGAAAGTAGTTCCCTCCTAAAGTGCTGGCACAAGTCACATGACCAGGGGCAGCTGGGAAATTGTCAAAATGTCTAGCCCCATGTCAGATTTCAAAATTGAATATTAAAAAAACAGTTTGCTCTTTTGATAAAAGGATTTTAGTACAGAAGTCTGCTGGAGCAGCACTATTAACAGATGCATTTTCCCATGACAGTATCCTTTTAATATTTTTGTTTTTAATGCGATAAATAGTGATGGGTGAATAAATTCACCAGGTGCAAATCTTCAGCGAATTTCCACTTTTTGCCGCCGGCCAATACATTTGTAAAGTATTATTGCATACATTTTGGAACACTGGGTGAAACTATAGTGGAAGCTACTACAGTCAGCTTTATGATGGGAATGTGGGGGAATGCTGCATTCTGGGTAAAATTGCACGTTGTGCACTGCATTTGGGAAACAACATAGCAAATTTATTAAACCTTGATTTTTTTTTCTGGTCAAGGTTTTTAGGGGGAACCTATTGATTTTTTGTGAAAAAAAGATTAACATTTTTAGAGACTTATTATACCCTAAAGCTGCTAAAAATCTGAATCCAAAAAATACTCCATTTCAAACCTGTCAAGGTCATGTAGAAGTTAATGGCAGATGTCCCTGAATTTGTTTCCTGACAATGATCTGAGGGTTTTGTCTGATAATCTGAAAAGATAGAATGAAGTTTCAGATGTTATGATATTGTATAATATGGGTTGACGTTCCTTTTGTTGCATTTTTTTTTTTTCGAGGAAAATTGTTGATAAATGTATTGAGTTCGAGAAAGGAAGTTTGGTCTGCTTTGTTTTCATGAAAAAAAATGATTATTTTGAGTTTTAGTAAATAAGCACCTCAATAAGCCATAGAATTTATATTATTATAATATTGAATTTATATTTACAGTATTCTTCATAGCATTTCCAGTTGTTTAGAAAGATGAATAAGAAATATGTATCCTACACCCTGGTCTAGTAACACAAGTCATGTAAAAGTGAAAATACTGTAGCTGTTACTAGTTATGGGCGAATCTGAACTATTTCGCTTCGCCAAAAATTTGTGCAACATACCAAAATGCTTGGGTCTATGGGTGGCACAACAATTTTTTTCACCACTGGATTCTATGGGAGTCATTTTGGAGGGCAAACATCTGCAAAAAATTTTGCTCATCATTAGCACCTGTTACCAAAAACAGTACAGTCAAATATTAACCCGCTCCAAACTCACCCCTCGCGGCTCTTTCTCCTCCACTTACTCCACTCCAAACCAGGTGCTCAGCCTCCAGCACCTCAGCTGTAACAATTGGGGGTAATAAAAGATAAGCGGCACTCTGGATAAAAATAAATAAGAGGGATTTATTCCAACAGATGGTTCCACATGGCCTTATGCGTTTCGGGAACAAATTCCCTTAATCATAGGCTTACCAATCACATGCTTATAAAAATATATTATTGTGAGCAACACCTGCAATTCTCCCGGCAAGTTCGTTCTGCGGCTGCAAACAAGAAGAATCATTGATAGAATGGTGACTTACAGGAGAGACAGCGAGTACTAGCCTTTCACCCTGGGTCACCAGTTAAAGAGTTTGTTCATTTGGGCCTTAAAGTTGTCATCCCTACATAGCTGTTCAGTGAAACGTGAAATAAGTTGTCATATTTGTGCCGTTCTTATTGTACCAGGGTATATTTTACACAGCCGGCACTCGGCAGCATGTGACTTGTCTTCTTATCTCAGGAAGATTGCAGCTCATCAACAGTCTTTCTAGGAATATATTTATATACAACTGAAAATTGTTATATGTGAATTAAAGCAGCAGTCAATGAAAATGCATGTGACATATCCAGTCTCTAAGGCTCTGCTCTCTAAATATGTTCATGAGATCATGTTAAGTACCTACACTAAATAATATCCAAAGACCCTAAAGAATAAGTTAATTTTGTTTCAAAGCAAACAACCTTTTAGTAGAGTATCTGTTCTTGCACCCGATTTCAATGAGCAGTTAGGGGAAAAGCTGAATTGATTTTTCAAAATTTACATCTACATGGGCTGTAGGAGGATTTCTCTGTATTTTTAAATAAAAAAAAAGAATTCTAAATATGTCTGCATTAGCACCTATAACAATATTTTTTTGACATAAAACTTCCTTTTCCTTTGGACTTCACTCTTTATTTCACTTCTTCAGCCAGTTCATGTGTTTTACTATTGGAAGTCAAGCACATTCCTGCTGTTTCTATTCCTGTAATGGCTCATGCAGTTCTCCTGTGCTTCCCACAGTCTCGCCATTTTTCATCCCATCTTTCTGCCTCATCAAAGCCTGAATTGATTCCTGTGTCAATACTGTGTAACCTTCAATAAGCCTCCTTGTGTCCCTTTGCCTCAGGCACAAACAATGACTTTAACTCTACAAGAGAGGGCCATACTTAGCTCTTATATGACAGAGGTCTGTATGGAAGCTGAGACTTGACATAATATGACACACATAAAGATACCCCACTGACAGTATATCATTATACATTACTGTAAAATAGATGTAAGGGCTCATGTATTCAACCACTGCTGTGGACTAAAGTGTGGACCTAAATCAAAGACTGAAGTTGTTGAGCTTCAGTACCATAGTGTCCATCTGCCTGCCTCTGTGAATCGAGCACAAGTGCTCTATTGATGCTGAAGGACCACGGAGCTGTTGCTTGAACATAGCAGTAATTGAAGGGTTCACTCATTGTGGTCTTGCTAAAATAGATTTAAGGTAATGTGTGTCAGCACCAGTGCATCCATCCTGCCCCCTTGGCCATAGACGCAAAGATCTGTTCGAATCCTTGAACAATCGGATTTCCCCATCTCCCGACCTGCCACTAATCTTCATATCAAATAAAGTAGTATAAGCACAGATCAGCTGATGTTCTGTGCCTACAGGGATCGTACAAAAGTTGTGACTGACAGTCTCCCACTGAAAATCATACGATTGGCAATACACGCAGAGATATTATCGGCAACCGACAGAAACTTTCTAACCTGTCCGATCGACCAAGCGACCGATATCCGCCTGACGAAAAATGTCAGGTCCAAATCCTCGAGTCATACAATCGGAACGTTGCATCTTTGGCCAGCTTAAATCATGTACAAGTGTGCCTATTAATGATGAGGGACTAAAGAGCTACCACCACCTTTAAACTTATTGGAAATTCCAGGGTACCTTCGGTGTGCTGCATCAATAGGTGCAGAAGACTTGCACCCAAAGTATCACATGCTAAAATCATTTTAACATAGAACCCTAACCAATGTCATCCCCACTACAAATATTTTAGCTGAAATGTACACTTTTGGCCCCACCAACACGGCCTCTGTTGGTGGGGCCAAAGGTGTACATCCACTCTCCATGGATGCTGCAGATGCTCCATTGTCCACCTCCCGCCCAGTCAGAACTTGGGAACTGGGAAGAGGGCAGACATTGGGAGGGGGCAGACATCGGGAGGATGCAGAAGTTGGGAGGGGGGCCTTTGAGGTTGCAGCCCCAGTGGGCTCTGGACACCCCAGTCCCCTGCTGCTTGCAGCCCAAAGGAGGTTGAGATTGTAGAAAAAATTGCTTCCACTTTGGCCCTTATAATATTCCACAACTCTCCACATGTCCAAAAATATTCTTTCTTTCAGCATATCCATTACAGTAGCAATGTTTTTCATTAGGATGAATATGGTGTAAAGCTAAAGGGCCACTTAATTGATACCAAATATTAGGCTATAATTTACCTTACAGTTGGCACAGTGCTGCTGAATGTGCAGGAACCCTTAGATAGTTCCATGTGCTAATAACCATCATTGTTTGTTTATTCATTGGTCATTCCCAGTAAGTCCCTACAGCTGTCAATAATACAATAAACATATCTGGTGCAATCTCCTTGAGGCATGCATAGGGCCATATACCTTTATGTCATAGGGTTGCCCTCTCTCTCTCTCTGGACTTGTACTGCAAGTCTTATATATATATATTTTTTTTAGTTTTCTTACATTTTTGAGTGGTACTTAATAAATACCACCTCTGTGTTTGACAAATTTGGTGCAGGATAAATAGTTCTATATGAGTAGAGGTTTTTTTATTGAGGTCATTAGTCCCTGTAAGCAAAAGTCTTTCAACAGCAAATAAATTACCCTATGAGATTTATTTTAGTTAAGAGTGAATGGCTATCAAAAAGAAATATTGATATGGAAGCCGTGAAAACTTGAAATCCTATTTTAGTTGTTTCAAATAAATACTTTTACACCGTATTGTGTGTAGGGGGTGATTTTAATATTTTGATAGTTGAGCTAAAGCAATTACCAATGTCATGGCTGGGTACCTACACCCATTATTGCGGCATTTTGAGTTCTCGGATATTTATTTATTTTTTCAGATGGTTATTGATCTCTTGCTGAGTTGAGATTTCAGGTTCACGCCAGAAAGCTTGATTAATGGTTTGGTTTTAAAAAGTGGACTGAATTGGGACACGCAGTCCAGGCTGCCCAAAGTTCCAAGCTGAAATCCGTCAAGACTCATAGCTCATTATGAAACACTTATCAAGTGTACATGAAAAATTAATTGAGCTCTGTTTGATTCTAGGAAAGAAAAAAAAAACATTGAATGAAAAGAATGTGCTTTCTATTCAGCCATCTCCCCCCCCCCCAATCATTCCAGATGTTGCACACCTTCCCCTAGAGGTACAACAGAGGGAGATGTATTAATATATTGTATTGATTAGATCAGGACCCCTGACAGTTATTTGTAGAGATACCATCTGGCTTGTGTTCGAATTCCTTCACCAAAAACAGGACGTGACACGTTATTAATCTTAGCTTTCTTAGTATAGACAGTTGCCTTTTTGCAAAACCGCATTTTGCCATTCAGTACAAGATGAAGGCAGAGCTGAAGGGTGCTGAAATTAAGGTTATTACACAAATTGAACCATATGGTCCAAATATTTCAGCAAGAAAATTGCCAGACAATAAAAATTGCTCCTGCCTTCCTAATGGTGTAAATTACAGTTTAACCATAGCTCTAATGATGTCCTTCTGCCATGCTTAACTACTGTTACATGAAGGGCACAGTTCTGAAATAAATATATATTAAAAAAATGTAAATGTTTTACAATCTGTTACTCTGTCATTAACATCAGAACTGCATAAACATAATTGCACTCAACATACAGGAGAGCAAACTAAATAAAGTTGAAAACACATAGCTCAGTGTCAGATTCCATTTTAGGTATAAGTGTCCAGTCCAGATGAGACTGTAGTGTAACTAAATATTACTGCCCCCCCCCAGCAAATTATTTTTCAGGTTCCGAAAATGCCTAGAGGTTGTCATGTTTTGTATATTGTATATGAATTAGGGCCTTGTGGGTCCCTATACCTACTGCCCCCCCCCCCCCGCAGTAGCATGGGCTGCTTCCTCTGTAGTTCTGCCCCTGTTGATAGATAAGAGAAATTGTGTTTAAAAAAGTATGCGCATTTGGATAAAAAAAACATGATCAGTATTTACATATATGAGCTTGTTAAACGTAGGTGATGGGGATTAAAAGCACAGTACCTATAATATTTATGTTTGATTTTTCTAATCAATTTCAAAAATAAAAAAAATGTACTTCTATAAATGTATACTTTCAGAGACCATATTTTTGATTTTTTTTTTTCTTTTAAAAAAAACAAACAAAAATCCCAGATGTTTGTTTATTTATTAAAGAACTTGAATTTCAAAAACCTCTGTAAAATTTAACTGAATTTGCTAAAATTAACAATGCTATATATTATCTATTAACTTCTACAGGAACCAGTTTTCAGATGGCAAATTTCTATATTCACGTTTTTTCAGGGTTTATTTGAACTTAATAAATCTCGAAGAGTCAAGTTTGAGAAATCAGATTTGTGATGCTTGCCACAAAAAAAACGTGAATTGTTGTAAAAATTAGAATCCAAGATAAATCTGCCCCTACGTCTTTATTTTTAGGTCAAGATGCCACTGTCCTTGACATAAATTTCCCACTCACCCACTGTACCTTCGTCATATTATTGTGTTATAATCTTAATTCAAAAAGCCAGCAGATGGTGTGGCTTTATGTACACAAAAATGTAGTCTAGTATATTTTGATTGCAAGAAGTAGTGTTCTGTTCTATTAGGTTAGACTTGCAGTCACTCCAGCTGTTATACATTACATTTTTGCCTAACTAACTATATTGAAAACATGTTTTATTTTGCACAGCCTATCTATTTACCCAGTTTTTACTTTTATACTGAACAATTCCTTTAAACCGTGGCTTGGAAGAGTTGTATTTTATTCCGTGGTAATGTAGCAATGCCAAACCATGTAAAACTTTTCTTCATGTTGAATGAATGGCTCACTTTATGTGAGTGTGTGTGTGTGTGTGTGTGTGATACATTATTTCCTGCTTGATATGTGCTCTATGTGAGTATAAGTTATGTGCATGCATCTAATCAATAAAGCAGAGTTGCATCATTTTCTACTTCTGTCTGGAGATGCAGCAGATGTTTGGGAAGAGTCATCATATTTAATCATTGATTAAATGCTTGGAGTTTGAATTCATTCTGTGAGTAGCCAATCTAGCCACAGTGTGGGGTGGCTGTAACACAGCCTTCACAATATTTATGTGGCAGGAGGCCTGTTCACTGGTCCCACTTACATTCTGCCAGTATACATATGTCATTCTATCCAGTCTAAACAACTGAAGATAGGAAATATTTGAGATGATAAATCTTGAAGAGTCACGTTTTGAAAACTCATATTTGTGATTTAACTTATATTCACATTTCCTTTTTTTCTTGAATGGTATTATTTCTCTAAAAATGTATGGTTTTTTTATTCCTCTATGGGGCCTATTTGCAAATGTATAACGTAAAAACCAAGTTGTTAAGGTTCTATAGAAATCAATGGGAGATGTGCATATCCTATAGCACCATTTCTAATCACCATTTTAGACTAAAAAATTTAGATTTATTATGGGGGTTATTTACTAAATTCCAAATGCAAAAATGACGAAAAACATTTTTTTATAAAATCCGAGGATAAAAAAGGCAGAATATGAAAATCTCTGACCTGTCGATGTCCCAATGAGTTTTCTGGTGAAAATTACTAAACACATTGGGAAAATCGGTTGGAAAAAAAAAATCGTGAAAATTGGATTTTTTCCTGCAAAGCAAATTGTCGGGGAAAATGTAATAATAAATAAGAGTTAAAAACCCGAGCAGATTTGATCAGAGTTTGTAGCAGAAAAAATTGAGATAAATTCGGATTTTGATAAATAACTAATACAGAACTTCTCCAAGCAAAAGCAGTTGAGGTCCCATAGAAATCTTTAGCCGTTCAGGCTTTTAGAGGTTTTTGGATTTTATTTTTATTTCTAATTGTCTAGAGATTTTAGAGATATTTGTATTTTTTTTTATCATTCAGCACTTATCTTCCTTTTGTACTTTTTATATTCAGAACTTTTAATAACTTTCATGACATTTGTGATTTTAGAGAAATAAGGGGGAAAGTAATTAAAAGTCACAAGCATTATTTAAAATGGCTTATGAATGTTTAACACTGCTTGTAAGGTAAAATAAGTCACGGGTGAATATTTCATTGTGCATTTTCCCTAAGCAAAGATTTAGCTTTAACACCTGTTCTAGAGTTTCGTTAAATATTTTGTTGCTAAAAAAGAATTTTGTGTTTGCAAATTTTAATTACAAATGCCATCACTTCATGCCATCTTCATTATGGCCTAGACAATGTTGTCACCTCCTTGTTCCAATGTCTTTTCTCAACAACAACATCAACATACTGATCCATACCATGATGCTATCAGCCATTTTTCTTCTTCCATATTGTTATTAAGCATAAAGAGGTGATTTTAAGAAATATTTGCCTTGCATATTTCCACACCTAAAAACATCCCAAAGTGCAGAAAACGTACTCCTAGACACCTTGATATCTTAATTAGGAGCAGTTGGGTGCATTATAAGGCATCCATTCAAGCTATTTTATTGTTATTATGTAAGTTTTTTTTAAAAAAATCATGGAATAATTGCTATTGGGTTTTTATTTTGCAAACCAAAAAGATTGTCAAAATATTCTATTTTACAAAATTTTATAAAATTACTTACTGTGTTTAGTATTGTCAGTGTCATGAGAAGAGAGTCATTGATGTGCTACTGAATTTCTGCTTACAGTGGGTGTAAACTAATCATGCCAAACCGGACAGTACTCTCATTTGTCTGTGTCCAGATTCACTACAATCTCTGTCATGATGTCCAAGTGATGTTATTATCTACTGCAGCTGAAGACTGACAGATGTGTAGCAATACATTTATACACAGTTCTGAGATTTGGGCAACACTTATGGTTTTAGTTGTAGAGAGATCTTTATTCAGGATTGGTTTGGTTTCATAGGTTGAAGTTTGTTGTTTGTTTCACCATTGCAACAAAGATTGATGTGAGGAATGAAACACAAGCAAGAGTAGTATTAAAGAGCAGGATATGTTGAGGTGGGATTTAAGATCTAAAAGGAAAGTTCAGTTTAAACTTTGAATGTGCTATAGATGGTGGTTTAGAACCAGATGCCTAATTTTTGGTTCTTGATGGCTTTCTGGTTTTCAGACCAATAAATCAAGCACTATTCATGTGTCCTGGGTGGGTCTTCTACTATTATAGACGTTTAAACTGGTTTCTCGTCACCCCCAACCAAAGATAATAGGCTGTCGTATTTAGAATTAGATTTACCAATAATATGGCATGATGTTCCAGAATAATAGTCTCATACTCTTAACAGAACCTCACCATCCAGCACTCCAAAATTCATGAGCACCAGAGTTGGAAATGAGCATTGAGCATCATTCATCCTTTTGTACAAATGGTTAGGTATGGCCACATTTTATTCTGAAACTATGTGTGTAAAATGGTTACTTTTCACAGCAAGGCTAAACTAACACCTGATCATTTTCTCTTAATTTCTTTCTCTTAATCTAAGCATAACATGATATTTTATTCTCATGCTGTACACTGAATTCTGACATGTTTATGAAATAGTAGATTGAGTCACTCTAGAAACTAGACTCCTTCATTTTGAGCTTTCAGAAGGCCACTTGCCACTACTGGCACCACAGTAGATTCATCATTCCTTTTTGGCAGAAGTCTAAGCCCTATGTTGTTGGATTACCCATCCCAGGTACCATCCCACTAACCCTCCTTTATATAGACAAAACTTTAAACAGATAACCCTCACCATAAAATGAAACAGAAATATACCACGGATATACGTATAGCATTGCCTCCAAGTTAGCAAATGATTCCAGATTCAATGATGATTCCAGAGCACCTGCCCTTAGGCATCTTCATCTGTTCTACCCTGACTTGGGCTCTCATTTCTGCTTCGGGTGCTGGTCCTCAAAGCGGATTTAATATACCCTAGGCTGTAGACACATATACCCTCTTCCTGAAGAGGATCAAAGATGCTTCAAAAACAACTCCACGCAAGTCTAAAACGAGACGCGTGTCGTTACGTGAATTTTTATGCGAAGCGAATCTGCCTAGATTTGCCCATCACTACTTGACACCACCAAAGGGCATGACACCATATAACATGATAATGGCTGTCCAAAACTCAGAGCATATATGAGAGCTTAAATGGCATCCACTGGGGTGACTTACATTTATACTACTGAAAAAAAAATTAACTATAATCATTGCAGTGTCTTCTCTCACCAAGAAGGCAATATATAACATGAATTCCAAGGTTTTTATTTATTTTTTTACAAATGTACAGTATTTGATATGCCTCCTGTACTTTATCCCTCTTCTTTCCCTTCCTTATATTTGGCATTTATTTATTTATTTATTCTTTTTGGCACCCATGGCTTCTGTTTGCATAACATCTTTTCCAGTTGTGGATAGTGATGGGCGAAACGGGCGCGTTTCAATTTGCCGGAAAATTCGCGAATTTCCAGAGAAACGAGTCGCGCATCGTGTAGTTAACGAGTCCAGAGAAACGAGTCGCGCGCGTCGCTTAGTTTTCGGCGCGTCGCGTCAAAAACAACGAACGACTTGTTTTTGGCGGCGAATTTTTTTGCCCGTTTCGCGAATTTATTCGCCAGCGGCGAATCGCGGGAATTCGCCGCAAATTCGCCCCTGCCTAATAAATTCGCCCATCACTAGTTGTGGAGAGTTAAAATGGGCATTTCATTTGTATTTAAAGGCCAAAACATTTGCCCACAGCCATCAGTGACTTTACTCACTATTGCACACTACTGACTTTCACATTTATCAAAACTGGAGCAGACATTCATTATGTATTCAATTAACATTTAAAAAAAAACAAAAAACCTTTTAGTTCTCCCCTAGCTTAATTAAAAAGGAATTTACCGGAACATATAAATCCATCTTTTTATTATTGTTATTTCCCATTTTAGATAAAGGCCTTGTGCTCTGTTTATATATGACTGTAATGAAGGCATGTCAATGTAAAATACTTTGCTACAGTGAACAGTTGGATGTATTAAACCGTATAGTGGTCGTCCTTTAGCATGGTGTCCTCTTGGGCCACATAAGCTTGTTGCTGAGACAAGACTTTGGATGTGTCTTTGCTGCTCTAAGCAGTTGTGCGAATGGAATGACTACATTTATTTATACTTCATATGTGCAGGACCTTCTAATAGCTAAAACAGCAGTGACCTCAAGGGAGCTGCTGACTGGGCAGTTAGAGTTTTTACTTTCTCCAGCTGGTACCTACTTAAAAAAGAGCAGCCTTTGCCTAAAATTACGACATAATATTCTAAATTAAGTATCACATTATGCTGGTGACATTATGCTGTGTTTTCAAGAAAAAGCTTTTCATCATAAACTTTCTAAAGTTATTACTGCTGCCATACTTGATGAACATTTTTTTTATATAGGTTTAAAGAATTTAAGTGACTTCTATGCATTATATATAATACTATGTGTATTATGAATTTTTGAGTTTAATAAACTGTAGCATACATATTGCACATTGTATGATCAGGGCTATTCTGTTTTTCATTGTCTTCAACTTGATCCCCTATAAAATAGATGGTTATAGCAAAGCATAGGTTTGGGGGGCTGAAGATAGGTGTTTGCTCAAGTGCAGCTGGCAATAGCATCTAGTGATGGGCGAATCTCCCCTGTTTCGCTTCGCTGAAAAATTTGCGAATTTCCAGTGAAATTCGCAAATTGGCGTTGTTTTTGTCGCGTCGCGAAATTTTTTTGGCGAATTTCCGCTGGCGTTTCGCGAATTTATTCGCCAGCGGCGAATCGCTGGAATTCGCAGCAAATTCGCCTCTGGCGAATAAATTCGGCCATCACTAATAGCAACCAATGAAGTCTTTGATTTCATTTTCTAACCTGTATCTCTATATCTGTCGGAGGGTAAGGTTTTTGCTCGCCGGTACATGTTTCAGAGTTGGGAGCTGTTCAACTTTCCAGGTTAATGTACTTGGAAGTACAATAATTTATCAGGTGTCCTTTTCCTTTAAAAAGAGGAGACACCATGTGCTCTGTCTTTTTGGACTGAACCTGCTGGAGAGAGTGGTTGGTGCTGGAGAACTTGAAGTGAAGGTGGGGTTCAGTAGGTAAAGAATGTGTGAGGAAAATCTGTAATAGCTTCCTCTTGGAGTGAAAGACAGGATCAGGGTAGAAAGCACCCCCACCCCCCAGTGTCACATGCCAACATAGGGAGTCAAGCAAAGGAGATTCCTGCAGTAATGCGTTTGTAACTTGAGGGTCACTGTTATAAACAGTAGATTGGATGCCTTGGTCAACATCTCCATTTTAGTAAACATGCCCCAAAGAGTTGTCTATTGGTTTCAAGAACCACTAACTCCCAAGTTACATAGAAATCAGTTCTGTGTGTAAGATGTCTATGTGGATTAACCCTTCCTCCACTAGTTACACTAGTACAGTGAATATTCTGAGTAACACATGCTCTACCAGGAGTTGCAACTGACCAAGTTCAAGTTTGGTAAGAATCAACAAAGTCCTAGGGACCAACCAGTAACCCATCTTTTAACAGCATTATATATATATACTTTATATAACTTTATATAACACTACTAGGATTTTACAATGTAGAAAAGGAAATATATGAAGGACAAAAATGATAATATCTGTAGTAGACTGTTGTATACTGCTCAAAATGAATTGGTAATTGGCTGCTATTGGTATTTACACAAATTAGCAACTATGTTTGTAAATCATCCCATAGGAAGTATTTAATACACCAAGGTAATGTATTTTTCACCCACGAGATGGAGTAGTATCATTGATTATAAATTAAAAATAAATTATCAAATTCTAATTGTGACACTGCACAAAATACCCTTGTTATTTCTGCAATGATTGCATCGAGGGATGGACTTCCTCATGCTAGATTTCACAGCAAATTGAAAAGCTGGGAAAATTTGCATTTTTTTGTTATTATGTAGCAACTGGGGATTTAAAATGTATTTTACCAGTTTAATAGTTTGCCTTTTATAATAAAGCATTATTATAATATTTAGATTATTTTAACTATTATAACATAATTAATGCAAGTTATTTTTGCATAATCAATTGATTTATAAAATAAAGTCCTCAACTTACACCTTGGTACAGGAGGGTTTTAGGCAGAGGACATTGTGCTTTGCACCAAACTGTCACATAGGTCTTTGAGAGGTTTGAGATGGAGTATATTCAGATTTGGATTTCAGAAGCTTTGGGATATAAATAACTCTAAAATGAGTCTTTATTTTTCCAAAAAAACTCCACGAAAATTTTTTTTAATAAATGAGCCCCTTAAAGTGGACCCGTCACCCCAAAAATATATTCAAAATCATATTTTATCACATTAGTCAAGCAAAATGAACATTAATTACACTATATAAATTATTTTAATCTTGTTTTCTTCAGTCTGGGAATTCATAATTAAAGCAAGCGGGCAGGAGCCATTTTGTGGACATTATTATTAAGGCAAGCCTTGTTTCATCTCAGAATCTTGTTTGTGCACCAGAATGGGGGACCCGATATCTATCCCCATGTCCTGGCTACACAATTAAATGGTTAAGAGAACTGGAGGGATGTGTGGGGAGCAGTGACATCTAGGAATGCTGAATGGAAAGTGAAAGTAAGTATCTGCCCCGCATCTATGCCTAAGGCATAGAAGATGGGCATACAATATTTGATTGAAAGCTGAGATTTTTAAACAAGCTTAAAACAGCTATGAATGCTTTGATAAAAATTGTAAATTGGATTTCATGTTTAATTTAAAAAGGACTTTTATTATACAAATTTTTGTGTCGGGTGACGGATCCACTTTAATGTATCAATGCATTTTCTACCACCAAAGTATCTCTTTGTAGTCTAAATTGTGTCTATGTAGTCCTCCTATTTACATTATATATTCAAAGTTACAAGTTGTTACATATTGAATCAATGTATGGACAGTTATTAATTAAAGAGCATGTGCTACAGTATTTCCAATACTATTCATACAGAATCACATGGGGCAGATATATCATACACGATGCTGAAATCGAATCCAGTTAAAGAATAACAATCTATACTTTTTGAACTAATTGATAAATACCATGATTTGGATGTTATAAATACACAAGTTAGTGATTTTTTGAAAAAAATTATAGCTATATTTCATCACCTCCCAAAAGACCCATAGTAGCTGGAATAAGATCTCTAGGTGAGCCTCTTTCTGAACTTATTGATAATTATTTACAACCTCTTGTACTTCATCTGCCAGGCTACATTAAAGATAGTGGACAAGTTCTTTCCACTATGGATAAAATAACTTCAAGGTTTGAAATGGGCCACAGTTGATGTATGTTCTCCATGTTCCTGGATCCCCCAGACTTTAGGACTAAGAGCTATATTTTTTCATTTAGAAAAATATAGCAATTATGATAGCTCATTAAAAACTTCATACTTGAAGCTATAGATTTCCTGTTGACACATGTTTTTTTTCTATTTGACAATCAATATTATCTACAGAAACAAGGCACAATGATGGGAGCTAAATTTGCCCCATCTTATGCCAATTTGTTTATGGGATGGTGGGAATATATGTCTATATATATGAGACTATAACCATATAACCCCTTCAAGTAGTATATTTTTTTATAGTCACTACATTGACGATTTGCTATATATCTGGAAAGGTGATCTAGAGGTCTTTAATGAATTCATATAATACATCAACTCTAATGACGTGAACCTAAATTTTACTCATGAATATCAGGACATCAAAATTAATTTTTTAGATATTAGCCTGGCAGGTGAAGGCAATAACTTGATCTCCTCTTTATATCGTAAAGACTGTGCAGCAAATACCCTACTTCAAGCCACTTATTCACAACTTAAACATCTGATAAGGAACATACCAGTGGTCAGTTCTTGCTTCTCAGAAGACTTTGTTCTGACGATTTTAGATAGGGGCTTACTGATACAAGCTTTCAAAAAAGCACTTACAACTACAAGATATTCTCTCCTTCAAAAACAAATTCGAGGGACCTCTAAATAGGCATTCATCCTGGACAAACCCTTATGTGTATTTACTTACAGCTTGCAATTTCATATGATTAAAAATATAATTGAAAAAAATGTTCCTATTTTGAAGACAGATGATAAACTTAATAAAATTCTAAATTCTGGCTGTAAGTTTGTGTTTTCTCCAAGTATGATAAATACGAAAAACGAATTACATGTTACTTGGTTAATAACAACAGAGATGTATAGTTTGTCCTTATATGGTTAAAAGTGATAGATAAATTGAACATTAAAATGTATAAGATCAAACAATGCATTAAAGGGCATATTTATCAAGGGTTTGAATAGTCAAGGGCTTTTAGCCCTCGAATTCGACCCTTGAATATTTTTCGAAAAAAATCCGAAAAAAACAAAGATTTCGAAGGATTTTACCGCAATTCGATTCCTCGATAAAATCGTACAATTCTAACGATTTTACAAAAAAATCGTAAAAATCCTTCGATTTCTCAAAAAAGTAATTTATACGAATGATCGAAGTGTTCGATCATACAATTCTTCTTCGATAAGAAGACTTAGAAAAAAGCCTATGGTAGTTTCCCGTAAGCATATATAGCAATTCTGTAGGTTTAATCTGGCGAAGTAAGCCATCAAATACATTTTTAAAGGGCAAGTACTTTGACCAATGAATGATCGAATACATTTTTATTCGATCTATTCGATTTGATCGAATTTTTAATATTCGATGGTCGAAGTGTCAAAAAAGGTATTCGAAAAAATCGTAGGATCGAAATTCAATCAAATTTCAAATTCTTCACACGAATTTAGTAAATCTGCCCATAACTGTAACACTAAAAATGTGATTTATTTAATCACATGTCTGAAATGCCGTTGCCAATATGTAGGTAAGACCTCACGTAAATTGAAGGAGAGAATTCAGGAACACATTTATGACATTATAACTAAAAAAGAAACCAATGTTTCTGAACATTTTCATCTGAGTAGTTTTGGAGAATTTAACTTTTTCAGTGTTCGGGGCATTGAAAAAGTTCATCTTAATAATCGGGGGGGGAAATTTTGTCTCGAAGAGACATGTACTGGTCTTTAGTTTAAAAACTAGAATACCTAGTGTTATGAATTCAGATTTTGACGTAACATTATTATACTTAAAATACTGTTTGGGTGTAATTTCTTATATTGATTCTGATTGAAATGTCTGTCTATATTTTTCCTTTAAGCATTTTTTGGTATATTTTTTTCTTCTATTTTTTGATTGGTTGTTTTCTGTATAAATGCTCATGTCCTGGAAATGTTATCAGAGCCCATGACTAAGCGCTCTGGAGGGATTCGAAACACGTAGGGTGGATGGAGATGCACTTTTAATTTTGTATAAATATTATAAACTTTTATCAGAACTTCTTTTGTCCTGTGGATCAATTCACAGGATACTGGTCCTGTTTCTTTTCTCTTGCAGATGTATCAAGGGTCAAATTAAAAATTAGAATTTTTAAATTTGAATTTTGAGTTTATTTTAGTGTAATTCGACTAGGGAAAATTAGAAATTAAAATTTTGAAATGTATTATGTACTGTCCCTTTAAGAATTCAAATTCAACTATTCGCTATCTAAAACCTGCCAAATTTGTGTTTTAGCCTATGGGGGACCTCCTACAATAATTTTGGAGTTGTGGACTGTATATTTTTGTGAAACAATTCGAATCAAATTTGATTCAATTTAATTTGAATTTGATTTGAATTTGCAGGTCAATTCTATTCACTTGAATTTAAAACTTTTTAATTTTGAGTTTGTGGGAGTTTTTAGAAACTCCCATAAACTCAAAATTCGACCCATTATGTTTTGAAACATATTTTGTTTTTTTATTTTGCGGTAGGTAGGATAAGTTGTCCACTATTTTTGCTATCATGGCTATGGGGAGCCAACCACATGGTGTATTTGATGTAAATGTAACTATAATTATTAACAGAAAATTACTGACCATATTCATAAACTGCTAATAAAGCACAAATATATGTGTATATAAAATATGTTACTAGGGGTCTGGCATGGACCACAAACTTCATAAAATATTTGCATCAAAAATGCTGTGGATAATCAAACTTATACTAATACTGAACAGGCCCAAATGATCCAAAATAGTGCAATGAAAATTTAACTTCTTTGCCTAATGTTAAATTGCCATATTTTCTAATTCAAACCAATTGTGATCCATTAGTTTTGATTCAAGTGCAGTTTTATTAAAGGTAGCAAAATAATTACAAAACATACAAGGTCATATAAGGTCATTCAGGTCTTCAAACATCTTTAAATGCCCTTTTCCTTGTATAATGTGCAATAAAGCTGTATATCCTTTACAATAAAAAGTCTTGGGCTTATTTACTTTTCAGTCAAGTAATAAAGTTTTTGTGTGCATTTTTTCACTTGAAAAGAAAGCCATTGATAAGGTATAAAACTGCTGGGCCAGCAGATCAATAGATTAAAAATGACCAGATTACTTTAGGCAGCCCTCTACCTGCGCCCGATTTGTCTAGTGAGTCTCTAAACTGAGTTCTATTGACATCTGCAAATCAATTCTCATCTTGATTGTTTCCAGCAAACAAAACCCCTTTGACCCAGTGCCATTTTGTCCACTTCAAGCAGTCAGACATGTTATCGAGGTCCTTTACCTGTTATAAAATTGTCAGCTGCGCTTTACTGAACACCATTGTTAAGAAATCTGAAGACATTGCAGATTACAATTTATCTCAAAGAAATGTTTTGATGAATCAGGATGTGGGTACACAAGCTTTTATTGTTTATCCTTTTAATGAAATAATGGATGCTGAACCTGTCTGTTTGTTTCTTGATTAAAAACCTTACTTTTTTTTTTAATTAAATGCTGAAGGGACACAACTGAAAATATTGGATTACATTTAAATAACTTGAAAGTCATGGAGCAGTAATTTACAAAGGACGACTTCCCCCCCCCCCCACAGCATAATATGTAGATTTCAATAACATCATATCTATAATAAATATTCACTTTAAGGAATTTATCATATTACTGTAACATTAAATTATCAGATACAATAAATATAAGCTTCTTGCATGAAACCAACATAATAGTTTAATCCTCGAGTATAATGCATGTTATGGTCTTCTAGCTTAACTTGTCACTGGTATGGTCTTTGGGAATGGTATAGTTCTCTTGTTGAGAAGAATTAGGGATTGGTATAGTCTTCTAATCGAGAATAAATGAATGAGGAATGGTATGGTGTTCTAGAAGAGCAGTCTTTGGGAATTATATAGTTCTCTTGCTGAGATGAATTGGGCAATTGTATAGTCTTCTAGCTGACAAGAACAAATTTGTGAATGGTATGGTCTAGTAGCAGAGCAGAACAGGTATTTTGTGAGCCAACATCAGAATAAATACTCCAAATATTACAGCTCACTAAAATTCTATTCACCTGTAAGTGAATGGGATTGCACTTTGAAACAGATTCTGGTCTGTACATGTGCAAGTTTTGGCAAAAAATGCGTTGGCAAACTGCATTAGAATGTTTATACAATTATCAATTATTTCATTTGGAAGTGATTTCATGAAAGTTGTGGTTTTATGATACTGCATTTTAATCACACCTGGTGAATGTACAGTGTACATTGCATGGAAAGAACATCCACATGAGCAGCCTAATTAGTGTGCATTTGTAATGGCAACCTACTTGCCATGATTAAATAAGGTTTGCCTTTTACTTTTAATCACTGTTTCTATCATACCTACCAAGTGTTATCTGTATTGCTTAGCAAAGGTTTTTTTTCATCAATGGTGACGTCCATGTGCTATCTCTAAGTTGATGAGTTTCAAAACACTGCATCCCCTAACATCTAACCTTTCACCAACACAATAAAAGTGTTGTCATCAACTTTGTAAACATAAAGTAATTCCTTTAAAACTTGAAAAATACATGAAAGATTTGATGAAAGTTAACTTTAACTTCATAATGGTCAAAAAGTTCAACCATATTTCTCCTTCCTTCATAAACTATCCAGCTCCAGAATCCTTGTATTTTATCATGAATTAAGAGTAGCTCGAGTTTCTTGCAGTTAATGGCTTGATTCTATTTCAAACTGTGATCAGTTCCAGTAGCTTCTGAAGGCTCTTAAAACCATAACCCCCACAACTCATGCTGATGGAGTAATCTGGAGGTGTATCAGACAAATCACTTTAATAAAAATAAAGTGGATTAAAAACTACAGAAGAGAAACACATGGGCAGTGATATGGAAAAAATGTACATTCTGAGCCCATTTCCTATTTAGTCGGTTCATTTTGCCATTAAGACCATTTTTTGACAGTCATTCTTTTTATTTTATTTTTTTTCTGTTTGACTAACAGAGAAAATCTGAAATACTGACACAAAACTCAAGTGGCTCGTGAATTTTATGAAGTCATTTCACTAAAGTAAAATTAAATCAAGTCCATATACTTTCACAGGCAACCTGCGATTTTTATTTGGCCAGTTAATAAAACTATTATTTCTATTTGGAGTTACTATTCTGATGCCTGGCTGCCACCTTTGGGGTTATGCTCCTTCATGTTTGGCCCTTTAAAACCATTTAAAGCTACATAAACACATTTATATATTGAGCTATTAGACTGCAGCTCCACCTGAATATATACACTTTGAACAGCATATTTCATGAATTGGTGAAAAAATGATGTCTAAGAAATAAAACCGTCTTAGAATAAGTTCCTTAAAAATTAGAACACCATTTCAGGATAAAATCTGTAAAGCAGAACCATCGCAGAAGGGTGATTAATTATCAAAGGTCGAACTGTGTTTTCCATGAAAATTTTGGTTATAGGGTTAAAAAAACTAAAATTTGTTTTAATTATTAAATATTATTAATTAAATTAATTATACCCTGACCCTGAAAACAGCTCAAATCCAAAAATACACCATCTAAAACCTGTTCAGGTCATGTAGAGGTCACTTGAACTATTTGAAGATGATAATAGACTTCATGATGTTTGAGGGTTTTTTTGGTGGGTTTTGCTCAGTTTGTCATTTGTGCCACAGTTCCATCCTATCCCTATAAAGCACATAAAAAGAACATAGGGAAACAGTACAGAAAGATCTTGGGTTGGAAGAGGGCAGGTTAGCTAATTGCATCACTACTTCCTAGACATTTTGTGAAAATGCTTTGAAAAATGTTCACGGAAATGTTTCCAATAACATTTTTGGACTATTTTACTAGTTGTGTACCACCAAAATATTGTTTTTACATTTTTTCCAACTGATTGATCATTCCTACAGTCTCAATTACTGCATAGTGTTTTTTTAACCCTCTGCATTGATCTGGTTAATGACTTTGCTGCCTCCTTTTTTTCAGTTCCCTGCCTCACCCATTTGCTGTGTTATCCCACAACAATTTACTGTATTACTGCATTGTTAACTGCAACTGCTACTGTACTATATGCCCTGTTTTTCTTGTTGATAGTAACTGTAAAATACTGTATGTAAGGGCTAGTCAGCTTAATGGTCTTTTTATCTCTAATTGTATGTTTTGTAAGGTGTTGACCATAGGTAGAAAGATGAGAGGCAAGAGCAAGAGATACTTCCCTGCTAGACTTTCTTAAGAAAAGCGCAGCAGAAAATTCCTGACAGACTGTATTCTTCTTTCCAAACTTTCAAATGCTCCTTAAGGGATCCTGTCATGGGAAAACATTTTTTTTTTCAAAATGCATCAGTTGTGGTTCCAGAAGAATTCAGCACTGAAATCCATTTCTGAAAAGAGCAAACAGAATTTGTTATATTTCATTTTGAAATCTGACATGAGGCTAGACATTTTGTCAATTTCCCAGCTGCCCAAAGTCATGTGACTTGTGCTCTGATAAACTTCAATCACTCTTTACTGCTGTACTGCAAGTTGGAGTGATATCGCCCCCTCCCTTTCCCCCAACCAGCAGCCTAACATAAGAACAATGGGAAGGTAACCAGATAACAGCTCCCTAACACAAGATAACAGCTGGCTGTTAGATCTAATAACAGCACTCAATAGTAAAACCCATGTCCCACTGCAGTTACATTGAGAAGGAAAAACAACAGCCTGCCAGAAAGCAGTTCCCTCCTAAAGTGCTGGCACAAGTCACATGACCAGGGGCAGCTGAGAAATTGACAAAATGGCTAGCCCCATGTAAGATTTCAAAACTAAATATAAAAAAATCTGCTTGCTCTTTTGAGAAATGGATTTCAGTGAAGAAGTCTACTGGAGCAGCACTATTAACTGATGCATTTTAAAAAAAAAAACATGTTTTCCCATGACAGTTTCCCTTTAAAGACCCACCTGTTTAAAGAAACTTATTCAATGTACCTTAATTAATCAGTCACTGCTGTATTATAAATCACAAAACTGTGTCTAAAATCCCAATGTCTCAATTGTACCCTAGCCTTTAGTTTGTAAACTCTAATTTGTAGGGCCCTCTAATTCTATTCTATTCTGTAATACAGCAGTGATTGATTAATTAATTAATGTACATTGAATAAGCTTCTTTAAACAGGTGGGTCTTTAAGGAGCATTTGAAAGTTTGGAAAGAAGGAGAAAGTCTCACAGCTCAAGGCAGAGAGTTCCAGAGAAAAGCAGAAGCCCGAGAGAAGACTTGAAGACGAAAATGGGCAGAAGTGATGAGAGAAACAAGGCGTAGATCAGAAGCAGAGCGAAGGTTGCGTGTAGGAGTGTATTTGGAGATCAGAGATGAAATATAGGGAGGGACTTCATTGTTAAGGGCCTTGACTGTGAGGGTTAGTAATTTGAATTTGATTCTAGAGGAGATTGGGAGCCAGTGAAGGGACATGCATATGGGAGCAGCGGATGTTGAGCAGTGAGATAGATGAATGAGTCTAGCGGAAGCATTTAGAACAGATTGGAGTAGTGAAAGGCGATTTGTTGGCCTTGTATTAAGACCCCATAGTGAAAGGCGGCTGTTGTAAGCGGGAGTCTGAGCCGTGTCTGTGACCTTAGAGTTAATTCTGAGATTCCAATCATAACAGCAATCCTAAGAGGAAATATACAGATAGTAATAACAATTGTGAAAAAATAACAACATTCATATATATTAATATAGTATTATTCAAACACATAAATGTTGAATTCAATGGAATTAAAACATTTACTAACATAATATTACTACAACATATTTATGAAGTATTTCCATTTTTAAAATTAATTTAATTGTAAGTACATCATGTGTATTTTTTTTATTTATTTTATGTTTTTTCTGAAACCAATCTCTACAGGAAAACAGAAAGAAATTTTGGTATACTTTGAAATAAAAAAAAATAGAATTCAAACAATACCATGTTTTGCTATGCTAATATATTTTATTTTATTTTGTTTGACTAACAGCTGGTGTTACACAACAAAAGGCAAAGTAATAAAGATTGTATCTAACATATATAGCCTGTTTATTTTGAACTTGTCCAAAAACATGAATCATTTTAGTTCACCAGTTTTCTCCTTTGAGCCCTGCATTATAAATTTAGGTTTTTAGTGATTTCATTTCAAGTCTTTGAAGATAACTATCTCCATGAAGAACTATAAATACAGACAATGTCGAGCTAAAAAGCTAATTTTAATCAAATTTATTGCAAAATTAATTTAAGACGCCACATTTTTATGCCACACATGAAGCTTAAATCTGGCTCTGTAGTTCAACCTCTGGCTTGTAACTTCTCATTAAGATGCCTACTTTTGAATGGTTCGGTTTTCAAGAATCTGAGCTATAAATGTTTATTAAAAGGATTCATAATGAAATCAGTTTTGTTATGTTTTTAATAGCTGCCTTGAGTATGTTAGAGGAATGAATGAAGGTTGTTAATCATTAACTACTCCAACTGCAAAAAGTATTTGATAGTATTGCCATCTAGGGGCCAAAGTGAAGTCTCTACACAGAAATAAACTGTAATTGAACAGGTGCGGCAATTGACAATATACATATGTTTTTTGTTTTATAGCCCACATGCTTTGCATGTTTCTTATGATAAAAGACACTTCTAAATGCCCCAAAGCAGTCAACATTTTTATATATAATCTGTTAGAGGTGATTACTATTTGTATTTGAGCTTAGGAATTTTCAACCAACTAAACTTTATAGTCTAAACAAAAACACTGTATATATTTTCTGCATTATTCATCTTCCATGTGTTTGTCCAGTTAAAGAGCAAACAAATCATGTATCAAGCAGAATTATATCCCTCGATGTGCCAGAGAATTCATTTTAATCTTTCATGAGGCAACATTTCATATTTTAAATAGTAAATTAAGACGTCTGCAAATGTTGACGTGTTTTGCTGTATCGGTACTGAAATATTAAACAGGAGGAAATCTTCATATGTTCAGAAATCTGGTAGAAGAGAGAAATATGACACATTCTGTACAATAACAGAGTTGGTGCGGCATCCATTTCTGGAAAGGTTTTTGGTTGGTTGAAAGTATTAACCCTATAACAGAAATTAACAGATATAGGGGATATCAAGAGTCTCCAACGAGTTTTATGACTGTATAAAAGAATAAGGGTATAGCGAGAATACCAGGGTCATGGAACTCTTAATGACTTCTAATATCAAATAATAGATGGTACTTTATTATTATTTTTTTCCAAAACAGTTTTTAGTCAAAGTTTCAAGTACAATAACATGAAGAGGAAAATAATAATAACATTAGTTATTAAATCAGCTTGATCAAAATAATGATGTAGATCAAGTAAAAAAAAAATCAAATTTTATGACCATTAGATTAAGACATATATCTATAACAGTCTTAGTGAGAGAACAGTACATTTGTGGGACCTATTATCCAGATTGCTGAGGTTTGAGGTTTTCTGGATAACAGATCTTTCTGTAATTTGGATCTTCATACCTTAAGTCTACTAGAAAATAATGTAAACATTAAATAAACCAACAGGCTGGTTTTGCCTCCAATAAGGATTAGTTATATCTTGGGATCAAGGACAAGCTACTGTTTTATTATTACACCGAAAAAGGGAATCATTTTTATAAGTTTGGATTATTTGGATAAAATGGAGTCTGTGGCAGATGGCCTTTCCATAATGCAGAGCTATCTGGATAACAGGGTTCTGGATAACAGATCCCATAACTGTATCAACAAACCTTTTATTTGTAAAGTATATCATTGGTGGTATTTACCCTTATTGTTACAAGTGGTTCAATATTATATTGGTTAGTCTGTATAGCTTGTTAATAGACTATTGATATGATGATTCTGGGGGGGAGGGGCGGTTGTAGACAGTTGTCTTGAGATGTTTGAATTTGTGAGTGTTCGTTCCTCTACATGGAAAAGTGTGGTGTCCTGAGGTAGTTCTGTCAGTGCCAGGCAATACCAGCTGGGCACCCCAGACAACACAGCCTGTCACAATGCACTCCGCCCCTTCATGCCACTGTGCACAAAGGAGGACACGCATGCAAATCCGTGAGCAAAGGAGGACGTGTGTGTGTCTCTTTTTTCAGTAGGTTAGGCTGCTTATGAGGTACGTGCATGTCGTCAACAAGCACCCATTCACTTTGTTGTAATCTGAATATTTGGTATCACCCTGCCGCTATGGGCATATCCGTTTTCCACCAAACGAGCGGATCTTATTGTGTATGGCTACTTTAAGATGACTTTTTTAGCTGCAGCTACTAATAGTTCAGCCAGGGCTTTTTCTGGTTTTGTGGTACTGGTATTAGAAGAAAATTTGCTAAATATGGCTCAAGCAGTTGTTTAAAGTTTAAATGTTAAAAGTTTTCCAGTAACTAGTGACTCTCCAAAAGTCTTTTAGATTTGGACAAAACCAAAGGCAGCATACCAGATCTGCTCTGGGGTTACTGCATTTAAAGCATCTGTCTGAAGAGGCTGCACCTACAGTATGTGGAACCTTCTGTGTGGTGTAAAATATGAGTTGTGTAAGATTTCCAAGGACATTTTCTGATATTCACTCACAAGCAGACATTTGATGACATGTGTATGATATTGTTTATCCTTTTGTGGGATGACTGACATCCATTTTGTTAGGTTAGTGTTGGGTTTGTCATAATCAATAGATGTTCTAATCTGCCTGTAGATTTGTGAAGTGGATTTCATGGTATCATATCATGCCCATAGTAAATCTAAAGGATTATTTTGTCTGTGTCTTTTAGTTGTGTTAATTTTTGTATGACAAAATGTATTAGTTGTTTTAAAGGGATTTGGTGATTATGTAAGGTATTTTTGCATCAGGTCCAGTATGGGCATGATTGTGAATCTATTTGTGGTCATGTCTTTTATATTTCAGAAACCTAATGGTTGCTACCAGGTTTAAAATAATGTATTGCTTATACCTGGAGCAAAGTGTTTATTTCTAAGCAATGTCTGATATAAAGAATAATGGGGAGACAAATTATATATTTTGAGGAAAGAGTGTCAGGTTTTGTATGTGTCTATAAATAGGGGATTTTCCTGCATAGTTTGTGAAATGTTTCTTAATGGAGTGTGCAGAAGGGAGTTCATAGATGCACCTTCATTTAAGATTTCATCTATAGAGGTTGTAGTAAATATGTCTTTATGATGAACCAATCACTCAAATCGTAGCAAAGCTGCTTTGTTGTACATGTATTTTTACAGGTTGTTCCTGGTTCTTGAATATTGTATTGATGTTATATATTTAGAAGCAATGCCTGGTTGTACGTTGCATCAGTTAAACATTACAATATGACATACCTCAATTCTTACACTTACTTAAATAGTTGCTCTTTGCTCAAGTCGCCTGCCCAAATATAGGTCTTCTTGTTAGTTACTTTACTGTAGGCCAGTGGGTCATGATCAACATTTTTCTCACCAATCCATTGGTTGTTGTTGTTCCTAATGGCCTCAAAGCAGGTGCTTATTTTCAAATTACTAGCTGTGGAAAAAGTTTTGGTTGCATAAAAGGTGTACTACCATTTGATATTGTTAAGCATATACACTCTACAGAGATATTGTCCCAATATGGCTTGAAAGTATTGTAATATTATGATACAATTACTTTCACCAGTTTGTAAGTGACTATAGATATAGCACATGTACCTGTATAATAACCTTGCTATTTATCTTTGGGAATTAGAAAAAGCATGAATTCAATGTCTTGCCATAATAATCAGTGGTGCAGATAAAGAATGCTCAAAATTCTCTTCCACTATTGCATAATGTTTAGTATAGGATGTCTATAGCCATCAGATGTTGCCTCATGTCAAGATGAAGAATGTGCAGTATTCTTGAGATTAACCCTGCTAAATTGGATGGATTCGGTTGTCAAGCTAGCCTTGGTTATAACTACTGTGACCTTGAGGTCAGACCCACCTGTTTGGCTATTAAAGCAGTTCTTCTGTGCTGCAAAGCCATATAAATACGCTATTCTATAGGTAACTCAGTTTTTACAAGTCTACAAGCCTTTGTTAAGTGTTCTGACTCTTTGTGAGTCCAGAATCCTTGGAATTCGTGTCCAAAAAACGTTCTCTTTCACCTCAAGTGATCTCCGGGAACTGAATTTCCCTGACAGTCATGAATCACCATATGGCCACATTAGGCCACAGGCTGAGTGCTTTTATACAGGTCGTGTAACTAACAAATTAATTTAACTATCCTCATAGACACTGTTTTTTTAATACACAAATTTCAATGACTCGTTACAAAAGTGATATCAACTAGCATCCATAAACAAGGATATACTTTACAAATTATTTGGGGACCTCGTATGTATATATATATATATGTATATATATATATATATATATATATATATATATATATAT
>CM044439.1:13938187-13986504 GCA_024363595.1 Xenopus borealis | reverse complement strand
AAAATAGCGGTAAAATTGTATCAATACATTAGTATAGAGTTGCGTTCTAATTGCAAACCTGTTCGCTACTGTGTTTAACTCTATTAATTTAATGTCTCTGCACCCAGGCATATACACTAACTTTGTCAAGAATGCTGGTAGCTACGTGGAATATATAGATAGATGGATAGATAGATGGATAGATAGATAGTTAGCGCATCAGTTTCGACTTTTTTCCAAATAAATACAAAACTACCTAACTTGCTGCTTTATTTTCTTGCATGGTAGAAAGAAATTTCAAAGGAATGACCTTGTAGTGTATTGGTGAATAAGGCACCAGTTGCTTTTTTATTTTGTTCTCTTAAATATATATATATATAATTAGTTATCATTCCTCACTAAGTGGCTGTCATTCAGTTTACCAAGTTGCCCAGGTGAGACCTTCCATACACTTTATTACATTTACACTCTTTTCTTTGGACTCTCTTTGGACTTAATAATGCCTTAATAATGCCCATTTTGAACGTTGATGAATACTGTACTGCATATTCCAATGGGATCTTCCCAGTACTTTCCAAAAGGGATTAACTGCCCTCTTCGCCAAAGAAACTATACTTCATTTCATACAGGACTGCATCTTTGTTGCTGCTTTTATTGTTTGTTATTATCCACAGGTACTTCTTACATTTTCTCTTTCAAGGAATAACTCTCTTTAGTCCCATTAAGACATTAAGAGTATCTATAGCCTGAATATAGTTGTGTATGGACTTACAATAATCAACATAGTCTAAATAGAAGATAGAAAACAGTTTGCCCTTAACAATAATTGTTCCAATAACATGAGGTGTTATTGCCACACTTTGTCTAAAATATGTAAGCTCACTTGCCACATCAAGGCCCCTCATTATACTGTACATGAGTCCTACGCTGCCTATATTAGTAGTAAGACTATATTGCACTTACCCTTAACGTGAGAGTTCTAGTACTCTACCATCTAAATAGAGAATGTGCCTTTATACACAATTCCTCAGGCAGTGCTTCATGTGCATACAAGCACATCAAGACAAACAGACATACAGCAACACATGGTCAGCACGAGGCATGGAATACTTTTTATCTGTTGTTAGGGATATTTACCTTTTTTATTTTTTTTGTTTAAATTATTTGTGTTACAAAATAATATGCAAAGTGCAGTGATAGAATCTTTGGAAATGAAAGGAGTGATCTATCTTTCAAATAGTTCATGGTCTCTGCTTTATATTTTATCAGAGTTTGCAAATTTACTTTTTATTGTTTTGTTTTAGGGAACAACATACCAAACTATGGTATTTGGTTTAATGCCTTCCACAACATATGAATTTCATATTGAAGCATTTAATAGTGTCAGCAAAGTCTCCAGCGCCTCAACTTTAACTCAAACAATGGAAGCCTCACCAAGTGGGCTCAGCAACTTTACTGTAGAAAAGAAAGAGAATGGCAAGGCATTGCTTCTCAGATGGAAAGCTCCTGAAAGGACCAATGGAAAAATACAGGTTTACTTATACCGTTGTTTAAGTCATAGTAAATAGGCATAAGAAAAACTGTATTCAAGATTGCTTGTTAATCTGTTAATTTCTACTATATAATCTGCCAACACAATTCATTGAGATTGACTTTCTCTATAGAGGCAACAGGAAAATGTTGTGTACTGTAAATAGTAGTATAGTAAAATAGTAGTAGTAACCTAGTAATAATGATGTTACAGATGACCTGTATGTTGACTATGATGAACCTGTGAGAACTTTGTGAAACAAATACTGACTTGTCCAAATTTTGTGTTGAGATTCCCTATTGTGTCTCAACCAGAAGAGAACAAAGTAACTAGAATAGGTTGTAGAGTGCATCTTACATTTTAATAAGAGAATAATGTTGTGGTTTTAGACTAGTTGATCAATGGGCTAATAGTTCAAACCATTCAAACCAATCTAATGTACTTAAAGTACTTAATATAAACATCTGATTAGTTGTTGTGGGTTACAGGTAGGGAAGAGCTAAATATTTTGCAAAATAATGCCCATAGATTATAATGTATAGTAAAAAAAATGTTTGGCTATTTGGTAGCCCCTATACATCTATGATGTATAAATATTGACCACCTCCTTATCCTACATTGCTTTACCTATATTGAACACTGTTTGATATATATGAAGGTGCTGAGCTAAATAAACTTAATTATAGCAGCCCTATGAAAAGGAAGCAAAGAATCTATTTATACCTCTGCTAATATATGTGTCCCTGGCCAGCAATATGGCTTCTGCATCCTCTGAGAGATGTGTAGGTGGAGTGCCAACCACCTACATATTTGAAGGAAGTTAAACAAGAAATGTACAAAAGCTAAAGATGAACACAATCCATTTGATTCAGTGAATCTATTCAGTAGAAGAAACATAACGCATGGATTCATTACATTTTTATTTCTTTGCTTGCAGATGTATAATGTTTTCTGTGATGGAAATGTTGAATACAGTGGTCTTTCACATCAGTTCTTCTTCCAACGTCTTCAACCATATACCAATTACACATTAGTGCTGGAAGCTTGTACTGCAGCTGGATGCACTCGTACATTTCCTCAGCTTGCTCAAACAGAGGAAGCTTTCCCTGCATCCCAGCCTCCACCTATAATCCAATTAGTCAATTCCAGCCATGTAGAACTCTACTGGTCACCTCCAATGTATCCAAATGGAAAACTAAAACAATACAACATTATGAAAAGGTGGTCATCTAAAAATCCTTTAGCAGATAAGAACAGTATGAATGAGAACACTGTATTTACAGAGCGACACGCAAACAGTGAGATATTTACATTTGTGGATGGAGGACTACATCCTTGGACAAATTATGAATACAAAATCCGTGCGTGGAATTCTGTTGGTTATACTGATAGTTCATGGACTTTGGTTCAAACAAGTCAAGCAGCACCTAGACACCTTCCATCACCTAAGGTTTTCCATGTGGAAAACAGCCCCCATCAACTAGTAATACAATGGTTTCGGCCAGAAGAAGACAATGGGATAATACTCTCTTATAGGTTACAAAGAAATAATATAACATTTCACTTTACCTTTGACTCTGAGACTTTCAATTATATAGATGATGGTTTGTTGGCTTATACAGAGTACAACTACTCCGTAACAGCATGTACCTTAGGAGGCTGCACCACCAGTGAGGCAGCATATATTAAAACTTTAGAAGCAGCTCCGTCTTTGGTATATCCACCATCGGTAAAGTCAATTAGTTCCACTGAAATAAATGTGACTTGGTCTTCACCATTGCTTCAAAATGGAGAAATATCAAAATACATTCTACAGGTGGATGAGGAAAAATATTTTGTTGGAAAGAAATTATCCACCCTTGTGTCCAATCTTCAGCCATTTAAACAGTATAATATCAGTCTGCTTGCCTGCACCAACGGAGGATGCACATCCAGTTTGACTACTTCTTTTAGAACCATGGAAGCCCCACCTTTGGGAATTAAAGTTCCGATTTATAATGTCACAGGGCCAAACTCAATTAATTTAACATGGGAAAGTCCAGATAAACCCAATGGACATATTAGAAATTATGAGTTACGAAGAGATGGCCTTCTTATTTATGTGGGTCAGGATACAAAGTATCATGACTTTGGACTTATACCAGGAATGGAGTACAGTTATACTGTGCAAGCAAATAACAATGAAGGTAATATTACAAGCCCTTCTGTAAAGATTAAGACACTCCCTTCTTCTCCTTCTGGCTTGGAACCTCCTGAAATTCAAGCAAAGAATGCCCATGAGATACTTGTATCTTGGAGACCTCCTTCAAGGCCTAATGGTGACATCATCAACTTTACATTATCTGTTCAAGGCCACCTGGAAATGACAATTAAAAAATATCACCTTAGCAATCCTTTCACTTCGCAAAGCAGACATTCATTCATTGTAGAGGAGCTTCAGCCATACCGCCAGTAAGTTCCAATTCAAGTCATGTTTTTGATGTTTTTGATCGATATTTACTACACGTTCTTGTATTTATAATGAAGTGCTAATTTTGGGAATTCTGTAATCTTAAACATCTTCCTCTTAGTTGTCCATAGTTGTCACAACTATTGTTTACACCATGCTGAATATAAGCAACAAAACACATGATGGCAAGTTGTATTTAGTAATTCTGTAAATGGTCTGACATTTCGGGGCAGATTTACTATTGGTCAAATTTCAAGTTGTAAAAAATTCTAAATTCGACCATGGGAATAGTTAGGGAATTAAAATCCTTCAAATTCAAAGGATTTTACCGCAATTCGATTGGTTGAACGATCGAATTATAAAAATTTGCACGATTCGAACGATTTTGACCATTCAACAGAATTTTTAGAATTCGATCAAAATTCGCCAAAGGCACTTGAGGTAGATTGAAACTGGCGAACTAGGCAGTCGAATAAAAATTTAAGGGGGAAGTCGTTCGATAGTCGAATATTCGAATAGATTTTTATTCGAATCATTCTATCGAATTTACAGAATTCACTGGTCCAATTTACCTAATTTGCATATTCGAAATTTTTATTTCAGTAAATATGCCCATTCCTGTCTGGAAATTTCCAGATATTGTTTGGTAGAACTGCACATGAATAATGTCATGCCATAGTATTTGCATTTATCTTTTGGACATTCCATCCATTTACAGAGCACAATTTTGCTAATTACAAAGATAGCACCAGCTGATACATCAAATGTGCACCAGAGACAGCTTAAGGCGATGCTCTGAATCATGCATATTTTCTTCACCTGGTTCAGCTTGATGAGATGTCAGAGGGGAGGCTGGAAAATATTGGCAACAAGCTTCGTTAGTTAAGCTCAGAATAGGCTTCAATTAATACATACATCACGGGCTAAACACTGGGAAATATGAAAATAATCTTGGAGGGGTTATAGTAACTAAATTCCAAAACATATTTGTAAATTTCATTTGACTAAATAAATCAAAGAGTTAGGTTATGGAACAAATCCTGCACCAGAAAATGTTATTACATTTGGAGGAAGATGATGCCTTTACCAACCACACCAATTCATTGAGGGAGGAGGGCAATAGTGACAGTATTACATGTATGGGATCCGTCATCCAGAAACCCATTATCCAGAAAGCTCTGAATTACAGAAAGGCCATCTCCCATAGACTCAATTTTCTTCAAATAATCCAATTATTTCATTTTTATTTGTAAAAATAAAACAGTACATTTACTTGATCCCAACTAAGACTTAACAAATCCGTATTGTAAGCAAAGCTAACTTATTGGGTTTATTTACATTTTTTTTAGTAGACTTGTGGTATGAAGATCTAGATTACAGAAACATCTGTTATCCAGAAAACCCCAGGTCCCAAACATTCCAGATAACGGGTCCTTGCATTAACCTAATTGAATTTTAAAATGGAATGCTTTTTGGGGACTTTTGAAATTTATATTATTTATTTTCTATATATATATATTTGGATATTAGCAAGGAAAAGGTTTCTCTTTTCCCTTTCCTGGCCATATTAAGTGATGGAACTGAGCTGAAAGTATTTTCTGCTTCAGTAAACTAAGCTTTATTACCATTATACCTATCCATCACCCAGCTGGAACAGCAGGGAGCTCCATAGTTACAAATTCAATAAATTGCTAATAACATAAAATCTAACAAAATATAATTAATGTAAATTTCAAAAGTTTTGGTCATCCAGTGATGCCATATATTTTCTGAATTTAATTGATCTCGTTTCGACCAGTTATCTTTAGTGTCCTTTTACAAGAGGATGATCTACCAATCTATTATTTTGTTGTGCCAAAAATCTAACGCTGATCATTTCCTGTAACTGTAGAATTATTTAGATGTAAAACTGTTTTGTTTGCTTGTATTTGAAGGTACGAGGCAAAAATTGAGGCTTGCACTTTTCTAGGATGTACCACCAGTGAATGGGCAAGTGGATACACAAAAGAGGCTCCTCCAGAATCCCAACCTTCCCCTCTTATAGATCTACAGGCCAACCAGCGAGAGCCTTTACTGTTATGGAACAGCCCCAGCAACCCCAATGGGAAAATCTTATTCTATGAGCTGTACCGGAAAAAGATCCCTAACTTAAAAGACAGTGCTCCAGGGGAACTCGTTTACAACGGCTCATCCACTTTATTCAGAGACGTGTATTTGCTGCCCTATACAGAGTATGAATATCAGGTATGGTCATCAAAAAAAAAAAATTGCCCCCATTTTAGACTTTCCTCTACTGTGCCATTCTGTGCAGCAACTGCATTGTTTAGACAGGGATACCTTCTCCTGCCAGTGTGTTGCTTTGTTCTCAGATTGCATGAATAAAATAATAATGCATTTGCTTTGTTAATATGTACACATTACAATTAAAAAAAAAAAAAAAATTTGAAGGGGTTGTTTACCTTTAAGTTAACTACTAGTATGATGTAGAGGGTGATAGTCTGAGATAGTCTGAGCAGCTCTCCTGTTTGCAATTTCAACCATCTGGTTTCTAGGGTCCAAATTACCCTTGCAACCATGAACTGATTTGAATAAGGGACTGGAATATGAAGAGAAGAGGCCTGAATAGAAAGATGATCAATAAAAAGTGGCAATAACAATACATGTGTAGCCTTACAGAGCATTTGTTTTTAGATGGGGTCAGTGACCCCCATTTGAAAGCTGGAAAGAGTCAGAAAAAGAAGGTGAATAATGAAAAAAAAACTATAAAAAATAAATAATGAAGACCAAGTTGCTTAGAATTGGCTGTTCTTTAACATACTAGAACGTAAAATTAAAGTTGAACCACCCCATAAAGTTCACATAGACCTTTAAAAGAAATTACGAGTAAATTTCAGTTTTGGTCCTAGCACCCTCTTCTCTCTTTGCCGTTTAACATTGTTGTATTACTTATACTGCCAGGATCCCTACAGCATGTAGAACAAAAAATAAACATTAAAGGGCAAGGAAAGTCTAAAATAGAATAAGGCTAGAAATGCTGTATTTTGTATTCTAAACATAAACATGAACTTACTGCACCACAAGCCTAATCAAACAAATGATTTATGCTTTCAAAGTTGGCCACAGGTGGCTGTCATCTTGTAACTTTGTTAGACATTTCTGCAATATCAAGACTCGCACATGCTCAGTGTGGTCAGGGCTTCTTAGGGGTCGTCATAAATTATCAAAAAACAAAGCTGATTTAGTTTTGCATGGCTGGTAAGTAAGGCAGGGGCTCCCCCTGCTGTTCATAAGTATGATTGTTTCCCTGCCAGAAGTTAGGGACTGTCTGAAAATTCCTATCCACAGCAGTAAATGAAGGGAGAATTTCACTGCATACAGTCAGGTTTCTTATAAAAACAGTACACATTTTTTAATTCAAGTATATTGGAGATAGATTTCTTTTTCATTAAAGAAAGTAAAAATGGGATTTTATTTCTTTGCCTTTCCTTGCCCTTTAACCCCAAATTTCAACTTGAAGTGTGTTTAGGGGCTATGCACATAACAGGGTTACAGATATATAGAAACATTGGGGTAACAGTCACCCTGCTATAGTTCCTGGGGCACCCATGGCATAAATAACAACTCACCTCAAATCTCCCCCTAACTGGCCTATAGGCTGGGCCCGTTTAGCTCATAAAAAGGTTACAGATATATAGAAACTTTGTGGTAATAATCCCCTGCTATAGTTCCAGGGGTACCCAGTGCAAAAATAAGCACTCACCCCAAATCTTACCCTAGCTGGCCTTCCGACTGGGCTCCCTTAGCTCATAACAAGGTTACAGATATATAGAAACATTGGGGTAACAGTCACCCTGCTATAGTTCCAGGAGTACCCAGGGCACAAATAAGCACAAATAAGCACTCACCCCAAATTTCATTCTAACTTGCTTTCAGGATGGGCCCACTTAGCTTATAACAAGGTTACAGTATATAAAAACATTGGGGTAACAGAGAGCCTTCTATAGTTCCTTGGTTACCCAGGACAAAAATAGGCACTTACCCCAAAACTCTCACCCTAACTGGTCTTCAAGCTGGGCCCCAAAACTATTGCTTTGGGCACCCCTATGGGGCAACGTAACTTTTTTACATGGACTGCAGGACAGAAGGAGAGCTTTTTTTGTCATTAGTAGATTTAAGTTTGGTAAATGATTTAGTATTCAATTCTATATGGACATCAAATCACTAGTGACAACAATTTTTCAACCTCTCATATTAAAATATTGTAACAAGATCTATATTGACTGATCAAGTGCCAATGAAGTAAGTGCCGATAGCAGAGTTTGAATTGATTTCTGTGCTACCAGTAGTTCCAGAGCAGTCAAGGGTGAAAATAGTAATTCATATATAAATAATCTTTTCGTATTAATATCGAATTAATAAAATAAGACAGCAAGTCCGGCTTGCTTCACAAGCTTATTTTAAGATGCATTAGCGAGAGCATAATGGGATAGGTAAATGAATTGGTACGATTTCCTTAATTGTAATTTTTTTTATTTATGAGCTATAATTTATGAGCAGTGAAAACGCAAACTTAGATGACTGATGACTGAAGAAAGCCAAAGCAATAAATCACTTGGAGCTAAAGAAGTGGTGATTTTGATCGAATCTATTGAATCAGCTGTTGCCCTTAGCCATTACAGATATTGGAAAGACCTTTTAATATCTCCTTATCTCTCTCATGGGAATGCTATAACTATTTCATTACATGCCCATAGGAAACAAATTATTAAATTACTTGCCTAAAGTGTTTTTTTATATTATTAACAGCTTGTTATGGTATTTGCCATTTATCGTAGGCCATATGTGTTAGGAACACGCTTCTCCAGTATCTAAGATTGCTGTTAGTTTCATAATCTGTACAGAGCTTTTGACTTTTAATATAAAAAAAAAAATGTATATATATATATTGAGACAGAGATATAGAGAGAGAGAGAGAGAGATCAAATGTCAATAATGGACATAAGTGCAGGGTGCAAAGTGCAGTTTTAGACATAATTCTCCATGCACTGTATTTTACCCCTAATGCAACATCTTCCCCTGAAATAAAGTCAAATTTCAGCCATGTCTGGAACTGTGTCCGCTATAGCAAAAAGGGAAAATCATGCTCACCACAAAATAATGTGAAACCATTAGGTAGGTGTGACCACATACATACAAAGAAATCCTCTGCATTATACCCTTATAACTCTCCCAAAATGCAAGTTGTGGCCCAAGTAAAGAAAGTATTCTATCTCCATTTGACTCCGTCACTTTGTATTAGCTTTTGTTATTATCCTTAAAGGGATACTGTCATGGGAAAAAAAATTGTATTTTTTTTCAAAATGCATCAGTTAATAGTGCTGCTCCAGCACTGAAATCTTTTTCTCAAAAGAACAAACTTATTTTTTTATAATTCATTTTGAAATCTGACATGGGGCTAGACATATTGTAAATTTCCCAACTGCCCCAAGCCATGTGACTTGTGCTCTGATAAACTTCAGACACTCTTTACTGCTGTACTGCAAGTTGGAGTGATATCACCCCTCAACCCACTAAGCAGCCTGACAACAGAACAATGGGAAGGTAACTAGATAGCAGCTCCCTAACTCAAGATAGCAGCTGCCTGGTAGATATAAGAACAGCACTCAATAGTAAAAACCCATGTCCCACTGAGACTCCTTCAGTTACATTGAGAAGGAAAAACAACAGCCTGCCAGAAAGCAGTTCCCTCCTAAACTGCTGGCACAAGTCACATGACCAGGGGCAGCTGGGAAATAGACAAAATGTCTAGCCCCATGTCAGATTTCAAAACTGAATATAAAACAATTCTGTTTGCTCTTTTGAGAAATGGATTCAAATGCAGGAGTCTACTGGAGTAATACTATTAACTGATGCGTTTTGAAAAAAACATATTTTCCCATGACAGGATCCCTTTAAGGTACATGAACCAGTCCTGACCATTTATCTGCACCCTTTTCCCTTGCCATGGGCAAAGTGGCTGAAGCTTAGAAGCTTAGAAATTAACTTAAGCTCCACAATGACCTACCTATTTCAGCGAGGGTCCCTAAGCCAGAGAGCTATGATGAAATGAAAATGAAATCAAGGCACTGGTGCTAAAAAAATATCTTTAATGATGTCCAGAAGATAGGATTTAAAAGAAACACAGGTACACCAAAATTCATGCAGGTGAATTATAAAATAGAATGTTTGGTAATTTTTTTGCATTTAGTCCACAACAAGGGACCAACAGGTTGTGTGAAAGGTAAAAATAAAGGAAAATGGGAATGAGAACTTATTGCAAAATTAAAATAGTTCCTATTGGTGAAGTTGGTGTTAAGTTATATAAATGTTGTTTGACTAACATCTACTACCTAGAAGCATACATGCACAATAACATACAAGTACTACCCAGAAGCATACATGCACAATAACACACAAGTATTTCCCAGAAGCATACATGCACAATAACACACATGAGATATACTAACACTGAAAGGAAAATGCTAAATTGTGGGCAGAATTTAATCTTTTTTGTCCCAGGCCAACTACAGACACTAAAATTCCGTACAGCTATAACCAATGTCATGCCGTTCTTAGTCTGTTTCCAATTAAGATAAACTTATGCTTGTATCTAGTCTTATTGTCATCTTTATGATCAACCCACCATTGCCACTCAGCCTTTATCAAGAACCCTGTGCCAGAGTTAATTAGACTTGCAAAGGATTGTACTTGTCAAGCTCTTGATCTTGATATGATCACTGAAAACACCAAGCAATTCCTGCATTTTGCACTTCCATCTCCAAAAGCACTTGTTATTTAGAACCACCAACATTTGGGGGCAGATTTATCAAAGGTTGAGTTGTGTTTTCCCAAAGAAATGTTGTTAGGTTAGTTTTCAGTCAAAAACTTACATTTTTGGGTAAAAAAATAAACTTGAATTTTTCAGGTTAAAAAACTTGAATTTTTGGGGTTTTTGTAAAAAATTTTTTTTCAAGATTTGTCATACCCTGAGGCTGGAAATCCAAAATACTCCAGATAAAACCTGTCAAGGCCATGTACGTAGGAGTCAATGACAGAGGTCCCTTGAACCATTTGAAGATGTTTGTAGCCTACATGATGTTCAAAGTTTTTTCCATACATTTCACTCGAAAACTCAATCAATTCAAGCAATTTGACTTTCTTCTTGTGGAAAACTGGATCAATTCGAATTTCCGTGCTGTTCACCCCAAATTCACTCGAGTTTCGAGCTTTTTTCTTAAAGCAGTTTGAGTTGTATTGAGGTATAAAACAAACCCTGCAAAAACTCTAAAATTCGACCTTTGTTAAATAACCCCCTTTATGTATATCTACAGCACAGATACTGTAGATCCCTAAGCATTTCTGATCCATTTACTGATAACCCTTTTTCTTTGTTGGTATTGAAAATGCACCTATAAGAAGAGGGCTTTTCAATCCTTTAGGCTTAGCCCTTCCATGAGTTTAGATTATGTCTGCCATTGATTTGTTTTAGTATTTTTAATAATTTTTATCCTTCTCCCATTATTGTCACAGTACTGAAAACAAACAGTGACAGTGGCTATAACATGGCAATATTAGATGTGTAACCAGTGGAAGATAAACTCTTCAGTTTTTACTCAGTATTGTGAGTATCAGCTTTCTTGAATTCAGGGTTGCGCCAAAACATTCATGTTTGGATTCAGCAAAATACCAAATCCTCCACTAGGATAGATCCGGTTGAATACTGACCCTAATCTCATTTGCATATTTACATTTCAGATATAAACACAGTCAAACTCAATTGGCTTTGTTTCAAGATTGCAAGTTTTCTCTTGCTTGCATATCTACAGATACAGTCACTTGGATTTGTAAGTTAAATGCGTCATGACTCAGGGCTAATTGAAGAAACTGTGTTATCTAAAGTCATCTTAACTCATTTAATGCATTTAACCTTTTCATTAGCATACCAAAGCTCCATTGTTTTCAATGGTGAACTCTTTAATTGGATGGGATGCTGTGACACAATATTCTGTGCTAAGTGGGATAAATGAGATAGATGAGTTAAGTCACGACGCATTTAACTTACAATCCAAAGTGACTTCATCTGTACAAAAAAATTTTATAAATCATGGCCAAAAGTTGATCACGAACAAAAATTGCTTTGATAAAATCTGTCAAGATTTTTCTCCTGTCCCAATGGCCCAGTCTGACTCTGGGTTGCTCTCCTAACTAATTTTACATTTACATTGTTGGAGGCTTTTGCTCTAAAGCATAAATTAAACTTACATACCTATGATTTATTCTGTCACTATTTGACTAACCCTGACCACTGTAAACTACAATGAGCCTCACCATGATACCTTTGTTCAGTGCTGGCCATTGTCCTTCAAGCATGCAGAGTCAAAGAGAGGTATACAATATTCCTAGCAGAAAGAGAAGTTTCAGATGCATTGCACATTCGTTCTTTTGGTTCCTTCATAGATTTCCAGCTGAGAGAATAGCCTTTTGCTGTAAATGCACAGGAACTGGTCCCTCATAGAGCACAGAGGGCTCTGTATCTGCTGGCAACCCACTTGACATCTTGAGGGGGGATCGCCTTAGACATATTGATCCACCTTATCAGCCATCAGTCTGTATAGATGGAGTACAGTGGCCACACAATAATGATTGGATTTCTATTGTCCTGAATGTTCTTGTGGATCCTTTTCATTCTTCATGGTGCAGATGAAATTTGCTACATGGAAACCAGCAAGGCACCATATCATACAAAACTTCTTTCGGATGATATTAATGGTACATGTAAGGGCAGCAGTTGGATATCATCCCAAAGTATCTTTAATTTTGACTTCCAAAAAAGTTGGCATTCTCTTATCCCACACGCTGCAGCAGTTGGATATCATCCCAAAGTATCTTTAATTTTGACTTCCAAAAAAGTTGGCATTCTCTTATCCCACACGCTGAAAAAGTATCATTCTTTGGAAACTTTCCGCGCACCTTTAAATCTATTTCCATGGATCAAAACTAAGTTGGTAACAGAGGAGAAAAGGCAAAACATATTGAATGCTGTTAAAATTAAAGAACGTGAATGCTTACTAAGGAATACTTTTTCAAAAATCGCTTAGACAGTCTTTTTGCATTGCCACTTAAATATATCATCCTGATTGATCACTGTGTAATTGGCCATTATTGAGCCTAATTTAACCCTATAAGCTCTCCCATCCATCTATTCTGTCTATTGCAAATGACATGCTGCAAATAATTTGCTCATGCAAATGCCGACCCTGTGCAACCTTTTTATGATATTCGTGTTTAATTATACAAATGATTTTTGATAAATAAGATTAAAGCGTCTTCCATATGTTTATTCACTCCTAGATGAAAGCACAATTTAATTTCCATGCAGATTCATCGAGGCCCATGTTTAATAAGTGCTGAGTTTCATTTAGCCTAGAAATCAGTCAGAGGAATTAAAATAAGGATAATTTTCATTTGGTTTGTCTTAAATAAAAAACTATTTTTAAAATTCACCGATTTGGTAGCTCCAATTCGACAACACGTCTCCCTTGTTGACCAAGACCAAATATACAGGTAGAACTCTGGCATATCAGGGAAGATATGATAATAATAATGCACTAAGGAACAATTGATAAAGGAACTAGAACAAAGTGGCAGTTGCAGTTGTGAATAACTGCTGCAGTTCTCTTTCCTTTAACTTATTTTTGATTAACTTGGTTTTGCTGGAGGTTTGCACAGGACATTCTGATGAAAGACACCATACTATTATCATTATTGCATTCTACAGCTAAATGTCAATGATGGACCTGACCCAAAGAATGGCATCAAGGTGTACATTGCATGATGCCTAAAAGTAACAGTAAGGTTCTTGGCACCTATAGGATTTTCTTTCCTTGTGTATTTCTGTTCCACTGCCAATGCTGCATGCCATTACATGAAAGACAATCACCTGCCATCACTGCCAAGTAGCCCGTGCTTTGGAAATCTTAAACCATATAGTAACTACCAATAGTAAGCGCGGACAGGGCTGTCAGAAACTCTATGTACAGGTATACAGATAAATTCTCTATAAACGCTTATGTTTCAGTTGTCCCAGGATGCCTCCAAATTGCAAGCTTGTATGCCTAAGGCCTAAAGCCTACCCCTTTAATGTATACAATAAATATTAATGTGAAGCGTCTTGCACAGGACTGCACTATGTACTGTCCATTCCTGTAGAGAGATTGTCAGTACATTATCCATTATATATCTTGTAGGGTTGACATCCTGTTAAAAAAATTGCAAAACAGTGAAATCCATTAACACATAAGTCTAGCTACATCTCCTAGATGCACCTCAGTTGCTTTTGGAGACCAATGGCATAACTAATGTTACTGGGCCCCACAGCAACCTCAGTTTAGGATAAATTTGCCTATTCTACCAAGATATATTATCATTGCTCATTAATTAGGGCCTCACTAGGCCCCCTACACTCCCGGGCCCCCTTGCAACTGTAGACATCTTCCTGCCAACCAAGTCTAATGCATGGTGCCTGACTCTACCCAGCAATCAGTTAGTTACATGTTGTTGGTTATACATTGATAACGAATTGTCTAAATGTCCACAATGTGTTCTTCACTCTGTTTTAAAGCTTTGGGCTGTGAATTCAGCAGGACGAACTCCAAGTCTTTGGACCTACTGCAAAACTGGTCCTGCACCCCCGGAAGGAATCTTGGCTCCTACTTTTGACATTGTGACATCTACACATGCTGTGGCTAAAATCAGTCCTCCATCTACACCGAACGGCATTGTAACCCTATACAGGTTCTTCTCTGGCAACAACTCAGGCCCTGACACGGTTGTAAGTACGAGAATGTTTCTTATTCCCTGTTTGACATTCCCTGTCCTTCAAGTGTAGTGTGTAGGAATCCTGATGGAACTTAAGCTTATTGTGTGGCTTTGCAACCCTGAGGAGCCTAAAAATCATGCGAAATGCAGAGCACTTTTATTTAAGGCACTAGTGCACTTTATATTGGGCAGTTTTGTTGCAACTATGCTCTTTTACCCCTGCTTGTTGAACATTGGGTGTACACAGCTGTACACAGCCCCTTTTAATTATGGCTGTTATGCCTATTTATTTATTATTCTTTGAGAGTCACTATGGCACTTATTTTGTACTTTGCTAGAGGGGAGATGTGAAGTCATCTGTCTCCTTTTACCCTGAAAACTGTCCCTACCGAGGGCACAAACATTTTATGGGCCTTCTTCAGAAGTCCATTTGCTGTCTGGATCCTTTATGCACCTTTGGACCAGGGGGGGGATGAATAATGGAACTCCGTGGACTTGCACTGAATGGGGTTTGAAGACCCTGGCATCCTGCAGGCCTTTTGGCTGGGGTAGTTGGGGATAAAGGGTCTTAGTCCTCAGATGAAGGTGGGCTCAAAGACTCTTTTTTATTTTGTGCCTTTTGGTTGGGTGACTATGGGACTTTGTATGGCACTTGTATTTGCACTTTATCTATTTGCCTATTTTGCACTAGGTGAATAAAACACTGCTTGGACTTCAATAAAAAATAAAATAGTCAAGTACACTCAGACTCAGAAACAAGAGCCTATTGTGCAAACCCTAGAACTGATTATCTACTCACCCTATATTCACTACATTAGCCATGCATCTGAGATTATCTCTAGTCATCTTTATTGACTAGTCAGCAGCTGCTGTATTCACGCAGGATGTCTTTTGCACATGGTGCGTTTGTGCATGATCTGAAGTGTCAAGGTTGGGAGGAGGCCCCCAGGACTGCCAGGAGGGCCCTTGTTTTGTAGACCCAGTGAGCCCCTAAGGCTCCAGTCTGACCCTGTATGTTAAATAAGCAAACTTGGGGTAATGGCACATGGGGAGATCTGTTGCTTTACTGCAGCGGGAAATCACCCCAAAATTCTTTGGGAAGTTCAGGCTGGGTGCAGCTAGTTGGGTCCATTTGATACACTACAGATATTGTAGCATATCTGATAAAATAAACTGTATATACAGCAGCCCTCCGATCTTAAACATGTGTGTAACATGGCAATTTCACTGGGTTAACCCAACCCTTTATCAAGCCTCATATGCCTCCTGAAAATAACTCTGTATTTTTAACTATCCCAAGTGAGAATTAAATATTGTACTGATAAGTCAGGAGAGGACATTACTGGAAGGACCCCTTTTCTGTAGCTGTTTAAGCAATATCTATAGTGTAGCAAATGCCAGTTATATCATTTGCACATTTTATTTACTGTGGTGTTTAAACGAGTTCCCGTGCAAGGATTTTAATGCTCTGAGCAGCCTTTATATTCCAGAAATTCTACCTGCCACCTGCTTAGTCTCCTGACATCGAGGGGAAAAGTTCACGGAACATACGGCACTCATACAATCTACATTTTGTTATTCCCACTGGAAAGAAACTTTGGTTCCTTTTTGTTGGGGAAACAAGGAGCTTGTCTCTCTAATAAGTGTAATTACTGCACTACGGATAGTCAGTCTCGTGGGACAATCAGAGAATAAAGCTAACAGCCAGGAGTTGCTTGACTGAAGCTATAACTGTAATTACATTTCTATTTGCTTCCTAAGTAGTGACCTACTGTAGGTCTGGTGACCCCAGCAAGAAAAGTTGGGAGTTACTGTGTTTATGCCATCTTTCTCCAATCATAAAAGTGGCACCTGAAAAAGACAATTTAACTTTAAAGCCAACATTGTGAATGAGACTTTAGTGAAGTTGTGTGAAGAGGTAAGTACAGGCATGGGGTCTGTTATCTTCATACCTTAAATCTGCTAGAAACTCATGCAAACATTAAATAAACCCAATAGGCTGGTTTTGCTTCCAATAAGGATTAATTATATCTTAGCTGGGATCAAGTACAAGCTACCGTTTTATTATTACTGAGAAAAGGGAAATCATTTTTAAACATTTGGATTATTTGGATAAAATGGAGTCTGTGGCAGAAAACCTTGCTGTAATTCTGAGCTTTCAGGATAATAGGTTTCCAGATAATGGATTCCATACCTGCATTGGCAAAGAAGAGAGATGGTATTTTTTTTTCTGAAAACACTACTTTAAATCTACTGCTCAACATTTTGATTAGCATCACCCAGTTTATTAATAAACCCTTCAGCTCAGTCTTTATTTTAGTTTCCAATGAAACACTCCTGGAGGAAGCAGTGAGTTAAAACTGGTCTCAATTAGTCTCAGTTTAGAATATATATTTAAATATATAGTTATATGACAAACACCTATGTAAAACAATATCAAACAACAGCACATTCTTTCCCATTAAGAATTACGGTAGTTTTCTTGAATGGTTTACATGTTTAATAATTTCATGCCACCGTATTGGATATAACATATTTTCTTTCTCTGCATAACTTTTGCTGTCATATGAAAATCAAATAAAATATTTTCAAAATACATAAGACTTACGGTAAAAGAAAAAAAGGTCACGAAACATGGCACCCTATAATAATCTATCACTCTAATCAGGGCATTATATTTGGGTTGTCTATAACACGAACTAACGAACAAGGTAAAGTTATGCTCACCACTCATTTTTAAAACAATTAAAGGAGAACTCAACCCCCCATTAATAAAAACCCCTACCCAGTAACCTACATAGTCCCCACTTCCTGCTCCCCCCCAAATAGGGGATAACACCTATAGGTATGTATGTATGTATAACTTTACATGTAAAGTGCTGTTAAGGAGCCGCAGCGCTGTACAGTGCATAAAAGTACAATATATATATAAAAGTATACATGGGGGAGATAATAAATATATACAGAATCATAGGTGTCCAATCCTTTACTCGCCTATAAGCCTATAAGTGCAGAGTAAGCGCAGTGGAGCTTGCGGGCTCCATCTTCCAGCTCTTCACATTTCTACGGGAAGTGCGCCAAAAATGACAGAAATTGCTGAAGGGAAGGAAGAAGACCTGAAGAATACAGAAGAGCCAGAAGATGGCACCTGTGAGCTCTGCTGTGCTTACTTTGCACTAGTGATGGGCAAATTTATTCGCCAGGGGCGAATTCGCGGCGAATTCCCGCTTAGCGAAAATTCGCTGGAAAAACGAGTCGCGCGTCGTTTTTGACGCGCCGAAAACGACACGACGTGCGGCGAAAATGACGCGACACGCCCAAAAAAGACGCGACGCGCGTCGAAACCGACGTGTGCGTCAAAGTTGACGGGCCACGCGTCAAAAGCATCCCGTGACTCATTTCGCAAATTTTTCGCCAATTCGCGAATTTCTCTGGAAATTCGAAAATTTTTCAGCGAAGCGAATGTCGGGAGATTCGCCCATCACTACTCTGCACCTATATTAGAGGTACTTATAGGTGTTATCGCCTATGTGGGGGGGAGCTTTTAAGAGGGACTATGTAGTGTTCTGGGTAGGGGGTTGAGTTCTTCTTTAAGCAAGGGTACAATGAGACTGTGACCACAAATTTCATACAAATCCAAGAGGTCCTCTGCACTCAACCCATTTTCAATATATTAAGGACACTGAAACATTTTGTGCCTCAAGCTACTAAAAACGCCTTATCCTTTAAACAAAACAGGGATTGTTTGTCCATTTATTGCAAAATATTTAAGCTGGCCAACTACAGCAAATTCATCTTTGGTCTGGCCAATCCTACGCTCAACTTTCATCTGATTCATTAAGAATTCTATTTGTCTGTAAAAGTTCTTGCAATAGCTTGGCACCCATTCCCTTTTTTGGGGGCCCATTGGGGATGGGCAATGCCACAGTTGGCAAATATATGAATTAAGGCATCCAGAAAACACAATTTTCCAGGATTCTCAGTAAACCAAACAACAGGGGCGATTATTACCACACAAGCATGAACCCTAAATTCCTGTAGGTGACCAATTTGGAGCAACATTTAATTTGGCCTTTCATTTTGTATTGTTTTAATTATTGTTTATCCTTCCCTTTCTGCTTCTTTCTAGCCTGCATCTGAAGATGTTTTGTGGGTTGTCACAGTCACTGACCCCAGCAACCTAAAATACAGACAGCCTTGGTTCAGTTTAATTCCTACAGGAAACCCATAATCCAGAAAGCTCCAAATTATGGGAAGGCCGTCTCCCATAGACTCAATTTTATCCAAAAAATCCAATTTTTTTTTAAAAATTTCCTTTTCTGTGTAATAATAAAACAGTAGCTGGTACTTGATCCCAACTAAGATATAATTAATCCTTATTGGAAGCAAAACCAGCCTATTGGGTTTATTTCATGTTTACATGATTTTCTAGTAGACTTAAGGTATGAAGATCCAAATTAAGAAAACATCCATTCTCCAAAAAAACCCAACTCCCAAGCATTCTGGATAACAGGTCCCATACCTGTATTGTATTATCTTTTATTACGTATCTTTCTATTTAGGTCCTTGCTAATTCCTCTTTCATGCTGATCTCCCAGCTGCTGCCTCCTGGTTGCTACAATAAATCCTAGCAACCAAATGGCAGTCTAAACTCCAAGCCCGTGAGCCGAATAAGAAAATGAGAGTAAATAAATATATAAAAACGAAAATCAATTGTAAGATTGCCTGAGGCTTCTACTATCTAGGTTGCATTAAAAGTGAATTTAAGGTGAAGATAGGCGCTATTAGCCATGAACATGTTGTTATCATTTAATGAATTGAGGTTTGTCCTGTTTATTCATTATTAAATAGGAACGCTTTGACCCTCGGTGCATAGAGACCGGCTGTTCACTAGACAACAATGTGAGGCTGATGCAATATTAATGTGAGCTCACTGGAACGGATCCACAGTGCAGCCCTCCTTCTGATCTGTATAAATGAGTCCTTATGTTTTACTTTATAGTTGTCTGAAGGAACATCCAACGAGCAAGTCCTCTACGGCCTGAGACCTTTCACCAATTACTCTGTTGGCGCGGAGGTCTGCACTTGCCTTGAGTGCTGCAGCAGAGGGCCAATGGTCCAACTAACCACTCAGCCGGCCCAACCTTCCCATCAGCCACCTCCCCGGATAACACACACAACTTCAAGATCTGTGTCCTTTGAATGGAAGGAGCCAGAGTCACCTAATGGCATTATTGAGGGGTAAGTTCTTCGTTCCTGTGACATTTAGAAATCTGCTATAATTAATTAAGCACTTGTCATATTTCTCTCAAGAAGATAATAAATGAGGCTGCTAGCATTCCCCTTTTTTAATATTTCATGCTGAGCATCGACAAGGCCTGTGACAGTTTGTCTTTCCATTTCTTTTTCACTTCTTACTGGGCAGATATTAATATTTCTTTCCTTATTGTCACTGTAACATTTGGTCTGCGGGAGAAGTTAGTTCTTTATTTCTTCTTTTTGACCTTCACTAGAAAAACCAGTGTAAAAAAGAACTATAGTACATTAAAATATAATTTTAGGTTCCAACAAAATGAAGCAAAAAACAAGGAGCAGCTAGAGAACATTCAAAAATTTGGCGCACAGCATCATAGTCCACCTTGTACGTCACATCCACAGTTTGCACGCCTATTCGTCTACTCTACATGGTCTGGATTTACTAATGGTCGAATTTCGAATTAAAAAAAAAAAAACAAATTCGACCATAGGAATAGTGGTTAACTAAAATACTTTGAATTCAACCATCGAATTCGAAGGATTTTACCGCAATTTGATTGATCGAACGATCGAATATAGAAAATTAGATCGATCGAATATTCGAACGATTTTAATCGTTTGATCAAATTTTTTTTATTCGATCTCACCTAAGGATTGCCAATTCGGTAGCTTGATCCTGGCGAAGTAGGTGGTTGAATAAAAATTTAAAGGAGAAGTATTTGACCATCGAATATTCGAATAAAATTTTATTTTTATTTTTTTATTTTATAAAATTCCAGGCAAGTTTTGGTTGTATAAAAACCAGGTGCACTGCCAAAGAGAGCCTCAATGTAGGTTGACAATCCACATAGACCAAATGGCCAATCACAGCACTTATTTGGCACTCCAAGAACATTTTTCATGCTAGTGTTGCTCTCCAAATCCTTTTAACTTCTGAATGTTGCTCACGGGTTCAAATGGTCTGGGATCCCCAAGCTAGTGTATAGTGGCTGAGATCCCAAATTTAGAAAGTAGAAATAAATCCATCTTGTAAGAATCAGAGCCCTGTCCAGTCACATCTGTCCCTTCCCAGATCAGCACCAGGGAGGTAGAGTAAAGAAGCAGATGCCCAAACATGGCCACCACCACACAGCTCTTCCTATTCTCATATGGTACAGGGGAGCAAGGCCATATGGGGGAGTCTGGCTGGTGAAGTTTTGGAACGGGGAGGGAACTGTGCAGTGGTTCTATGCTTAGAAGTTGAGTCTAGTTCTCCTTTAATTAATACTACTGATTGTGGTTTTGGCAGCCTGTTGATATCCTTGTAAATCCCTCTTAGGTTGCTGGGTCTTGGGGCACTTGCACAACCCTATACTATAGTAATGCCCCTAACTGAAATATATGGAGCCTCCCCTTAAAGCCATTTGGTTTCACTTAACTTGTAATTAATTTTTTTTTGCAGCTATGAAGTCCACATGCAGACGCCATGCCCTCAGCCTGTGCAGGTATTAACCTGTATACGAGGAGCACCTGAAATAAAGTGCAGGGGAATTGAGAAGGAGTGTAACGTTACAGATCTGCAACCGTATACTCATTACAATGTACAAGTCATATCCCACAATGCAGTAGGCAGCACTGCCTCTGAATGGATCAGCTGTGTTACGCACAAAGAAAGTAAGTCGAGATATCCCTGAATGTCTACAATTACAGGAGACCTGTATTATAAAGGATAGAGTGTACCTTCATCATGCTGGGAGCTGTAGTCCAGCAGCATAAGGATTCTTAAAGCAATTTTGTTTGATAAAGCATTTCCTCAGATAACATTAGTCAGTGACACCATTAAAATGCAAGAGAATCCTTCAATGAGAATGAGATGGAAACAGGGCTACTACCAGGGTGCTACGGTGTATACTGGCAGAAGGGGCCTCAGGAGAAGTATACTTACGACCCACAACAGGGTTAGGGGGACTATGGATAGAGGTGTTGCATAATGGGTCATGCCTTGGGTGGATTGGGGGCATGATCATAAGTGTAATGGCAATTTATTTTTCATTGGGGCCCCATCCATCTTGTTGTAGGTTCTTCTGCCCAGGGGGCCACGTAACCAATCAACTGACAATAGGGTGGCTCCCAGAGACAGCCCTGCTAACTTAGTATTATGGGGCCCCATGATTCTTGATTCTTGTTGCAGCACTGCATGTACTGTATAGTGATATTGTATTTCTTCTGACAGTTTTCCTTTCCCCACATTCAATCTCATTAGCACCCATTAGCCCACTGAAGGGGTAATGCAATGTAGAGATGGGGACTAAGGTTACACAATCACATGAATGAGGAGCTAGGAAGAGACTTCCATTTTCACCAATTTCTAGAAGGAATTGACCACTCTTTTCATTAGAGTCTGTACATGAGGTTACGACCAAGAGCAATAATGGCTGCACCCACCAATATAACTAAACAGAAGTAGGAATTTACATACAGTTCCATGTGCAAAGTAATGTTTTTCTAAACACTGAACATTTCTGAACTATGAAAAGAAAATGCAATGTAAAGAGGGAATATTTTTCCATTTATCGCTGCCAATTGTTGCTCTGCAGAGGGGGTACAATATAATGCATGTTTGCCATTAACTTGACAGTGAAAAAATACCTATACATAGTCAAATCTTTATTATTTGTATTTGAAAACATTTTATGGGAAGTAAATGGCTTTTTTCCCTGTAAGGTTCTACTTCAGAGAGCTCCAAATGATAAATGGCAGAACCCGTAGCTTGGACACAAACTACATATAGCATGAGCGAAATCCTCCATGATCATAAACAAACGTTCCGCGCTATTGATTGATTAGTCAGTAAAATGAATTATTATTCTCAAATTGGTTTTTAGGAGGCTTTTTAACAATCAGAGGAAACTTGCTAATGGTTCCAGAAAGCAGGATACAAATGAGTTGGTGACAGGACGGCATAATTCCCCCGCTTTGTGTATATATAAAATTTACATATATTTTATGGCCTCTTGTACAGCCCAGTAATAAATATCCCATTGGTCTGACATCAGCAAATGGAGGTTATTGGGTCAAATAAAGTATTACACAATACACTTTGGCCTTTTCATAAGGATTCTTGCAGTTTCATATTATAATAGTTATCTGTGTAGAAATGTACACATGGTAATGGATTTATACACGGATGTAAAGAGGTCCATTGTTCAACAGAGCCTACAATCTAATTGATGAAACATGTCTTCTTAAGGTTTTAAACTATTTTTAGCAGTGATATTATAACTGTCAAAATATGCTGTATAGCCAAAAGTATGTGGACACACTTTCTAATTATTTACACCACATCCATCATTGCCAAAACAGATGCACCTATAATGATATTTTTGACAATTCTAGAATTGCTACTTTGGGGCAACAGGTTGGGGAAGGCCCATTTCTGCTTCAGCAAATTAATGCCCCAATCACAAAGGTCCATACAGAATGGGAAGAACTTGCCCTGTGCAGAGCCTTGGCCTTACCCCCAAATGAACAACTGTTGGATTAATTGGAACATCAACTTTGAGCGAGGCATGATCCCCAACATCAGTACCCAACCTCACTAACACCCTTGTGGCTGATTAAGGCAAATCCCACCAACAATGTTTAGTACAGTAACCCAATGCACAAATGGATAACCATATAAAATGGGTTTATTGTGGAGGAACTGGAGCCTACACAGATCCCTGACCGCATCCCAACTGGATACTTGTAGGATGAACTGAAACAATATTAGACAGTTCTGATCTGGTAAGAAAGCAATAAAAATGTTTTTACATGAATGGGGCTATCTAGTAAAGCCTTATCAGATTCTCCATCCTCGCCACAAAATGGTCACCAATATGTACTGTTATAGATTCCTCCCAGGCTAAATCTAGCTGTGGCATCTCAAAATGCCTCTGGCTAAATAATTAGTTACAACCTCTAACCTCTTAGAACACCAAGTATTGCATTGGAAAATGAAAGTTGGTTGAAAATGAGATATTTTCTTAACATCTAAAAAACAGCAATTGGTAGGTGGACCCCTACAGTCCACCAGATTTCATGATAGCAAGGCAGTTACTATGGGGTATATTTATCAAAGAGTGAAGTTAAGAGTGAAGTTCCGCCACTAGAGGGAAATTCCGCAGCTCTCTATTAATTTCTATGGGATTTTTGAAGGCGTATTCATCAAAGGGTGAAGTTTCACTTCACCCATTCATAAATACGCCTTGCAAAATCCCATAGAAATGAATGGAGAGCGGCGGAATTTCACTCTAGTGGCGGAACGTCCCTCTTTGATAAATTTACCCCTATAAGTTTCTTATTATCGGTAAGATTTTGGGATTCTTGTGTCAGGGGGGCCTATCGACTCCCAGCGGGAATAATCAGGACTGAGGAGGAAGCTTCAGGGGTTAAAGTCCAAGTTCAAAGTACAGACAAGGGTTCAGGAATAAAGTTTAGTCAATATCCAGGCAGAAATCAATAGGCAGGCAGAATACATCAAAGTCGAAGTTCAGGCAAGGTCAAAGTCTAGGAATCACTACAACAGGAATAATAAAGCACCCAGGAATGTTCAAAACAAAACCTATCATCAGGCATTGAACCAGCATCCTATTATTTTGAATGTGGCACTGGCTTGCGTGGTGGCTATGGGCACCACCATCTTAGCTTCAGTGCTGAAGGGGATGGATACGCCATCAAGCGCTTGTGATATCTTGAGAGTATTGCCCTTTTTAGGGTACACCAGTTGTCTTGCAACGAGATGGAGGGTACAACCTATTCTCACGCAGAATATTGGATATGCCGCTCACCCATGTTTTTCCCTTGGCTCCATTGCAGAGGAGAGCTGATATTTATTAACTACCTTTAACAGGCTGCAAACTTGTCACATAACTCATTAGTGGCCAATGGCCAAAACTTGCCTTAATTAGAGGGGTTGGACAGAGATCTGGCAAGAGCCTTGAAGACATATCTACCTTCCACAACCTTTCCGGCTATCATGTCACATATCATTGTAAGTATAGTTTTAATAGGGACACTAAGGGGCAGATTTACTAAGGGTCGAATTGTCGAGGGTTTTTAGCCCTCGAATTCGACTGGCGAATATTTGGTGAATAAATATTCGCCAAAATCGAATAAAATATTCGTTTTGATTGTATTTTTGACTATTAGCCAGAATCTAACCATTCTATAAAAAGTTGCAGAAAAAACGCTCGAATATTCGCCAAAATCGTACGAATGGAACGTTCGAAGCGTCCGATCATACGATTGAAATTCGGCAAAAGACTTAGAAAAAAAAGCCTATGGGAAGCAATTGGGTGGGTTCAATCTGGTGAAGTAGGCAGTTGAATAAAAATTTAAAGGGCAAGTTCTTCGTCTGGCGAATAGTTGAGCGCTCGAATATATATTTATATATATATAGTCTTCCCATCAGCCCTTTCCACTGCCATTACTGATCAAGGAAGAGTTTCCCAAAAAATGTCCTTTCTACCTTATCCCCAATTATTTAAACTTATTTACAGAAATATATTGTTCCTTTTTGCGTTGGACCTATCTGTTCCTTCACCTCCACAATGCTAATAAGCCATGCATTCCTCAGAAAGGAAATACACTGGATGCAAAACCTAAATATAAAACAAAATGTTGGATCCTTTAGCTTTATAACTGTAGTAAAAATCATTCAGTGTGTTCCATGTCATTTCATGTTGCAGATCCAACTTTCAACAGAAACATCCATATGTCAAGTAACATAACTACCATATTCCTAGACTGGAGCCTCAGCTTCCAACTCAATGGAGATTTAAAAGAATTTGTTTTAACAGAAAGAGGACAGCGCCTTTATAGTGGATTTGATAGTGGTGTCTATCTACAAAGGACTATGGACAAAAGTAAGTCCCACTTGGCCAGTCTAGTAGGACACGGCTTGTGAATCCAGTTGTTGCATGGTGGAACATCTGGTGCATATAGCATTACTCCACACTGGTGCTGATACTGGGGCTAAAACACATGATCCATTATACTTAGAAAATTGTATTTCAGATAAGGTGACCATAACCATTTGTACCATCTAACAGCCATCTGCAGAAACCTCAGCCCACCCTGATCCATTCTCTTAAATTGCCTCAGAATATCAATGTCTGTCTTAATGTGAAGGTAAACTAACCATTTTATGTATTGTTCTGTAATAATATGCTGATTTGAAGGGTATCAGTCATATATACAGTTTGTGTACAAGTGAACAGCAGATCCACAGATATGAATTCCCTTAAGCTTACCATGGCCTTTTTCTGCAGCCTTATTCTTTCAGGTGACATGCACTACGGACGTGGGGACAGTGAGCAGTCCAATAATTAAATTCAATTCAGCAACAGGACTTGGTAAGATTTGCATTATTTGTTTTCGGCTCTATTGAATTAAAGTCTGATTCTCCTATTCCCTAATATAGTGCTGTCCAACTTCTGTGGTACAGAGGGCAGGAATTATTCTGGTCTACATGGTGGAGGTCTGATAATGAAAGCCAGCGTTAACCACTACCTGTTTTTAAATCACACCCACTTTAAACCACACCAATGTTACTCCATGTCCACATTAATAGCACACCAAAAAAACAAATGGTTGGTGCTCAATGTTGGTCTTGGCCGGCTGTCCCATAAAGAAATAACCTGTGCAAGGTATTTGCACATGTGCAGTGCATGGTGGACCAGGGATTCGGAGGTCGGGAGGGGGGGGGCCCGGGGACTGCCCGGAGAGCCCTTCGTTTGCAGCCCCAGTGGGACCCCCAAGGCTCCAGTCCGACCCTGTTGGTGCTCCCTGCAGAGATATCACTCATGTGAAAAAAGTCATATTAAGACATACCCTTAAATCCATATGCCTCCTCCTTTCCTGAGGATAACACAACCCCCAGCACATAAATAAAACACCTTAGGGGCCCCTAACAATAATATTCTAAAGCTAACAAACTCCCAGAACAAATACCAGGTGTATATTCCACAGGCAGAGCAGGGTACACACAGGCAGATTATGGCACACACAGGGAGCATAGGGCAGGCATAGTATGACACACACGGATCATAGGGAAGCCAGAGTATGGCACACACAGGAGCATAGGACAGGCAGAGAATGGCACACACAGGAAGCATAGGGAAGGCAGAACAGAGCAGGAGACAGAGCAGGAGACAGGGAAACCTATCAGGACCAGTCTAAGATGTGCTACATGCAGTTACACAGTGCTGGTACAGGTGTGAACAGGTGAACAATGTGGGCAGTTTTAGTCTGGGTCTGAAGTGTGAACAGTACGGGGCTTTAGGGGTATGAACAATAGAGGTGTTACACGTGTGAACAATGCAGGGGTAACTACATGTGTGAACAATAGAGGGGATTACTGTCTGAATTTGAGGTTTATACAATGCAGGGCCCAGTTAATCTCTGTAGTGATACACTTTAAAGTTTACATATGGTAAGCAGACATACAGTAGCAGGCAGACTTTCATGCAGGGGCTATACAAGGGGGAGGTTCAGGCTGTATGTGGCCTGCAGGCAGCTAGTTGGACAGCTCTGCCCTAACATAACATAATAAGGACACAGAGGACCCCACCTGAGATGACAAACACATGCAATCAGAGATGTACCAAACAGAAAAAATACACTAAAAATGAAAACAAAGTATATATATAATATAATGGAAATTTCATGTATCCAGCTTTAAAGGGATGGGGTAGCACCTTCAGGCATGGACAGCTCCAATCAATTCTCACTGATATCAACAGGAGGTGCTGCAGGTTGCTTCAGACTAGAGGTTATTGCCTAAAAAATTTACAGTGTACACTTGTATGTGATGATTGCCTTCGTAGCACTGTAATGTATTTTGTTATTGATGTCAACATGAAATGGTTGCAGCAGGTAGGGGGTCCATTTTATTCATATGCAATTGCCTTAAACATAGATCTGACTCTACTTCTGATGTGGCCACTCTGGATAAGAATAATACTTAGAAACATGCCAGTAGGTTTGACCTTCAAAAATGACAAGGAGCACCACTGGTACAGGTATTTATTGGTGTCACATAGGGATCTATTGGCAGAACCATCAAACCAAAATCCTAGTCAAATAGACAGAGACAGAGAGCACTTGGCAGGCAGTGTAACCTTGTGTGTTAGTATATCCTGAAGCACAGAAGGCAGAAAAGGACATCAAAATGTTATAAAGGCTCTTTGGCACCAAAGTGGTACAACAAACAGGTCTATATGTTCACCAGAACATGGCAGTGATTAACACAAATAACCATATACACATGTACAGTAGTTGTAAAAACCTGAGCAGCACAGAATGGCTACAGAATGGTAACAACTGACAGCTTGCTTTTCCTTATCTTCCATAGAAACTATAATGACTGTAATGAGCACCCCCCCCCCATTAACTGATTTATATCCGGATAATCCTAAACCACATATCTATAACGTAACCTTTCTTCATCATTCCCTGACTGCATAGCTTTCTATTTTATATTATGGAGAATATTATTTTATGTAGTGCTATCAGTAAGTGCAGGGGCTCTGTAATAGAAAACCGCTGTTTGTTTTAGTAAATTAAGATGTCAAATAAAGGTTAGAATTATTCACCGAGATGATGCTTTGTTGAGAGTGTATAAGTCAAGGTATGACATATTCTATTTGTGGGCATGTTGGGGGAGTATGACATATCCTTCTGTACTAAGTATAAAGATTGAACTGTGCTCATTTCATGTCTCATGAATCAGTCTCTTTTACGGCACTTCGGTTATGGAAGGGCCTTCTCCAAATCCAAAACACAATCATAAAAAATCCCGCTGCTTAGAGGAAAGTGGAGCTGCTTTAGTTTGTCATTATAGGAAATAAAATACAGGCTACACTATATCCACTCTTGGAAAGTGAAATATCCACCTCTTTCTCTGGACATATTTTTGTAGGTACAATCATAAAGGCATTAATTTAAGGGGCGATATGCACCTACGTTCAGGTGTTAAAAATATGTTCCGTGTGTTGCTCATAAAAATAAGAACCAAAGTTTTTGTATTTATCTATGGTTTCAGTTATTTTTTTTTTGCAAGTCATGCAGAACAGTGAAACTAAAGACCATTTTGATCCTACCTACTTGGCTCTTCAGGGCAGTTCAGGAAGGAGAATACATTCATACTCTTCCTCCCTGTATAAAATCTTCCTAGCAGCTTGACCCAATCAGTCGAGCTGATTGATGGCCGACACTTCCAGCCTAGAGAAAACCACCAGACGAGGGCTGTGTCAGTGCACCAATGTGGTCCTTGCCCAACACTATTTTCAGACCTGCATGATGGGTCAGACTGGCTATTCTCTCAACCCACAAAAAGTCTACAAGCTGCTGGCTTGGTCTGGAGCTTAAAGCTTTTGACTTGGTAATTTGTGGCTGAATAGGCATTTTATAGTCCCATGAGGCCAAACAGTAGTTTTTCTATGGGCCAAACTGAATTTCATGAAAACAACTCTTCTAGTTTATCTCATAAAAAAGCATCAAAATCCATGTTTTAATTTGGAATGATATGGAGTTATTTTTTCATCCAATTCGCTTTATATTTGGGGACTTACATACTGTAAGTGCTGTTTAAGAAGGGGAAAGTTATTCTGGACAAAGACCACGGAATTACCCCCTGATCAGTCTGCACAGGCTCCACATACAGTGGCAATGGGGATTGGATCTGAACCTTTATAACTAATATTACACTGGCCGCGAACATATGGATTTGCTTATTTACTTGATTTGGCTACTCAGGTGTAGGCCACAAAGGAATTATCAGATAGTAATAGGTTCCTGTGCAAACTTGGGAATGGGTCTTCTAAAGAGATCAATTTGATTACTTTTCTGTCCTTGCATCCTGAGAGAAGGTCCTCACTATGCCTCTATCTATCTATCTATCTATCTATCTATCTATCTATCTATCTATCTATCTATCTATCTATCTATCTATCTCTCAATCTCTCTATCTATCTATCTAGTCTATCCCTCTCTTTCTGTCTCCCTATCTGTAATCTATCGTCCATCTGCCTCTGCCATCAATAGTTATCATCTATCTACCTTCTTGTTATCTAGATCCAGATATAAGCACAAACCACAGCATTTCTCTACAGGGTTAAGGCATTGCTGTATCAGAAATATTAGTGAAATATTCTGCCTTGTTTAGCAAGAGATAACATTCATTTCTAGGTTGCGCTTAAAACAGTGTTTTGCATTCAGAGATCCATATTTGTATTGCATATTGCAGCAGTGACACCTAGGGGTCAAGCACATTTATTCTCTAAGGTGGTCAGTCTTTATAGCACTATGCACCATTAGCACCTGTATAGTGAATACTACACAAAACGGAAAAGGATGTAGAGAGTGTAAATATCAGTAGTATACATTTATTTTACATTTCTATGAAGATTTATAAATAAGGGTTGTTCAAAGAACACAGCGATTAGATAAGGATACTGTTGTGAGAGTTGGTGGACTTTTGTCTGTAGCTGTCATCCAGCAGTAAACAGAGGTGGGCAAACAAACCAAAACACCACCATGCTGAAGTGGTAAGCTATCTTTAGTGCAAAATTGTGCATATTTAATAATGATTCTTAAAGGTACTTGTGGCTACACACACTAGTTGCTTGTGGCTAGTTCCAATGTGCCACTTTAGCCGGCTCTGGTGATCTGCTAAAGGACAAATGAAGTAAAGGAAACCTGGACTAACACCTGCCCCTTCTTCCAGGATTCCCTCAGTATGTTACATATGAATCACACACAGGTTAAAAACAGTGTGTAGAAGCAAATCAGATGCTTATTAGGATACATTTTTCTTGTATTTATGCAAGCCCTACTATGTTTAGGTATGGTAATACCTACAGTACAGCTACCACTCCAACTTTGTTTTTACCACCAGAGATTCTTTACAATGGGTAGAAGCCTGAAGGATACTATCATTAAAAATGTTTTTTTTGGATGAAATCACCATACATACTTTAGTTATAGAGGGCTGAACTGGAAAATGTGGATTAATTTAATGCTGGAAAAGTTCTAAAGGCTCATTTATGAATGCAATTGCATTCCAAAAAATGGAACCAAATATTGGCACTAAATCCATCTGCGTCCAGGCGTAGTTGCACTTCCATATTGTTGTGCTACAGACCAATGTACACATCCAACCTGTTCTTATGACTAGAACACCTACTGATGCTATGGAACACTAGGGCCAGGCCCGGACTGGCAATCTGTGGGTTAGGGCAAATGCCAGAGGGGCTGCTATAAGGTTCCATAGAATGGCAATTTGCATCTAAATATTTCACTTTGTACACTGAGTCCAGTATGTAAAAAGCCCTTCTAGTTACTTTTCAGCTAGAAAATTGCCTTCCAATTCCTCAGCAATTTATTGTTTGCAAAAAATTCAGATGCACACCTTTCAATTGCAAAAAGGCCCTTTTGTGATGTATATTTGGGCTTCAATAAATCACCGTTTGGACAATCATTGCAATTGAAAGGTGAGCATCTGAATTTTTTGCAATTACTCTATTGACCCCCAAGCGAGGGAGGGGTTTTTCGGATTAGCACCCAGCACGGACAAGTGTTTTTTCTTTGGGATTGGGTCGATCACTCCATTTTCAGAGCAATTTATTGTTTGGGACAACGGCCTCCTAAACCAATATCTGGTCAAAACTGGGCTGGCTGAGATGATCACTGCCTCTTGGGTATCAAGATAGTTATTATTTGGAGATGTATATTGCATAAATGTGTCATTCATAGGAGCAGCTTGCAATCAAATGAAATGGAAAGTAAGGGTGATGTTTGTAAATGTTGCAGGAGGGAAATACATAACCCTGCACAATTCTATGGCAGCTACGGAAATTATATAAGCATGCACTCTCTTTATTTTCTGTTAATTCTGCACATCATTAGATCATTTGCTTAGCCACTGTGCATTTTAATTAGCATAAAGTAGGATATATAAATTGGATAGGTGCGTTGGACATTGTAAGTTAATTAAGCTTTAAGTAGGTAATGCCCATTGTGTAAATATTCCTATAGTGACAGGCAGATTATCTCTTTATTTTCTTATTCCAATAAAAAATTCCCAGCAACACTCAGCTACAGTGAAAGATGATTTATTTGTGCAAGTGAAGCAACGTTTTGGGCGATAAAGGGCTGGCTATGCTCGAAACGTCGCTCCACTTGCACAAATAAATCATCTTTCACTATACCAAAGTGCTGCTGGGAATTTTTTGTGAATGGTTTGTGAATCTCTTTATTTTCTTAGCTCCTGCACAGCCATTTCCGAGTGCGAAGAATGGAACGGAAGCAAGAGGGAACACCTTCTACACAGAGCTGTGGTTTATCATTCTTATGGCCCTTTTGGGGCTGTTACTGTTGGCCATCTTTCTGTCATTGGTTCTCCGGAAAAAGATAAACAAACAGCCATATCCTCGAGAACGACCTCCTTTAGTCCCAGTTCAGCCAAGGATGTCTCCATCAAGTGCTTACACACAACATGAGACGTATGCGGTAAGTATAGTACAGACATGTCAAATTTGTGCTCCAAAAGCTGTGGCTTCAATAATTTGCTGAGGCTGAGCATACTAGACATTTCTAAATACAGTGTAACCTTAATTTTCCATCCCCTGATTTTAAGTTTTCCCTCATTTTACATTGTTGTTTTGTGGTCCCACCTATATATTATCCTTAATATACAGTATTTCCCTAATTTTACATTTTCCTGGATTTTACACAATATTTTCTGGTCCCTTGAAAAACTTAAAATGGGGGTTCTACTGCATTTCATGAAAACATATATGATAAACTTGTGGTGTCCAACTTCTTTTCCAAACTTAATTCTTGGTGGTGTGGTTCTTCTCATCATCTGGAAGGGCACAGGATGGCTATCCTTGAAATTTATCTAACTTTATCTTTTTATTTCCTCTCTCCAGATTCCATCCTAATATTTTCTTTTCTTTCTGTATCTGAATTCCTCTTTACATCCAGAAACACTCTCTGTCTGATAGTCAGCACGTTGTTCTTCCTAATCCTATTTTGAAAGCCCCAACAGCATTCCAAGAAGGAAAAATTGAAGAAAAGGTGAGGGTTCTAGGGATGTCTATTCATAGTAAATAGGATATGCATGCGTACGTCTATTTACTAAAGTGCAACAATTCAGGCAAAAATGTTGAAAACTACTTTCACACCACGACGAGTATTCTGCATGTTGATAAATTTATGTTGAAGATATTCTTACAACAACCCCAATTTAAACACACAGGACTGCCCATGGCCTCGCAATATGACAAATAAGAACTGAAAAACCTAATCTACGGTCCTGAATATAAAGTACTTAAAGGATAAGTAAACCTTTAAAATAAATGAATGTAAAATTGATGAGGGGGCATTTCCAAGAAATTTTGCAGTCTACATTCATTATTTATTATGTTTTAATTCCAAGATATTAAGTGATACATGTATTGTTAATATGAATTGATTTTGTTCCAGCATCGCCACATGCTGGTCAGTTTCTGACCCTTCTGACCACCAAGTAGTCAAGAAAGTTGTCAGGATTTGTCCCTTAATATCTTGGAATGAAAAAAGAATTAATAATGAATTTAAATTACAAAAGTGCTTTGAATAGCAACCTCATCAATTTTACATTCAGTTATTTTAAAGGTGTACTTATCCTTTAAGAGCTAGCACCGAAGATCCTACAGCAAGTGCTTAATGGCTGCTGGGTAAATCCATAGCAGGCAATGGTTAAAAATGCATTATTTTGTCAGAAGACAATGCTTTTGTAAGAAATATACATTTTCACCTTCTCAGTGGTAATACATTTCCTTCTTTAAGAATTTTTGGAAGTGAATCATGGAAAATATGTAAAATGGGTTATGTACAGTAGACTATTTTCTGACTATAGTTGTAGACCTTTATGAGGACAGATGAGGACCATGAATTTAGTACACTGGTTCAAATTGGAAGGCAACATTTTGAATCAATTGGCAATAAATATTCTAGAGAATAAGAAGATCTGTAGAAATATATCTCACTGGTATCACTTTGTTTTTTTGATCTTTAAGCAAAATAAAACTTTGAATCAAGTCTCAATAAAATAATTAAAAATTAACAATTTAACAAAGGATTTTTTTCACCTTCAAATTTATTTATAATCAATTTAAATCATGTTTATAGTAACTTATATGCCTTTTTAATCATATTTATTGCACTGCACTTTAAGAAATAAGTATATAAAAAATATTCTCACAGAATTAATTATGGAATAATGAATTAAAAAATCATTGAATTTTTTTTAAAAAGTTCCAATTAATTCATAATTTACTAATTACTCAGAATTATTTGATTTTTGATACAGTCACAACTTCTTGGAGTAATAATATTGCAAAAAATCGATATTTTTAAATAGTAATTTTTGCATATTTAGTGGTTGGATTTAGATCCCAAGCAACTTATTTTTAGTTTTTACACTTGAATCACATTCCATATGATTTGTCTGTAAAGATTTTTGTGTAAAGGTTGGCGATTTATTGAAGGTGAATACGAGTTTAAGTTATTAGTGATCAATTTTGGAATAACCAGTACCAGGGGGTATCTTTCCTCCTTTCTTCGAGGAAAACAATCTCTCCATAAATATTTGTGTTTCTGATCTAGATCAGACCTTTCTAGATACTGGGAGATAAATTCGAAAGAGAGCGGCAAAGGGACTTTTTCTGTTTTCCTTTTGTTAAAAATTAACAATAGCAGAGCCCAGTATATAAACAGCCGCTACTACTAATGTAATTAACAGCACATTTTCTTGTTTGTACATCCCAGTGTGATCTTGTGGCTGATGTATCCGGCACAACAAATTGCATCACATTAAAAAGTTACATAACACACTCAGAGGTAAAGTGGTGCATGGAATCTAGTGGATGTGCATTGTGCTCCAATCTGCATGGCTTGGTGGTCCTCTCTTTTTAATACCAGCCGTCATTCTTCTCAGAAAAATGTTTTTACTACTTCAAAGCATGAGATCTATGGATACTTCTCAGTGAATTGCATGAATTATGGTGACTAAGTAGTGGAAGAGTAATTAGTAGTTTGCTCAGTGTGCTGAATGCTTGGCAGGAGTTTAATTGTGGTTGCTCAATCAGCTGTTGCTGGTCATTGATACTTTTGTTGGTTGACCAAGTGTTTTCTTTCTTTTTAGTGTGCATTTCCAGCCAAGATTTAAATAATTCCAAAATTATAATTATATTTAAAAAAAAAAAAAATTTCATTCCAGGGGATTGTTGAACTGAAAGTATCAGAACTGGAGACAAATACCAGCCCCAATACACCCACGGTGGTTAGAAAAGCAAGTCAAATCAGTCACAGCTTTTCTCAGAATTCGCTGTACCGCAGTGCCAGCCAGTTTATATCTTCTCATGACAAAAAGTCCTTGGTAGATGGCTCCTCATGGGACAATGCACTGCAAGGCCATGACAGTGGGATGGTAAGTTGACATGGGACAGAATAAAAATGTAATGGTTAATAGACAAGTGTTGCAGGATTCAGATGAATTTCACCCACAGTGCATGTTTTCTATGGTCCACTTATTGATCCACATGAGCATGTGTGTGTAGGGCCTGCTTTTGAGGCATTCCACAGAAAACTGGATACTTAAACCATATACAGGTTGTAATCCAGATTTTCCAAGACCTTGGGTTTTCTGGATGGGTTCTTTCTACTTTGTCTACTATAAAAAATTCATTGAAACATTAAATAAACTCAATACGATTTTTTTGTGCTTCTAATAAGGATAAATTACATCTTAGGCTCAAGTTTAATGTATTGTTTTACTATTACAGAGAAAAAAGAAATCTTATTTTAAATTTCAAATTATTTGATTAATACGGACTCTATGGAACAGGACCTTTATGTAGTTTGGAGGTTTCTGGATAATGTGTTTCCAGATAATGGATCCCATACTTGTAACTGTTTCTTCTGGTTCCAGACAAGAGGCACCGACTGCCATATTTTCACACTTTTATCCTAGAGGTAGCCCTCCCTGCACATAAAAACATAGACTGCTGCCAGAACACAGTGGATTTCAGAACCTTGGGCCCAATACACAGGTTCTGAGGTATTGTTATCATTAAAGACAAAATGAATATGCCATATCCACATGCAGATTGTGGGAAAAAAAAACCACAGCAAGTCCAGTTGATTTGACATTTCATCTAAAACCTGTCGAGGTAATGTCTAGGGATGCACCGTATCCAGGATTTGGTTCAAGATTCGGCCTTTTTCAGCAGGATTCGGCCAAATCCTTCTGCCCAGCCGAACCCAAATTTGCATATGCATGACTTTTTGTCACAAAACAAGGAGGTAAAAAATGTTTCCACTTTCCACCCCTAATTTGCATATGCAAATTAGGGTTCGGATTCAGTTCGGTATTAGTCCGAATCTTTCTCGAGGGTTTCAGAGGGTTTGGCCGAATCCAAAATAGTGGATTCGGTGCATCCCTAGTAATGTCAAAGTCAGTGGTCCATTGAAACACTTGAATAGCCTTCATAGTATTTGAGGTTTTTTTCAAGGGGTTTTCCCTGAAAAGTTTTTTCTTATATAAGATACCATTTGAGTTGTTAGTTCATTTGAGGGATAAAAAAAAAACTCTAGCATTCACCTTTGATAAATAACCCCCTTGAAGTGAAATATTCTGGTGAAGAAAGTCATGAACAAGCAGAGGAAGCACCTCAGCCGTAGACAACTACTTGAATAGCACTTCTATAATCCAACTTATTTTCCTCTGCATTTCGATGGAAGTTCCATAGATATAAAAGATATAAAAAATGTATGTGACTGGTCATTTATTTCTTTTATAGTATGTTGAGGATGAAGAACTGATCAGCACCATTAAAAGTTTCAGCACAGTGACAAAGCAACACACAGCCTTCACCGATACGCCGTTATAAGAGAAGAGCACTTCTGTAAAGAGACACAAGAGGTCAACGCTATTCAACATTCATAGATTAACCGGACTGCACCTAGGACAGCATCTTATTATGACTGGGTTTCAGACCAAATATGCAGTGAAATTATTTGCAATACTTACAATTTCTTCTGTGTACGATATCCATAGATGACGTTGGGTGGATATTAGTACCAGACACATTACTGAGGTAATAAACCAAAAATGTATTTCTCTCATGGTGCATTTCTGGACCACAATTCTATTGCCAGCTGTATGCAACACCAGAATCAACGAGTTATAGAAAATTGCCTTTTCTATACATATAATAAGGTACAAGCAACATTACAACAGAAAGTCTACTTGTGTGCCTGCCTTTATGTCTCTACTATGATGAATTAGATTTACCAGATCAACAAGACTCTTTGAAGTGCCACTTTACCTTAAAAAGTTTCTCTAGAAATGTCTGTAGTGCGTAGTTGTTGGGGATTATGTCATTGGCTGGTCCTACCCTTGTGATTCCAAAAAAGGCCTCGTCAACCCTGGCTTTGTGCTACTTTGCCATAGGAGGGATATGAGAGATAAAGATGAAGCTTTGGCAAGCCAGCCTGAAAATAATGGCTTCTTGAGAGAAACTCAACTGAGGCAGAAATAACATCACAAAAGCTGAGGCACTGGAGTAATAACGAAGCATTGGCTAGCCACTCTGAGATTATTGTAAATTGGAAGAGACAAACTGTAGAAATATTATCATAGAAGCTGGGGGGGGGCTATTATAACTGCATGCTAATATTTCCATTGGACCGATACAAAATGAAAATATAAAAATATGTTATATATGATCCCTAACTGCAAAATTTTGATAAAATTACAGGGTACAAATAAAATCTAAGAATATTATACAACTGTTAATCTATTTTTAATTTTGTCTGCAAATTTTATACGGGGGCGGAGGGGAAGGGGGCAAATACCTGTATAAGACAAGTGTAATTGTATTCTTTAACGAGTTTCTGGTGTAAAAAAGCATTGACCACCCTCCCTCCCCCCATTGATAGCAGCATTAAATAAAGCTAATAGGCTGGTTTTGCTTCCAATAAGGATTAATTATATCTTAGTTGGGATCAAGTACAAGCTACTGTTTTATTATTACACAGAAAAAAGGAAAAACTTTTTAAAAATTTGCATTAATTGGATAAAACGGAGTCTATGGGAGATGATTTTTTTTTGGAATTTGGAGCCATCTGGATAATGGGTTTCTGGATAACAGATTATATTTGCTTTCCTTATACCTTATGGGATCCAAGAAATGTTCCCATACAGTATACATGAAGTGCAAAGTTTCAGTCGTTTTAAGCTGCTTGTAAATGTAATTGCTGTTGAAATCAGAACCCAGCCGGTTGTGATTACAACAACATTGATGTAGGCAGCTATTCTTCAGACAAGACTCCCACAATGCCTTGCAAGCTCCTGTGATTTCCTACTCTAGAAGTGTGTTATCATGCAAAGCTTCATGGGAATTGGCTTCAGGGGAAAGGACTGCTGTGCCACTACTGAGGGCATATTAAAGAAGAAGGAAAGAAACTAAAGAAGTAGCTAGAAATGCTGTACATTTTGTTTTGTGCTTGTGTACCAGCCCAAGGCAACCACAGCCCTTTAGCAGTAAAGATCTGTGTCTCCCCAGTAGATGCCCCAGTAGCTCCCCATCTTCTTTTCTACTGATTCACTGATTCACATGCTCTGTGCTGCTGTCACTTACTGAGCTTAGGGACCCACTCACAATATACACCTGATAGTCTCATAGAAATATAGTCACAATATAAGGCTGATTAGTCATTAATACACATCATTAGAAACATCACAATTTAATAATCAGCAAACCTGTAGCATCAGCTTATATTACAGCCAGGGAAGCTCATTTTCTGCTGCTGCTGGATAATTAGTGACGACCCCTAAGCTTAGCTTCTCAACAGCTGCTCAGAGCCCACTGAGCATGTGAGTGTCACAGACACTTTCCAAGATGGTGACCCCCTGTGACAAGTCTGAAGTCCTGGATCATTGCTGCTATTGACAAGCTGAAACTTTAGCCTCGTGCAATAAGTTCACTATATAAAATATGGCATTTCTAGCATTATTCAGTTTTAGGGTTTTAAGGCTGAGGGCACACATGCATTCCCTCCACTTCTCTCCACCAAAGGAATATTATTGAGGTGGAGAGAAACGGATCTGCTGAAATCAGTGCTATGTCTAAAAGAACGGCTTCTGCTTGTGTGCAGATACAGAGCCGAGCAGAGATCGGATTCAAGTTGCCTCCCCTCCGCATATCTCCACACAGCCGATACTTTTATTTTAAATGCGGATACTGGAAGCACTGAATTCAGTGCATACACTTCTCTCCTCCTCGTGTATATTGAGTAGGCAGAGAGAAGTGCATCAGCCACATGTGGGCCCTCAGCCTAAGGCTGTATCTGTTCTAGTAAACCAGTGGTCCTACAAACACAGTTGGCCACAGAGATATTAAGGCGTCTCTGACCCATAATTCCCAGAGCTAGTAAGAAATCTGTTTTTGGCCTTGAGGCCAAGCTATTCTCAAGGCTTCATTGTTCTTAATGTACCGTCATGAACTTTTTCATCTCAACTTCACCTCTCCAGTTCTTCCTAGTGACTTATAAAACCAACACATGTTTCCCAGGCCGTTGGCTTGCTTTGTGCATCTGCAAACAGTAGCAGCTTACGTAAGGTAAGTTTCTACAAGAGGGTCACACAAAGAAGGTTTTTATTAAGCATTTTATTGCCCTCTGCCCATAAAGAGTTACAGGTCAAATGGTACAAGTGTCAGTTCATTGAAGTCAAGGCACTCATGTCTTGGACCATACCACCATTTGTTCGTTAACCTTGAACTATTTTAAATGAATGGATCACTTTTGGGCCTTTGTTCTTCTATCTGTGCCTTGATAGACCCGTTTCCTTACTCTGGTCCTGTAGGCTAAAGAAAGTGCCAGACCTATGTACTGATGGTTGTGTTAAACTGAATGTCACTACAAATATTAAATTCTACAATGGTCCAATTTACAAAAGACAAAGCAAAACAAACATGACTATTCTCATAGAATACAGAATTAGGATTCATAGACAATCTTGGTTTAAGGGAGTTAATTAAGCCAAACTGGTGCTACGAATTTATTCTGCAAACTTTTGGCAAACCTGAATCACTGTGCACGAGAGAAACAAAGTTCGTATAAAAGATGCTAGTAAAAGAGAAGTGCAGCATCTTATTATCGAGCTGATCAGAGAAGCTAAAGGAGGCCTTCTCATTGGGAAAACCAGGGGAAAAAGTGGTCAGAACCTTCAGATTCCTCAGAAGGGTTAGAAACCATCATCGTTATTGAGGAGGGTCCAAATGTGTAGATATTAAAGAGAATGAGGGAAAGTATAAATACAAATACAGATCCATTATCTGAAAACCCGTTATCCAGAAAGCTCAGAATAACTCAATTTTATCCAAATTTTTTAAAAATGATTTCCTTTTTCTCTGTAATAATAAAACCGAACATTGTGCTTGATCCAAACTAACATATAATGAATCCTTGTTGGAAGCAAAACCAGCCTATTGGCTTTATTTAATGTTTACATGATTTTCTAGTAGATTTAAGGTATGAAGATCCAAATTAGGGAAAGATCCCTTATCCTGAAGATCCCAGGTCCTGGGCATTCTGGATAACAGGTCCCATATCTGTAATTGCTTTGCTCTTGGTTTTATGGTTCCATGGTTTTATTAAGGTAATATTGGCTCAACAGGTATAGTCTTGCCTAAGCCATCGTTCTTCATTCAATCATCTCCTGATACTGATCAAGAAGCCAACACAAGGTAGAGCCTAGATGTCCAAGGATCTCGCCCAACCAAACACAGCCAGTACACAAAGCTTGGGATTAGTAGTTAATCTCATAGCCATTAAAGAGGGATCCCATAAAGAAAGCTCAGAGTATTCCCCTGTATAAAGCGCAACACAGTAGAAACTGTACTCCACCGCTTTACCCCTTGTGATGTCAATTTGAAACACTAAGATGTTAATTTCACATTCAACTTCATACATTTCCAATTCATTTCAATCTTTGGTTATATTATATATATATATATATATTCATTGGGAAAACTGCAAATTGGGTTTCCCATATAATTGCACTTACCAGACAGCAAGATTAATGGATCCTCGGATATTTAAGGACGCGGTTTAATGAAATCGCCCATTTTTTTTCCCTTTCAAATTAATGAGCATCAATGATATTTCCAAGGTCATTTTTCCCCGGTGATATTTACCAACTTGAAAAGCTGTACATGTATAACCACAACCAACCGTTTCATTTGCCTTTTTTTTTTTTAATATTCCATGGATTATGTCAGTTACATTACAGTAGCGTGAATATAAACATATCACAGACTGCAAGACAGGTTCAATGATACTTTTCTTTAAATACTCGGTATTAGATAAGTTTACTAAAATGGTTTTCCAGTTTAGACAATGCTAAAAAAAAAAAGAGCATTAAATACTGAAATAATAAGTCAATACACTGGGGGTTATTACCTACCAGCCACATCAGCCCGACATCCCATGATCCTGTCATTTGCAGGCCAGAGCGACATCACAAAAACAGTGGTGGGTTAGGGTTGCCATGTAAACTCACCTACCGACCTCTGCTGCAATTGTGACATTACTCCTGTTTTACTTATTAGTCTTGTGGGAGTCTGGGATACTGGACAGATAACAAATAAGCCCCTCTGAGTTAACCCAAGTGCAATATTGCTATATTAGAAACACATGCAGAAAAATAAAAGTACTATAGCAGCGATAGTGAATGGTCAACCCTCTGGGTGCTGCAGAACTGAACATCCCATAAGGGTGCAGTCCTGTGGCATCCGCAGAGCCAGAGGCCAGCTATCTCCATATTACGGCCCTACAACGTGCAAATTATGCTGAATTATTTTTCAAAACGAATAAAAAAAAAAAAAAATCTGAATAAATGTCTATTTACTGCAATCAGTGCTTGTAAGATAAATAACTATTTATAAAGCAATAAGTTATGACGCTATTATATGTGTACAATTAAACTTTTTCTTCTTATAAAAGTAAATATATATTTATAAAAGTACAAGGTTGCAGAAAGACTGCATAGATGGCAAAAACCCTCACCAGGAGCATCTGGTAAGGCAGGTTCTTCAGAAGGCCGAACGGTTGATATAATCCAGTCTTGTGAGCAAAGGCAAAAGGCATCGTTCTCTGAGCAAGGAAGTCAGACACTAATATTTCATTCGGCATTTCTCTAGGAACTATAGCCTGACATGCTTTATAAGCCAAAAACAAAACACAAAAACATTCTTGCTCTTTTTCTTTGTACTAAGCATAGTCCTGGCAGGAAGAGTCGCTTTTCTTACGGCGAGGAGAAGTGGTGGATTTGGTAGGAGAAGGCGACGCCGTGCGGGGAGAGTCGTTTCCACCCTCATTCGTGTTGGGCGAGGAGCCCAGGTGAGGAACATGGATAACTTTTCTCCTTGCTAAGAATGCCCCTTCAAAACCACTTCTCCTTTTTAACTCAGACTTGGATTCGGTGTCATCCTCCCCAACGCGTTTCTTGGCGTCTAAGCTTTCCTGGCCTTTGCAGGCGTCAGAAAGGTTTTCTAGAGCTCTGCTTGCCCTTGGAGTCATTTTGTCAGGGGTGCAGATTTCATGGTCGGCTGATTTCGCTTCACATTTAACTAAAAAACTTCCATTTTCTTGGCTCACCTTCTCAGTATTGTTTTTACCAAAGCTAAAGGATTGGAAATCTCTGTAACCATGGAAGCTCTCTGTTCGCCTTGCCCTTGCTAACAGCGGGCTCTCCCGGTAAGGCCTAACCGACCCATAGGTGGCAGCTTCGTGGATTGTTTCATGCTGCAGCTGCAAACTGCAAAACAAAAACAATGGATAAACCACCGCAGGGCAGTGTGCTTAAAGGGATTCAGTCATGATTTTTATGGTGTCATTTTTATTCCTAAATTACACTGCAAATAATTCACTCCACCTTATAAAATGTAATTCCTAACCAAAGTGTATTCCTTTAGTTGTAATATTAGTGTGTAGGTGCATCTCAGGTCATTTTGCCTGGTCATGTGCTTTCTGAAAGAGTCAGTACTGCACTATGGAACTGCTTTCTGGTAGGCTATTGTTTCTCCTATTCATTTTAACTGAATGGGGTTGCAGTGGGACAAGGATTTTTACTAAGGAGTGCTGTTTTTATACTGTATGTACAAGGGAGCCGTTATCCGGTTACCGTACATTTTTCTGCTGATGGGCTGCTGGGGGGAAGGGTGATATCACTCCAACTCGGATTGCAGCAGTTAAAGGGCAAGGAAAGTCTAAAATAGAATAAGGCTAGAAATTCTGTATTTAGTATACTGCACATAAACATGAACTTACTGCACCACAAGCCTAATCAAACAAATGATTTATGCTTTCAAAGTTGGCCACAGGGGGCTGTCATCTTGTAACTTTGTTATACATCTTTGCAAGACTAGACTACATGCACATGCTCAGTGTGATCTGGGCTTCTTAGAGATCATCAAAAATGATCAAAAAACAAAGCTGCTGGAGCTCTGCATGGCTGGTAAGTAAGGCAGGGGCTCCCCTGCTGTTCATAAGTATAATTGTTTCCCTGCAGAAGTTAGGGACCATCTGACAATTCCTATCCACAGAAGTAAATGAAAGGAGAATTTCACTGCATACAGTCAGGTTTCTTATAAAAACTGTAGACATTTTTAATTAAAGTATATTGGAGATTTCTTTTTCATTAAAGAAAGTAAAAATGGGATTTTATTTCTTTGCCTTTCCTTGCCCTTTAAGAGTGACTGAAGCTTATCAGAGCACAAAAAACACATTACTGAGGGCACCTGGGAAACCAACAACATATACCCATGTCGGATTACAAAATTAAATATAAAATATTAAATATTAAATATAAAAAAAAAAATCAGTTTTCTGAAAGACGGCTTACAGTGCAGAAATCTGCTGGAGTAGCACTATTAACCAAGGCATTTAAAAAAAAAAGTTTTCCCATGATAGTATCCCTTTAAATATAGCCTTTATGAATTTACAGATAGAGAAACCGAACTAGACAATTGAAGTGACTTTTTTTGTGTGGGGTGGGGAGGGGGTGGGATTCAGGGATTAGAGAAAAATTCTGTTTCAACCAATGAAGGAAGTATGGACTTTGTGCTTCCCTCATATATTTAAAGCCATATATTCAATTTCCATACAGCCCTTTCTATGTGTATAGGACAAAGGCCTCTGAGGTGAAGGGCACGGAAACTAACTAAACAAAGCAACCAGCATAGTTAAAAAAAATACTTAAATAAGAAGAATAAAAATGGCATTTACATGTTCCCTGCTATTCCTAAGCCTTGGGCTTTAAAGTTAGTGCATGAAATCTACATAAGAATTTGGAAGCATACATTGCAAGACTTCACAGAAACATTTTTGTGAAATGTGGATGGGGGGAGGATAATCATGAGAATGCAATACCATATTGCAGGCAAATGAGAAAGCAACAAACATGGTTAATGCCAACAAACTATATATACCGTGTTTTCTTACCTTGAGTTTGACTCTCGAAGCCGGCTTTGATGAACCATGGATGTGGCAGGGCTGATGTTGGGCGTTGCACAGCGAGAGGTGCTCAGGTCACATTGGTCCAGAAGCTTAAGCAGCTCTTCTTCTGTTGGACCTCCTACATCTAATAAAAGCAAAACACCATTCATTCATTCCTCCAGGAGCAACAATGATCACATTTCTCAGCCTCCCAGATGTTTCTGGACTACCAATCCCAAAATCGTCCAACGTATATGGTAATCAAAAATTATTTGGTGCTTGAAACGAGTAAAGCAACAACAACCCAAGGTTTATCAGAAAGGTCTATATATAAATACACCAGTAAACCCTCAAAGTAATGCTGCTCTGAGTCGTCAGTCAAAAGAAACACAGCATTTCTTTCCTTCTATTGTGTAAACATGGACTTCTGTATTAGATCTTCTTTCAGCTTAAACCTCCAAGGCTAGGGCTTGAGCATGCTCAGTTTGCTCCTCTCTCCATCCCCCCCCTCTCTGTTGTAATCTGAGCCCAGAGCTATGAGTGAGCAGGAAGAGACTCAGGCAGGAAGTGACATCACACCAAGCTAATATGGCAGCTGCTATCCTAAACAGAGATTCTAGAGCTGTTGGTATGGTAACGCATTCTGCAGAATAAATATATAGTGTTATAGCTTGCACTATTGTGGCTAATCTATAGGCAATCAACCCACTCAGCAGCTTTCCGTCTCCTTTAAGCTACATAAAGAAGAATGTTTTATTTATAGAAAACGTTTCACTTTATTTTACCCTTTTCTTCGGTTTTTGTCACCATGTCCATAGCGGTGGTGAGGTCCCACATCTGAATGCTTCCATTAGAGTGTCCAGTGAAGAGGTAGCGCCGCGGCCTGGAGCCCATTCGGCTAGATCCTTCACATTCTCTCACGGTAAAACATGTGATTGTAGTGCAATCAACAGCCTGAATTTCACAGATTCTACAAGGAAGGAGAAGAGGGATGAGATTCTAATTCTTGGCCTGAAGTATGGATTCACCTCCTCCGTTGTGGTCCAGTATTTAGTCTTGGCACCCCCATATCCTATAACTAGTCTGTATGCAAACATGGTTGTATCAGGAACCCAATTAGATCATGTACAATAGTGAATAAGCACTAACCCTAAACCTTCAGCCTGGGATTTCAGAAATATTGAAGTGTAAGTAAGTAGACCCCCTATTTTCTCAATGCAGGGGCCCATGACTTTTCAACGACACCAATAAGAGCTGCCAAAAGCTTTGAACACAGCTGAGAAATCCACCAAACTGATGTAGAGCCGGTGTATTAAAGCTTTTAATCTAAAGTTCATGTCAGCGATGAGAACAGAATCTAACCTCTGTTGGGGTTCACTTACAAACACTGAGCAACTTTGCTCCAGGGCAGTAACTCATAGCAACCAATCAACTATCAGAATTTTTTTAGCCAGCTGCAGGTTGAACACTGAAAGCAATTATTGGTTGCTACCCAGGTAGCTACCCCTATTTTTTTTTTTTTTTCCTACAAAGATGCGGCGGACTTTATCTAGGCTAACCAACTGAAGGCCCATGGGCCAGATGAGCCTCTCTTAGGGTATGTTTGTCTCCCTGTAATCTCAAGCAGTCGGAAATAAATACATATGTCTTTACCTTCTCCCAGTAGAAGAGAGTCTCACAAATAATTTGTTTGTTATGGGAACCACTTTTTGGATAAACACTTGTTGATCGTCTCTTTCTCCGAAAGGCCCTGGGAAAGAACAGGGAATTATGATGAGCCTGCAGACTAGTATGTTACGGTGTGAAAACCTGATGCACATAGTTTGACAGTGTTTATTCATATCACCTCTCTAAGGGGCAAATTCACTAAGCACCGAAAATCCGCTAGCGTTGGCTTTGCCGCACTTCGCCAGGCGTAGTTTCGCCAGAGCTACGCAAATTCACTAAAATGCGAAGTTTGCGCTCAGGGAGGGGGAACGGTAGCAAAGTTGCGCTAACGTAACTTCGTCAGGCAAAGCGCATTTACACTAGCGATGCCTAATTTGCATACGGCGCCAAGTTAAACATATAATAGAAATATATGTTACAGCCACTACATTCCACTACACAAGCCCAGGAAACCTTTAATAAATAAAATAAAGTTGTCCTATTGCCCAACATGTGCCCCCTGTATAGTTGTGTTGCCATATGTTAGGCAAATAATTACGCTATTTTTCAGACTATCAACCTAAAAAAAAGTAAATGACGCCAGCGTTTTTTTTGGAACTTAGAAAAAATTTCAAGTTTTTTTTTTTTTTTTCAAACTCCTATCTATTGTATTGAACTTCGCCAGGTCTGACCTGGCGAAGTAAAGTCTAGCGTAAGAGGTAACATTCAGTAAAATGGGCATCTTAGTGAATTAGAGTAGTTACGTCCCTCTGTCAGTGCGCAACTTCGCATGGCGTAAGGGTGCGCTAGTCTATCTACTTCGCTAGCGAATTTTCACCAGGGACACTGTTAGTAAATTGGCAAAGTTGCGAAATGACGTCACGCTGGCGAATAAGTGATAGCGTTAGAAGCTTCACGCTTTAGTGAATTTGCTCCTTTGTGTTTTCACCAACGACGGCTAAAACCAACACCAGTCGTTCTTTACTTTGTGTTTGATTCTATACATATACAAATACCACATCTTTCTCTACAAAGGGCAAATAAATAAATGAATGCAACCAATCAGCAGGTAGCATTTACTGGCGAACCAACGTCTGAATGGTTGTTGCTGGTCGCTAGATGTGGGCTTAGGGCCAACAATGGAATGTTTAGATGTTCGATCACTCGAAATATGCATATGACCCAGTTAATATAGAATTTCTCATCATCTTATGTCAAATTAATCCTACGAATTATAAAATTATTTTTTCTTATACTAATACAGGTATGGGATCCGTTCCCCAGAAACCCGTTATTCAGAATGCTCGAAATTACGGAAAGGCCATCCAAATAATCCACATTTTAAAAAACGATTTCCTTTTTCTGTGCAATAATAAAACAGTAGCTTCTACTTGATCCCAACTAAGATATAATTAATCCTTATTGGAAGAAAACCAGCCTGTTGGCTTTACTTAATGTTTATATGATTTTCTAGTAGACTTAAGGTATGCAGATCCAAATTACTGAAAGATCCATTACCCAGAAAGCCCCAGGTACCGAGCATTCTGGATAATAGGTCACATACCTGTATATTTCTATTCAATTCCAAGAGCAATAATGAGATGGAGTAGGGGGCCTTGTAACATTTTATATTTTGCCCACTCTCAACATTCTTAAATTCAGGGGAACAAATTATCAGTGTTACGTTATAGACATATTCCTCCATTGTCACCATAAGCCTTTTTATAGGCTGTAACCCTGCTGACAGGACTATTTCTACCCAAACAATTCAGAATAAGCTTGAGATTTGAGTATTTTGTCCAATGATGCACAGAATCCATTATTTTGGGATTCAGACAAATTCACCATAAAAGATTTATCTGAATTCTGCACCAAACCTGAAACCTAATTTATATATGCTAATTAGGGCCAGAAAGAAAGAAGAAAAGGGAGCAGTTTTTACTTGTTTGTGTGATGCAAAGTCACTTGATTTTAAAGGGATACCGTCATGGGAAAACATGTTTTTTTCAAAACACATCAGTTAATAGT